>OY728151.1:1913232948-1913857948 GCA_963277665.1 Viscum album
GTGCGGTCCGACCTCCTCCCGTTATTGCGATAACAGGCGGCCCAATTTCAAATGAAGAATGTCATCGATAGTAATAATGAACAAACATTTAAAATAATCCCCTACCTCGAAGAAAAATTTGAACAAAGGTTCTTCACAGAAGTAGGATCGTCACGTCGCAGAGAAAAGATTCATCGGCGTCGCGTCGTCGATCTCCGAGGATCCGGTGTTCTTGTCGACCGTCGTCGGAGGTCGGCGTTCTTCGCGTTCTTCGTCGAGGAAGGAGTTCTTCCATGCTTTGAGTGATTTCACCATAGCCCTCTCGCACAATGAACCCCTTTAATAAAATAAGTCTGTCTTATTTTATTTACACACAAGCCAAACATTTTGAAATTAAAAAATTGAAACATGCAATTTAATTGAATTAATTGAGAAGTTTAAACTGACCAATTAATGTGGCATTTATTAATCCACATAAATACAATGGTTTACTTTCATTTAAGGGGGGGGGGGGTGCGGGTGTGTTACCTAATTAATGGGGAGGGTTGAAAAAATTAATAGGTGGGGCTCGTGTGGGCCCCACCAAACAAATATCCTACCTAGTGGAGTAGGATATAGTGGGTCCCACTCCAACCACTTAGCTTAGGTTAAAATAAAATAAAATTTGGTTGCACCATTTTATTTTATTCTTTTACTTAACCCAAAATTTAAAAACCACACCCGAGCAAACACAACTCCAGAAAATGTGTTCCTAAGCAATTACTGGCACTGGGATTCCATCAGTGTCCTCAGATTTCGATTCTGAGCATTGGTTCAAAAGTTATGAAAACCCGCTCGTTTGTTCACTGAACGTACCCGAGCTAATCTTTGAAAAATGATTCCGGGAACACCGGGCCTCAGAATCAGGTGCCGTCAGAAACTGCGTTTTTGTAAAATTACAAAGAAATTATGAAAAAAAAATCCTTGAAATTTCAGGGTCTTTAAAATCTATTTATTGTTTCATATTGTTGTTATATTTATTACGAATATGAATCTTAAAAATGTTTAACATGGAATATATCCATTTTTATGAACATAATGTTGTTAAATTATGTGTTTTTAGTAAATAACTCTAGAGTGTTTGTACAGGGTGCCTAAAATTGGGTAATGACCCTATGATTTAGTTTTTATGTATAGTGAATTGGATATTAAGTAATATTATGTTGGTAACATATGGGAGGATCCTTTATGGTTTTTTGTTGGGATTCTAGTGAATTATCTTGGCTTATTCATAATTTTTCATTGAATTCAAGGTTTTTCATAGGATGTTATTGATTCTGTTAGCAAACTAGCTCATTCTTAACTTGCATGATTGTGGTGGTTTTGTAAATTTTGAATTTTAATTTCACAGTATATAGGAAAAATTTTCCATTTAATTTATTCTTTGGATCACATGTGTTTTTTTCAATATAATATTAAATTACTAATTTTTTTGGAGGAAAATTACAGAAAAATATTTAAGAAATATATAAAACTTCAAACATAACTATTATTTCAATGAATAAAATAAAATATATGAAATTAAACATATTGAATTTATTTGATCAATTAAGATTAAAATGTTATAATAACCGAAATAATAAAAAATAATATTTAATATTATCAAAATAATTTTGAAAAAGAATATATTTTTAAAAATATTTTTATACTAATTTTAACACCTAAACTTGTGAGATTTATTTTCCTCATGTATGTACTCAAAAAAATTACAATTATCCCATTTCATATCAAACTCGATTCCTAGGACATTATATTCGTCAATGATAAAAAATTTAAAAAATTAAAAATTAAAATTTTAATAAATTCAAATAACCTATTTCATTATGTTTCTCATCCAATATTTTCTCCTACATATCGTTAATAAATGTTATTATATTGCATTAATATATAATATCCCCTTATTTGTCTATATTAATTTTCAATTCTCCTTAATTCTCATACGTAAACTAACTAGACATATTTTTTATGTTTGTTTAATTTTTAAGTTAGTATGAACTATTATTGGAATATAACTAAAGAAGAACTAAACATAACCTTATAGTTGGAATCCCAAAATTTTAATATTTATAATCAAATTATGGTGGTCGGATAAGTGTAACCACCTCTCAATATTTAATTTTTTGTCTATTTTTCAGAATTACTTTTTCATACACACATTATGTTCCAATTCATTATAAAAACATCTTGGGGGTCATATCTTGTCATTTTAATAAAGTTAAAATAAATAGTAATATAATTATATATATTGGGTCCACGATGACTTATTTTATCATAAAATTTATATTTTCAAGTTCATGATTACAGATAATGTGTATGAATAATGTCCACAGAAAAAAATTATTTTAAACATCAATAAAAATTTTCCTCGGAAATAGACTTAATTTTTCATAGAGGTATACATCCGAGATATGGTTGATATATTTCCTATATCATTACACAATAAATGTAGTCATATACATCCCACTTTTATAATTTTAATATTTCTTATAAATTCTATGAAAAGTTAGATAAATGAGTGAAACCTATGTGATACTGTGATTATAACAATCTCCTTTAATTCTTGATGTTTTCACAACCATTAAATGTTTCATAAATTGGTATGTTTCTATTCAACACTATAAATATATGAAATAAATTTAGTTAGGTGAAATTTTATTAACTGATAATAAATAATAAAATAAATTAAAATTCATGATAGTTTATTTTTAGTATTACTAACTACGAAATAGTTTGGATCCCTCCAGTTTGAATCACATTTAAAAACTAACTATAATGAAATTTGGAATATAGATTCCTTATCTAGAAAAAAATTCATTTTTAGGTCCATTTATTCCTCATAATGATCAGTTATATTTTACACACATTTTATAATAGAATCATCATAGTATCATGAGTGATATAGTAATCCATTTGATCTCCCCATATCATGTCTATTATATAAGACAAGATAATTTCCACTTAATGGATTTATAACAATATGGTCTACAAATGGAGGAATTGTACTAAAGTAATACATATACTATAACATTCCATTAATATTAGTTCTTATTAACACTTTCAATATATAATTAACTTCTTTATAATAATAATTATTATAGATAAAAAACAATATTTTATTAGCCTTGATAAATACATATCAAATTTTTGGGAAAAAAAATTGTTCTTATGATTGTAGGTTGGGTGGTTATATTCTATTTCCTTTTATACGATAAATCAGTTTTGTAATTTTTTTTTAATTTGAAATTTATGTGTGTCATTACTTTTTTACATTATTTCACACATATCAATTTATCTTAATAAATATATTAAAAATTAAAAACATTATCCAAGTTAGTTCAACCAACCTTATAAATTTTGAATCCAATTTATATTTACTTCTGTTAATCAAAAAAAATCTATTATGTAAAATCTAAAAATATTTATTCCACATATGACTCACATGATCATGAATATAGTGAAACCATAAAATCATGTAATATATTGAGGTCTTAGTTTGCACATCTTGTTACAAGGTCATCATCTATAAGTATTATATTCTTAAATGGTCAAAATAATTAAGCAATAGTGATTAGGGAGTGATACAATAATTGTTTTGTAGTAACTATAATACTATAGTGATTATAAACTAATTAAAAAAAATAATATGTAAATTTTGATTTAAATATTTTTTAAAATATTATAGATTGTATAATTTATAATTTTATCTGTATTTTATTTACAAAAACAAATTCTACCCAAAATTAAATCCCTTATACTGCATATAATTTTTACTAAATAAATTCCGTTTAATGGTAGAATGTATTCCAAAAATTTTCTAAAATATATCAATAGTAATAAATATTCCATCTACATAAGTACAATAATAGAGATAAAAGTGTAGTCAGTAGAGTGTCCAATAAAAGTGGTAAAATGGGGAAGTTCAATATTTTTTAATTGTAAAATAATATCGATAGGAATATAGTTATTTTATATTGAAAAATTTACACAATAACTGATAGTAAACATTATAATGGAGGGTCTCTTAAAAATATTCAATCTTATATTCGTCTAAGAAACCAATGTTATAGATCAATTAAATGTACATAATTGAATATATGGTAGTTAATAGTTCAATGTATAATTATCATATTATTACTCATGTGAATGAAATTTTACCTCTCTTATAATCAACCACCCAATTTAATTTTCTCTATTGATGGTATGGACTTCCCATTATCATTTTTAAAACATCATTATTACTAATGGTTTCATATCATATTATATTTCAATATCTTTTTCATTAAAATTATTTAAATAATTATATTCCTACCAAACAATGTGATTTGAACAAGTGTTTAGTTCATCTAGATCACTTCCCCATTGTCAATACTAAAATGTCGTCGTTATAACTTAAACTAACTGAATCATGATACCTCCGATGCATATTATGTTAACAAAATTCCCCGAGGTGGTTCATTGTTTTGGGATATACAATAAAAATAGTGCAATAATATTTTAATATTGACTTATATTTAAGGATAGATATACAAGTGAATAATATGAAATGTTATTATTGTGTATAATCCTTAATTTCATGAGAATCCTTCGTCATAGTTCATAATGAGCCTATTAAAATGGTGTAAAACCATTATATTTATTTATATAAGTAGTGTATCATTATATTTTATTTATATATATGGTCTATTTATGGAAACAAAATTCATATAAATTTTAAATTGATCATTAAAAACAATATAAAAATTGTATATTTAATTTGTGTTAGATTCAATGAATTGGAATCCAATGCTGGAACTCCCTCATTAATTAATTGGTGTCCTTGTATTGTGATGAGTTCCATTGATAGTTGTCTGAAACTCTATATACAAGGATGAATATATCTTAAATCATAGTTTTATATTTTCATTTATAGAGGAATCTGATAGTTCCATGTTAGTGTTTGAATGATCCTATCATTAGCTAAAATAATTTTAGAATAAAATGTATGAATTATTGGATTTTAATTAATTTGACACTAACAAAGTGATCTTTTAATGACACACTTCATCATGATGTTGTTCAACAAGAATCATCAGTTGAATTTATATATGTTTTATTTATATTGATTATTGATGAATATTCTTTTGGGATTCAATAACTTAAATGTAAATGATATGATATTAAAATATCTCTTAGTGGTATTTAATCTCAATTGTTTTCAATGATAACATGAATTTGAATTTATATTGAAATGTTCTTTTTTACATATGTTTCTTATGAATATATTGTGATCTATTATATGATTTGTCCAATAGTTCATGATTTTTTCACAATTCCTTTAATTATCATATGGTACCATGTTCCCCTACAAAAAATGTGTACCCCTTTTGGGCTGGAAATGTGTGAAGAAACATAGTGACCCCCAAGACCATCATCTAGTAGGCCCCGGGCTACATACTAGAACCAAGCGAATAATAAACATGCATATGGGAGGCAATACCCTCTCAGAGAAATACATGTAGCAATGAGAGATAATACAGACACTAATCACATAATTCTTAGACTATAATTTAAATGAAAACCAATGTACACAATTGTAATTTCATTCATGAACTACTATAAATGGGAGAGGAAACTATAAGATCAAAAAGGATGTAAAGACAATAGTTACCACAAAGCCCAAACAGCTCCAGAAACCCACAATATATTAGTAATTATCTTGATCTCTAACATAGTACAACTGAACTAAAAAATAATTTATTTAATTTCTGGTGAGTATAATAGTATATTCATTATGATCCCCCCAAAGCCCCTTGTTCAAATGTATATAAATATAGATAATTAATAGTTGTCAACAAGTGATAATAACTCATCAACTAAATATGTTTACTAAATTATGAGAATCATCCTGGGTACTCTCATTATGTATCACATACAAGAGAACATTATATATTAAATAATATCAAGGGTATGTTTCTACCACTTCCCCACTTATTAGATTATCAACACTAATGGCACACATCCTAAACATCTATCTTCAAAATTATAGCCCACAAACACCTTTATGAAGCCCCACAACATGCACCTCATGCAACACACACCACGTCCAAATAACTAAATGAATCAATTTATTTCAAAGAGCCACATAAAAAAACATAATGTGTATCATACGATTGGTATTATACATCTATCCATCACATCCCATATATCATGTAAGGATCCTCATGAAATAACAGCCTATACATGTTATACCTATATTAGTAATTAGGAATCTATATCCATAATTAATTAATGTGATGTAACCACATGCCATTACATTCCACTACATACATATATTGGGGAAACTAACCACCATGCATACCATCACACATTACAACCAATAGAAGAGAGCGGGGGAAAGGTGGTAGTTATCCATCCATCCTCTCATCAAGATGTTGGGGAAAATACCCCCGAAGGATCAGAATCCCTAAGGAGTCAGTTTTTATAACTAATAGTGTGGAGTAGTGTATAGATCAAAAAAAGTACGATATATAATATAAATCACAACCACAGATATGGAATATTGTAGTCTCGGAAAAAATTTCATATAATGTCGCTCGAACTCCAGGAAACCACTTATATATATATATATATATCCTATAATCACACAAGCTTTTGAAGAGATACATTAAATTATCATATCACTTTTCATCAGTTACTAACTATGTTATTTAATTCTTAACATTTAATTAACAATTATAATATAAACATTACTTTACTTTACATTACCATTTCAACAAATATCACTTCCCTCAATGCATAACTAAACTGAGCCCACAACATAACATAATTTCAACCTCAATATTTCAACCTTGAAAGCTCCACCTCCCTGGTTTTAAGTATTACTAATTTATTAACATCATTACATTACATATCACTAGGTACTATATGAAAAAATTATAATCTACCCAATAACAAGGGGATAAACATTTCAATTTGATGAACTTATTATTGAGTTTTTTCATCCTATTGGAAGATGGTAAACACATCCAACAATGAGGATATAATCTTGGAAATCACATGGAATTCACTAACTATCCTTGCCTTTTATGGAAAGGGAGTAACCGAAAAAAAGTGTATTAATCATGTATTGTGGAAAATAAGGATGATAAAAAAATATAATCTAGCAGGTAACCATCCTTTATAATAATGGGAAATCCCAACATTAACATATTTTTTCATATCTTGTGTCCTCTAAGACACCAAATGCATAAACCAATGCATCTATCCACCCCAAGCAACAAATTATTCCACAAAAACCATGTTTCCCTTCACGTATTAAAAAATACCTTCAGGCTCAACAATACAAGGATTACATAACATTTTGGATCTGATTCCCCCACAACCACAAAAACACTCTATTATAATCCATATCACTACTAGTAGGAAAAATATATGAAATCACGATCTTAAAAATAAATCAATGCACTCATACATCACACAATACAAGATGAAATTATCCAAAGAATAATGTATGTTTCTTTTATAAGACTGAGTGTATCCTAGACCCTACAATGTCATTATCTATTATCATAAAATATGTTTTTATTCCACCATGAATTTACCAATTCATTATCAAAATTTCCTACTGTAGGAAACTTATAAAACAAGCTATCAAAGATATAAACCACTAATTAAAATACAAATTTATCATTCCTTTAATAATATTTTCAAAATACATCAATAGGGACCACGGTTAATAAAAAATAATAAAAATGCTTAATTTCTTCAATTTGATTAATATGAAATTTAAATACCAACCATATTCATTAAACATACTTCCTTAGTTCCTTTAGAAAATTGATTATCATCAAATTGTAGATTTATAATCTTTAAAAATTTATATAGAAAAGAATCATAAACCAAGCTACAAATATAAACCACATTATCTATACAATCAAGTGTTAAAGTATTTTCCCATTAAAATGCAACCATATCTATATGTGATCGATCCAAAATATTTAATCTGATTCTTGAAATTATTAAGGCCAATTTCATTGAGATCCAAGGGGAGAAACCATGATAACCCTATAATGGAATGTAATTATATAATAAAGCATCATATCCACTACATCAAAAGATTTTTTACATTCCATGCATGAGAATGGTTCAACACATCAGATATATGATCACCTCTCCAACTAGATCTGTATCCATTCAAGGACACGATGACACCACCACACAAATAAATGCTATGATAAACCCTATTAGAATCATTGGTAAGAAAAGTAACGTAGCATGAAAAGAATAATTGGAGGAAAACAAGTTCAAATTGGCGGAAATATGTAGAAAATGAAGGAAACAAATAACATGGATAAGGCCTTGTCACCAATATATGAATTGGAAGACTTAAAGATCGATTCTCATCAAAGGGATCTCCAAAACGATGAGATGGGATTATCAGGTCTGCTGGGTCGAGAGGGAGGGAAGTATTAGTTGTAGTGTAGTACATCCTGAGTGGATGAAAAAGAAATAGAAAAATTACAACATCTGGGTATTGTATGAAGTGAAATCCCCATTCACGTAATGTAATGATTTAAGGTAATTTATCTCTCAAAAAAACCAAATCCTTTGGATTTAATTTAATTTTTCAAAACATAAAATATTACACGGCCTCAAAATATATTTCACATCGTGAAATTATTTAACTCAACGTGAAACCAACTTTAACATTGGGAAATTTCCCTCCACAAATTTCTTTGCACCTGATCTCCTACAAAAAATGTACGAGGCTCTTCTAAGCACTACGAGCCTCTAGAACATGAAAATGTTCTATCTACATATATCCGGACCATTACATTAGATACCTATCATAATATTATCTACCATTAGAATACAAAACTCATATAGATAAGAAAATGAGGAGGGTTCATTCAAATAGCCAACCCACTAGAAACCTCGCAAACCTCTGACCACCATAGGAGATCAACAACCATACAAGAGGAATAACACAAAACTACCCAATATCCACAAACATATCCTACAAAACCTCTCATGGGATATACCTCTATAGAGAGAGAAAATCACATCATGATAAAGAGAAATCCATCTCAAACCCAAGAAAGCGGTACTTCCATAAAACCAATAATGTTTCTATATAAGAGGTAAATATAAAACAAATCAGGGTACTGAGCTTGTATCTCCTTATCATGATAATAGGTACTCTCCTCCATGCCATTTTACCTCTATATGACATGAATCAATGGGATATAACTCCCTCATAACACATTATCTTATCTACCATAGATCACTATAGCAATCACCTCAAAGGTCACATCAATTACATCAAATGATCTCTCCCTAATAAACAATGTGATATTCATCATGATGATAATGATAGAGCTGTAAAATGGTTAAAAATTAATGTTTTCCACTTGTCTGATTGGGAATCTCTATCCAATATAGTCAAACACAAACATGAGATGACATCTCAAATGGTCCAAAAACATAAGATAAATTTTACTCCCATGACCAAACCTTCACTACCCATGATGGGTAACCACATTCAAGAAAACATGATTCCATAATCAAACTCCATAAGTCTCCTACTATTATTGACATATGATTTTATAAGATCATGTGCTACCTTAATCGATTCAAGAGTAACTGGAACCATATTTATCATTTTCTATGCTCATTCCCTATAGAGAATTACTGACCCTCAAACAATAGTATAGAACAACAGAGATCAAAATGGTTGGAAATAAAATGATTCAAATAGTACTATAAATATGTTTTGGTGAAAAATATTTTTGTGTATGAAATCTACCATGTATAGGGGCCTTATCCATGAACCTCTAACATCATGGAAATAAGAGCTCAATATTTCTAAATGATTTTGGGTGGTATTACTTGACTGAAAATATTCTAATGGATAAAATTTAGTTCTAAAGAATATATAAAAACCAAAATCATTTTGGAAAAATGTCCACACCGTAGAGTTATAATGTGGATCTCGATCAGTAATGATTTTCCTCAATAATATGTGTAGTATCACCACCGTCTCTAGATATTTACTCAGAAAACCTCCACAAAACATGACACCTAAATCTCTATAATGAGTGATAATTTAAGAAAAAAATCCACTACAATCGATATAAAATCATTAACTCCCATAGCATGAGATAATCTTAAACAATTTCCATTGATAATTCCTTACACTTCAACTAAGTAACTTCTAATGGATTGGGAAACCAATTGGGAACACGTTTATCATCCATAAACATTTGTGAAACTAAATATTAAGAAACAAAATATTCAACAACACATTTAAAAACAATCCACCCTAACTGACCTCAAAAAACGTGGTACACAATTTTTCACTTCAGGATTTATAGAAAATACTAATCATTGGAACTCTCTGATAACCATATCTTGCATATCCAATGGATCAAAAATCATTCATGATAAAAAAGTAGATATTTTTATTATTTAGACCAACAATATGGGGCCTCTCAAAAGAAACATGGTCTCTCAAGACCTCAACCTTAAGGCCCCACAATTAAGACTCCTACACATGCATTTCCTTAGATGACAACATTGTCATCAAAAAAGACATCCTATCCCCCCAGCATCTCCTATATCATTACGTAATGTTGAATGTTCTCCCATTACATTCTAGGAATCACCTCATTCATACACTACATCACTATGAGATTTCATACTCAATGCATTTCCAACAAATATTTCAATTTTTTGGTGTATAAGAAATCACAAATTATAAGCTTATATGAACTCTATCCAGCGATGATGATGAATATTCATTTCCTTCTGGTATAAGACATACCTCATGATATTATGATCATTGAATACCAAAAAATTCTCATAGAGGAAATATTGTATCCACAACTACAGAGAAAACTTCCCCACCTTGATCTCGAGATTGTGGGTGTCATATTTATATTTATGTGGATGTTAATCAAAAGACCCATAAGAATTGACTAATCTCTATTTCATCAGAGCACAACAAAAACCAATATAAGAATCATCCTAGAAAACCTTAAACTAGACTCCTTGTACTGGAAGGTAATGAACATTAACACTATCTAAATTCTTCATAAAATTCTCAAAATACGAGTTCCACTGATTAATCAAAATGAATGCATTATCATTTCAATTTAATTTTATTAAATTTTCTGTTTCTAGAGAGAAATTTTCTATAAACTACTTTAATATCCCCCAATAGAAAGGAAACATTTCACCTATGATACGATCTAGGAATATTCCCAAGACAAAACTACTTTTATCTACGATGGATCCACATGAAATCATCATAGAGGTAAAATATTCCTTAATAAATTGACTTCTAGAGCCAAGAAAACACTTATTATATTTCCCAAACATCTGTGGATGATGAAGAACCCAAAAAAATGAATGAAGGTGCATTTTATTCTCCTCATGAAATGCAGAGTACCCAATGATGTCATCAATGAAAACCACCAATAATATATCAACGATCTCTTGTAAATTCCATTCATTAATCCTATTAACATAGATGGATCATTTGAAGCACTTAACTTCATCACAATGAACTTATAATTCCCACGATGACAAAGGAATACAGTTTTTGGGATATATTCATCCTTTATATACATGTAATGATATCCTGACCACAAATTGATCTCCAAGAACAAGCTTTTACATTTCATTTTTATGACCAAATCATCAATCCCTGGAAGATGATATCATTTCATCAATGGCACTTGGTTCAAGAAATACATTTGTGTACACTTTTATAGTACCAGGAAACACCGACTATGGAACCTATAAAGAATGAAAAATTAGCTTATTCATCAAGGATATTAATAAAGGAACATTCCTTTGTCTTAGTCAAAGGTCTCAGTCAACAACAAACATTTTTCCATCTCTATCATCATCGATGAACACAACCTGGATCATGAAGATGTCCATGATATCTGGAACCAGAATCAACCATTCAATTTTGAGGATGATATCATATAGTTGTATCTCTAAACATATAAAATTTCTATGTTACTAGTGTTACCCTAACACTATCACATTGTTTCTAAAATATTCATACAAGTCGGATCGGCCTCCAACTGGAGTAGCCAATGAAAAAAAAATTGGATGGTTCTCTACTTCATGCCCCAAAGCGTGGAAAAGAACATGTAATATGAATGGTTGCATCGCTTTTTTATCACAAAAATAATTCTCCCAATGTTAAATATGTAAAGGGTACCTAAAGCAATGTATGGATGACCAAGCACTAGTAATGCTATTGCATGAACTTTTCCAGAACCATCCCTATGGCTTCATGTATAATGTTGAATACAAGCTCTACAGTCGTGATGTTCTGACTAAGGAAGTCGGACATCTAGAGACTTTCCTTCCCTTGACTCCTCTACTCTCTAGTAATACCAAACTAGGGAAACTTTTTTCTTCATCCTTATATATAACTAACTCAATGGAGGAAAATAAAGAAGAACACATTCACACGATGACTGCCCATAAAGGTTAGACACTCTCTCTGATGATGACCCCTACCTCAACAATAAAATCAGGAATCTAATATATCAACATCGGATTAAGAGCCCCCCAATGAAACTAGACATTAGTGGATTAGAAATACCCTCGAGAAATTAGAATCTTGCAAGTCCTAAAAACTGGGAACACCAGAAAAGATTTCTACATTATGATGAATCCTGAAAAATCCCCTCTTGGAATGATTTGGTTCTTATAATTTCCTCCTAATGATATCTTCTCATTAAAATACCTCATGAAAATTCTTCAATATAAACACGGTGACTTGGTGCTAGATGAATAGATACAATGCCACCTAGAAATAACTCTCTATGGATTCCTCATCCAGAAATTGATTTGAAGTATATTGAAAAAGGATCCTAAAAAGGGTTCCAAAATCTCACACACTAATTTTCCCCTACCGATGGGTAAGATGCTCCTTGAGACTGACCACCATCATGATCAAGGAATGATAATTGTCTCTAAACTGGTCTCATAACTCCTCCCATAAGACTTCTAACTCCACAAGATCCTCAAGTAATAATTATGACAACCTCATTGCTACCCCACACATCATTGTGAAGGTCGGTGGCACCTAATGATTCTTTCGGGTAAGGATATAACTGGATGTTACCCCAACCTCCTCCTACCTGTCAAACGTTACTGCATATTAAATGGAGCTACCTATGCCCTATTAACTATGGTGATAAATCTATATATGTTTCCTCTTCTATGTTTGATCTCCATAAACGTCCAATATACTGTAATTTATGGTGTAACTTGATAAACATCTTATGTGTGAACCAGATGATTACATCAACATAGAGCCACACCTCGAAAAAAATAAGATCTCTATAACATATAATTTTTATGAATTTGACATTAATTAAACTTTTTATTTAATAAATATTAGGTTGTCCTATAATATGATCTACCCATTAAATCATAGGATCAAAGAAGAATGACGTAAGATATTTTTTTAGGTCTCTTCCCTAGAACCAATGTCACCTCATTTAGTATACACTATAAGCTTAATGGCCCATTAATCAAATCACATGGGACACTATATACCCATTCCTCGGTCCATATCTTGTGATTAATGCACATTTTTAATAAAGCTGACATCGTTTCCCAACCATCATATCAACCTCATCTATACCTAACTCTAACTCCATCAAATCCCTCAACCAGACGTTTGATAACACTTTTTTATGACCCCTCCCAAGAAATTGTACTCCTACTGGGCTAATTGGGGGGGAATAGTTATAGTTACCCCTCGATCCTTTCTCATGTAGGCCCTGAGTTGGAAAATAACATCGTGGGTATAATTAACATGCAAATGGGATGCATTACCGTATATGAGAAACACATGCTCAAAAGAGTGATATGATAGACACAAACTAACTAAAACATAAACTAAAATATAAAAGCAATCATAATTACAAAAATATTATGTCATTAATGAACTACATCAATTGGAAGAGGAAACTATGGTGCCAAATGAAAAGTAAATATGACAGTCTCTACAAAGCCCAAACAGCTCCTAAAAACTATTATCTACATGTAACCAGGTTGATCTCCTACATACTCTAGATGAACTAAAAAAATTGTTTATATAATGTAGGGTGATAATAATAGTATAATTAGTGGGATGCACTCTAGATAATTTCTTGGTAATAATTCTAATGTACAATGAATAACAAGTGGAACTATCTTGTCACCTAAACATGTATACTAAGTGTCCACCCTCACAATGGATACTCTCAACAAGTATTACATAAAATATAGTATTATATAATAAATAATATCAATGGAAACCCACTACCACTTCCACACTAGTTTTCATCTACCCACCAATGTTTCGAGTCATATGATCACAATCAAAAGAACTAGCACGCATACATATGGGTGAAGCACAACAACATGGCCCACAAGAAACACACACAACATCAAAAAACCAAAAGTAACTATTTAGATTCTAGGATCCACTAAAACTCACATAACATGTATTATACATTAGTTATTAAATCAGAATACATCACATCCAATACAACTACATTGTATCCACAGGAAATCACAACATATACATGTTATAACTATAGGAGTCCTTATAAAAATATTTACCAAATATATTTGGGTGAAATAACCCCAAGACGTTACATCCCTCTACACAAATATATATGGGAAAATATAAACATCATTTAATCCAGAATATATATGTATAAGGTGAAGAGATCTTGCCAAAATGGGTACTCATCCATCCATTCTACCACCAAGATATTAGGGAAAACAACACCCATATGCTTAAAATCCATGTGGTGTTAGTTATCCCTGCTGACAGGGTGGAGTAGTATATTGAAGCACAAAATGTTATGTATTTAATATATCTTAAAAACACACTAAGGGAATATCCTAGTAGTAAAGAAAAATATAGATAACGTCTGTCAAACTCCCGACAGCCACTACCAAGACCATATATCTAATAAGCACAGTACCTTTTAAAATGAAACATTAAATCATCTTATCCCTTTTCATCTGTTAATATTTATGTTAATTAAGTATTATCCATTCATTAAACACTATCATTTTAAAATTACATCATATTATAATTTCAACAAAAAAACATTCCCTCCATGTAAAATGAATTAATGCCCATGGATTCCCCTAATATAAACGTCAATATTTTACATTATTAAGCACCAACCCATTGTGTCAAAAAAATGCTCATTTTTTAACATAATTATTTGGCCATATCACCATGTGAACTAGGAAAAAATTATAATCATCCCAAAACAATAGGGTCTCAACATAATATATGAACAACCCATCAAGTCAATTACACCAATAGTATGTGAGTAGGATCATCCTACCAAGATAAGCTATACACGAAAAGAAGACATAATTCCATAAACATATTCACCTCCCATTGAACTAGAGTCACTAAACACATCCATCTATCCATGGATGTGGGGAAAGATAAATAGATAAACAATCAATAGATTCAAACAAGAATCTAACATTCCTAACAATGGGTAAGCCCATCATTACCCCATTATAATATCTCTTTTGTCCTCCCCAATATGACATGCATAAAAAAGATAAATATCTCCACCCTAGAAATCAAATAATTCCACAAAAACCAGGACTCCTTGTTCCACGTACCACAACAGCCCACCGGTCTCATCCATCATAGGTACATGCCACATCCATGACTCTCTTCCACCCAAAACCAGAAAAACTCTCTTTGAACCTCAATATTAAAATTGGTATGGATAAAAATAAACTGTTCTCTTAGCTTTAAAAATTGAATTCAAACTTCACACTAGATATGATTTCATGGTCCCAATGAATAAGGTACCTGGAATTTACATGAATGAGGGAAACCCATGGCCAAAAAAATAATCTTTTATCACAAAACATGTTATTATTCCCTATGGAATTAATTGATTAATTATCATAGTTACAACAGTTATAATCCTTTATGAAAATATCTCACGATAGTCAAAACACTATTAAAAGTTAATTATACATGAATTTAGTTCATTTTTCATCAAGAATCAACATAAATTGGGTTCATTTAACAATTCATTAAAACATGCAAGCATTCATAAAATTGGGAGGAAATCAAATTACCAAAAACAACTATAATCACTAAAAAAGATTCCTTAATTCCTTTATCCAATTAATTTCTAATTAAATCCATATTTTTCTTCTATACCAGTTTTGATAAAAAAAAATTTCATTCTAAACCATGTAAGGAATAGTCATCACACTATCCAGATAATAATGAGGAAAACGATTATCCTAGCGTAAAGAAGCCACATCACTATGTGATCAACATAAATTCATTAATTATTTTAAATTTTATAATTTGTTAAATTTTATCAACATGAAAGGGGTTAAAATTACACAAACTATAAAATTGAACAGAATTAAATTGTGAAGAAATGATTCATCTACTTCAAAAAGTTGACAACGTTGTTTTTATGAGAACAAATAAACGAAACAGATATATAATCACCTCTCCCACAAGGTCTGAATACCTATAAGGATTACCTCAAATTAATGTACCAAAAAATCATGAGAATACCCATTATAATCATGAGAATGAAACTTCCATAGAACATAAGAATAATGAATTGAAATAAGATCAAACTGGATGAAAACTATAGAAAATGAAGAAAAAACACACCTTGGATGTAATTGAATCACCTATAATCAAAGATGAAAACCCAAGGATCGATTATTATAGGAGGGATATCATAAATTATAAATATTGGATAGTCAATTCAGTTGGGATGAGTGGGAGGGAAAACCACTATTGGTATTGATAATCTAATCAGCTGGAAAAAAACACTACTCCATTCGGTGGTTTCCATGACGTGTAATCCCCATTCACATCGTGTTATGCCTCAAGGATTGTTTACTCAAAAAATTAAATCTCCACGTAATATTATTTTATTTTTGAGACCCCAAAAATATAACAGTACATGGATCCCTCTTTCACATTCGGAAATTATTCTACATCGCGCGAAACAAACATTCATGTAGTGAATGTTCTCTACTCCCAATTCTATGCACCAGAACTCCTCCAAACATTCTCTGAGCTTCCACCAAAATCTCTGATCCATAATAAAATTTATGGGGTTAATCTATGTGGAACCATTGCCGTACCTATGGGATATTATAATTTTTTATTCAATTTTTTATGATTGTCCAAAGGTATGACTTCGTGAATTATAATAATTAATAAAATTTTGTGTCTTTCATTATTACATATGATATGATTTGCATTATAAAATCATTTTTCATGATTTATGGGTTTCAAAAATCAATATTTTTCTTATTTATGTTAATTTAAATGATATTATTAATTTCTATCTACTTACCATTATATTGAATATCATATACATTTATTTTATCATGAATTTGGATAGATAAACCATGTTTATTAGTTATAAAATATAATATACTTACAAAAAAATTATTAATTATTTAATATTATGTCTTTATTGTAATATTTTTACAAAATATATGTCATAGGAATTATAATTGATAAATTTTAATTGTATGTTCAATATGAAAAGTTTATATTAATAAATATATTTTTGGAATTAAATAAAAATTTCATTTATTAATTTATTCATATTAAATATTAATTTTCATAATATTTATGTACTAGTAGAATATTATGTATACATAAATATATTTGATAATTTATTTCTCCTAAAATTCTATTTCCATTAAAGGAATGCAAAAATATTAATTTCCTTCACACAATTTAATTTCTTTCGGTTTTAAACATAATAGTTTGATTTAATGGTTGAATATTGTTAATACCTATAATGTATAAGTTTCCTAATCGTATTATAATATCTCTTGAGGAATGTTTAATTGGTTTTATGAACTTTGGTCTTGAATTATCACTAGACAGTGGGTTTATGCCTTATCTATGAATGTGGGGGATAAATATATTTATCTCCATCATTACTCATTTAATGATTATTAATTTATTTTCTATTCTAAAGAATTATTTGAAATATTTTTTGAATCATAATGAAAATTTTTAATTTGATATCTCATTATATTACATGAATTTATATTTTAGTGATTACATCAAATAGTGAGTTGGGATAAGAGTTACAGAGTACTATGGGTTGATCAATTTAATTTTTTGAAAGTAATTCACTTTATAAAAAAATAATTAATATAAATCATCAATAATGGAATACAAAATGCTATAAAAAAATTTCAACATAATGAAATAGTTTTTTAATTGATATGAATATGAAGTGTACTAAAATAGTAGAAATTTAAAATGAATCAAATGAAATAATTTGTTATCAAAATCTATTGTGGAAAAATATTTTCCATGACTATTTCTGTTAACAATGTGATTATATAAATATTATGTTCCCAGTAATTATATTTTCAATATATAGAAGATTATGGCACTCTTTTACAATGAGGTTAATATATATAATTAATGACTTTAGTTTCACTTACTTGGAAGGCCTAAAAATTAGGATACCATATGAATGGAGTTGTGTGAATCCACACGTTTTATTTGTATAAGGATTTATTTTATTAAATAATTTTTATCATATTTTGAATGATTTAAATGATTGACTACCTGACATAGACATTATATAAAACCATGTATTTCAGAAATAGAAATTATAGTATAATAAATGAATAATCCATTCATTTCATAAATAAATTTCGAACGATAGAAAAATTGTATTGTCATTGGATTCTATATACCCAATATTATTATTTCATAAAATATATCCAACGTCACCCATAATTATTTTTAAAATATTATACGATTAATAGAAAAACCCTAATTAAAACATTCAGAATAACCTAATCTAATTATTTATATTACATGGGGAGTTTAGAAACTCAGTGAACGTAAACATGGAAAATATAAATATAGGATCATATAAAATAATAATATAGTAATATGTGTATGATATTATGGATGAAACCCAAAATATCATACACAAAAATTCATATATCATTAAAATTATACATTGAATAATTTATTATAATTTTAAAATACATGAACCGTAAGAGGGATAACTCATCAAAAATCAATATGAAATATATATCCATGTTATATAATTGTGGAACAAATGTAAATATTGAATAATTTTAAAATATCAAGTAAATCATCTGAGACTCTAAATTCAAAAACGGTCAAGAATCCACACATGTTTCTAATTTTATAATCGACCATCCATCATCAACTATTTCCCATAGTTGATCAATCACACATGCTTGTTTAACATTGAAAATAAACCACACCATCATGTTTCCCCTTATTTTCTCAAGATATAATTAAAAACCAAATGTATTACAGAGAGATACATATCTGACACATAACATAATCAATAAATTGGAATCAATATAGATTATAATCCATTTCACAAGTTTTATCTCGTGAAATTTAAATGGGTTTCCCAAACATTTCATGATAGATATCCCATATAAAAGAACAATCTTAATAAAAAGTTCATAAATTCAGCAAATAATATCATAGGGTACTGGGATTTGATTAATTAAAATTTCATCCTATTATTATTCATTACCCATAAAAATAGGTGATATTTATGTTACCATTTAATAATATCTATATAAAATTATTTCAAATATCATAGGATGTTATATGTGATGAATAGGAATTACATAAAAATTCATTGAAACATTATTGACGAAAATATAATATTTTTTATTTAGAATATTTAAAATATAAAAATTTTCTAATGATTAAATTAACATTATATCTTCAAATATACATGAAAAAATGTAATATATAGTTCAAAAAATTGAGTGGCCCTGATATTGGAAAATTCATTCATGCCACACTCGCTAAAATAATTATGTATTTTATATTTTTTGTAAAAATTAAAAAATACATCATTTAAAAAACAACATGATTTCTATTATTTTAAAACCAAATTAAAATGGGTATAAATAACAATAATAAATAATATAATAAAAGTAAATATTTCATTGAATCATTTATATAAAACATTAAAATTGATGAAAAATTTTTTTTCATAGAAAAAAAAATAAATTGATTTTATTTCGAAAACATTAATTTGGAATCATTAGTAAATAAAAAGAGGAAGGTGAAAAAAAAATTAAAAACCCCATATGTAAATGATTTTAATTTTTCTTCTTGAGAATTTTATCCTAATTTTTCTTCATTGGTAGCATATTCATAAATAATCTCGATGGATAGTGAGATTGTAACATTTAATATTTACTACATTGGTATCAATTTAGTGGTAATCCCCATGATATCATGAAACATAAATGCATATGTATACCCAATAATATTAATTATGAGGATCATAAAATAAATTCTTATGTAGTACATAAACTACAATGAAGAAATAATTGATGTATAAGGTATGCGTCTCATAGAAATAAATGTGAGACAAAAGTCCCTAACAAAATGCCTTGAGTCCCTTCAAACTTATTAAAACCTACTTTTTAGTAATTATATAAATATAATAATTATTTTTTAGAAACATAGTTTTATATATAATTGATAAAATGAATTATTTCTGACATTTTATTACACATTTTTTATCAATTTCTTCTTAAGATGACATTTCATGTAATATTTTATTGACTATTCATATATGTTTTTCTATACTATTTTATGATATATTATTTTGATCATGGTTCCAAAATTTATATAATGATAAACATGATAATAATATGATATATATTAATTAAAGTTTTATTCATTTAAATAGAAAAATTATACATATAATATGAATTAAATCATTAATGGAGAGAATCAGTTGTATGTATATATGATGGTTGGATCCATCATGTCGATGAAAAAAATGAAGGAATGGTAAATAGTAGTTTAAATGTGTGGGTATTTTTTGATGTCATATATATCATATATATTCAATAAATATATACTTAATAGGTTCAATGTAAATATAATGTGAAAAATGAATCACATTACATTGTGAAGATGTAGATTTCCACACACATGTGCAACATTATCATAATCCCATTGAAAAAAAATTATTTTAAAATATATTTGATAATAAAATTCCATATTAATTATGATATCACAAAAATAGTATATAGACAATAAATCCATCATTATATCCATCCTTTAGCGGTGTTCATGGGAGAAATTGCAATGTTTAACGGGGCAGTAGTCCACTGTACAGCTGATCGATGATCTCATTTGAATTTTATTTATATTGAATATAAAATTAATATTATAACATTTCAAACATTTTTAATAATATATTTATTATCAAATAATAATTATATAATATTTTAATGTGGTGGGAGATGAAATAATATAGAAATTTTTGGTTGGTAACAATACCTCTTTTTCATATAACATATTATATATCACCAAAATCGACCCTATGAAAAATTATTTATATTTAAATTGACACTATACTGTATGTACATAAGTAAGAAATAGAATTGGGAAGTAATAGTATAGTTCAAATTGTTTTGTAACTATAAAGAGGATATTTTTGGGAGTTACCTTTTATATTTGTGGATATATGACATAATTTAAATTTTGAATAAGAAAAATGTGTTCTCATATTTTAAACATTACAGTAGGCCATAAAATAGATAATTTAAAAACCTTATTTTTTAATATTTTGATATATTTCCTTAATATTGGACTAGGAAAATTTTTATGTCACTTTTGAACATATTCCTTTAGTTTAAACCATAGAGAAAAAGTTCCAACATTTACTATAGATGTTAATTTTTAATGATTTTATCATTAATTAAGAAAAATATTAATTTTTTGTCATTATAAAAAAAATTATTATTATTAAAAATATTTAATAATTTTTCCTAAAATCATTTCAAATAAAAATAAAAGTATGTTTTAAAATTAAACCCAAAAATGTACAAAATTGAGGTTTATAAAATGTATCATTTCATATTAATATAATGTTTTAATATCAAATGAAAACATGAATGTAGTTCTATTGAACTAAATAGGATCAATTAAAACATAATTTGGAAAATTAATTTATAAAAAAATAATAGGAGAAGGATTAATGTAAATTCTATAATAAAAGATAACATTTAAAATAAATAAATATATTTTTATTTTTTCACTAAAATATTAATCATTTATGAATATTCAATGAAATGTAATTTTTTCACATAGGTTTATAAATGAATATAAATATTCCATTTTAATTTTTTTAATGTGAAAATGATGAATTTTATAATTTTTTCAAGAAATGGAATGAAAATATTTTATTAGAAAATTGTAATTATGTAACAAATAATGACTTCACTAAAATTTATTTTGTATTTTATCAGTATGATTTATTTATATAAAACTATTATAAATAATTTTAAATATAATTTGATGGCATTAATGATTTAATGTTTAATTTATACATTATTACTTTTGTTTTTGAATATTAATATTAATAGTGTATTGCGTGTCATTAAATATTGGTGTTGTATGTAATATAATTTATTGAAAAATGTAAATAATTTAAAAAATCCTCAAAATTAAGGGTTTAAAATTATTCACCCCCTATAATTATGTTCATCACTAGAAATAATTTCACTAATTATAAAAAAAATTTGATACTTCTACCTCATGATATCCTTCTGTTCTCACAATTATTATTATAATTTCATTATTTCCACAAAACATTGAAAAACTATGTAGTGTTGTTTAGTATAATTTTTTTCAATATGATCTAGAATCCATATCAAGAGTTTTAATAAGATATATTTTCATACATTGGAATGTCTTTAATGTTTAATAATTGGTATGGGACATGTATGTGATTCTTTAAGAGAGGTACATGGATAAAATCTTAGACTTATGAGGGGTTAATTGGAAGATCCAATCAATAAGTTACCATACATTTGAAATCTAAAATTTAAAAATTATTGATATATATAGGTCATAGATTTCAATTCATTATGACCATAATAATCATATTCCATGGAGATATTCAATGAAATTCTTTTCCACTAACTTTAAATTCAATATCCCTTTGATAATTTTCATCAAATCATTGCTTCAAATATAATGCTTCCCTTCATATTATTTATCGAGACGGATTCATAAAGATATTTTTTAATACTCAAGTGAAATATATTTTTGTATGATAGATTGACTTGGGGAATTTGTTGATCCAAACACCCTTTGAATTACCTAGAGTAATATATCAACAAATCATCTATGTTTTCAATTGATCACTTTATTTGACCATATATATGGGGATTATTGGTTTTACTAAAATATAAATCTGAATCCAATTCATATTTTCTACTTCACTATAAATTCGAGGTATAATTGGGATCCTTCTAAAATATAATAGAATATGGTAATCCATACAACATTTCTACTTCTTTAATGTATTTTCTATAAATATTTCCCTAAGTAAAACTCACTCTGAGAGAGACGAAGTGTGTGCCTATTTAGTGTTATCAACATAAACACACAAAAAAGTTTCCAATTTAGATATTTTTGGTTATATATTGAAAATATTAATGGTTTTAATTTCCATTTCAATTATTGAATGGTTAATGGTTGTCACATCCCAGTGTGATTTTATCTCTCAGCCTAATCATTATGAAAGTCCAATGAAATATACACAACCTCTATAATATCTCTATTTTATCATTAAAACTAGAAATAATCCTTAAAATATATATATAAATTTTTACAACTTGTATTAATATTTATTGATGCAATATAAACCTCTTATAATAGATCATTATGAACATCGTTTGTAGATAGAACACATAAACTATTTTTGAACATTATCATTCCATATCAATAAAAGATAATTTCACAAACATTTTCGACCCTCTACTACAAATCTACATTATCCTAATGATATTATTTATTATTATATTTTATAGATGATTGAATAGTAATTTATGAACATTACAATTTATAAACATTTGTTTAATATATCAATCCTTTTACAATCAATAAATAATAGTTATTTTTTTTAACTTCATTATTTTTGAGATTCCAAAATCCTTTATAGTCAATGTATAATCTACCATGTTCCCATTCATGGTATGGTAATATATTGATCATTCCTAATATATAATTATATCAAACCATATTTTATGATTAATTTATTAAACCAATCTATGTGAATATATAAATTAAACATATATATATAAATTTTACTCATAATGATAAATCGTCCTCAAATTAAATATAAAACATAGCGTATCTAAATAAAAATTGTGATTTTCTTATTGTTACTCATAATCAAACATTTTTAATTTTTCATAATATATAAAATATTGATTATACATTATAACACATCCCGAATCATTCTTGGATGAATTAATCTAGATTAGAAGCCCATATTTGATGCATCATAATGATTGAAAATTTTCACCGAGTAACCTACTATTTAATATAATAAAATTATCCACACATTAATCCTTTTCGAGGAACATAGATCCATTACATGTTTTGAGTATAAATGTATTATAGAGTAGTGATAAATTGTCAAAAAACATTGGTAGTATACAAGAAAAAAAAATAAAAATTTGATTGTATGTTGTTTTGGTTTGTTTAGGATAATGTTCAAAAGCCACTATTAGTGATGGATCCACCGATATACACTCTTCTGAGATATTATAAACCAAAAAAAGAGATATTTTTTTGAAAAATAAAAATATTGTATATTTTATTATACAGTTTCTCCCTCAATATTGTCATCATTAGAAATCACTAATGATCATCATGGACATAATTTACCATGAACTATATTATGATATCGCTAATAAATAATACCACAAAGTTATCATGTAAACATATAAAGACTATTTTTTATTACATATATATATAGAGAGAGTTATTAAGACCAAATTTCATTACTATATATTCATATTTCCAATTCAATGTAGAAAATGATATTTGTGGTATATATTACTTCCACCAAAATAATTAATGATATCATAAAAGTATGAAAATAATGGAAAACTAATGAGCACTTTTATGTTGATCAAATAATCATAAATATAATTTATAGAATAATTTTTCTTTATTTTAATCTTGGGAGGTTCTCGGAAATCAATGCATAGACCAGTTGATGATTATTTTTTCTTAATATAATGACCTGTTGAATCCCATGGTGACACAGTTGGATGAATGAATCCCATACTAATGTGATCATGATTATTCTTCATCAATTCATGAAACAAGGTAGGTAACATTCTATAAAGAGTCTTGAAATATGACACGTAATAGGTAGGAATTTTATTGAGAAATAAAATTCAATATTTAATAGAATACTATGAAATTAGTCTAGAAAGACATCAATAAAAACTATCCCAAAAGGAATGTAATTAATATTTAGTTTATCCAAAACCATATAAGCTAAATTCCCCCTATTGAGTAATAATCAAATCATAGAAAATGGATTTGATTTACATTAATAGTTAATATTAATTTTCACCCAAATATGTGATCATATGATGGGTTTCAATTTCAAATGTGACTTATCTTCATCATAATTTGATTTTTATTTATATATACAATGTAAATAAACACCAATGATAACATAAATTCATCTATAAAGAGAAAAAATGGTATATTTGAAAAAAATTCCCCAAAAACATTACATGGAAAGAATGATATTCCTGATATTAGATCATCATACCATTAATGGTTTTCATAGATAATTCCACATCTAAATGTTGTTATGGTATTTTAAAATCCATAAAAAATTCAGATTTATTTTATTGTGTAGATTTAGACTAACATATTAGATGTTTTGTTCAATAGTAGATGGTTTGTTTACCAATAACTATTTCATTATTGTACCCTTATTTTGAAATAGTGATTACCTGATATTTCTATTTAAACTTATATATCAATGGATAATACCATTGATCACCATAATTAATTATTAGATATGATCACTGGATAAATTAATACCCATACTCCAAGAATTAGAATCACATGATCATCAGTGTGGAGATTGTGGGAATATTATTATCTTCTATTGTATGAACCAAAGCATATATTTTATTTCAAAATTAATGTTCATAATGACACAATAATCTATATTAGATGCACCTCCTTTTTCAAATCATGATTTTCCCTTGATGTTTCTTCCAACATTTCTAGTATGTAAATGTGTAGAATTTAATTACATTATGTGATATATTATTTTTTCATGTGATTATAAAACACAACTAGGTATTAGTAAAATTACATTATATTCAATATCATATGTGCCACACAACACAAAAAATATACATCCCATAAAATATATTACATTAAATTTAGGGTCGTTGTTATCATGTAGAACAAATAAAATCATTGAAAAAAATGAAATATAACATATTATACCAATATAACCTAGAAATTAAATTGGAGGGTATAAATTGAACTAATAAAAATACAAAAAAATTGGTAATATATTGATTAAAAATAATATAGGAATCATTTGAATGAAAAAATACATGTTTCCTAAAAAACTATATGTTTTTTAAATGAAGGTTTGGTCGCACATTGTGCTCATATTAAAATATTAATTATTAGAAAAATTAGAAAAATTATATTTAAAAATAAAAATATATTTTTAATTCATCATATAAAATTTTTAATAAAGTTATTTTTGTGGAAATTTAAGAAGTGTATCATGTAATCAATGAATAGTATGAAATAATGAAATTTAATAGAAAATTTATTTTAAAGAATAATAATAAAATTTATGTTTTTTTTTTGTTTTTATTGTAAAAATAGTTCAGTTTTATGTCAATTAGACCAAGTATTTTTAATTATAACCATTTTCATTTTAAAAAATTATATGAAAACATTGTAAACTTTTGAATACTTCTCTTGGAAAACTTTGTTTCTATTCATGTCTACATGATTATTATTTAATTACATTTTTACTCATCTATAAATATTATTTTGAAAAATATACTCCATATTTGGAATAATATATATTTATAATTTATAATAAAGTCAAAATAATTGGGTACCAAACTTAATAGAGAAAATTCATAAAATAATAACAATAGTTAAGGTACAATTGGATTTATCGAGAGTTTAATAAAGATTATATGTGTAAAAAATGACCTACTGACATTTGTAATATCATTTTTTTGGAAATATGTTGACATTATACATTCTAAGATCAATTATGATAAAATTTTAAGGATTTGGATATTTAAAATATGAGTATGAATTAATTATTTCAATAATTTAAAAGTGTTCCACTAACCTCGCATATAAAAGGCCTTCCACACTCATCCTCTCAATACATCTTCAAACCCCCTTTTTAGGAAAATAAAAGACAATATAACTTATATTATTCAAATATATTATCATATAATATTTATTTTTCTATTAAATACAACCATATAATGCCTTTTGTGAGAACAAGAAGATGTTACCGAAAGAATATATGATGTACTATAACAAGCATTTTTTGAAATTTTCTTTCACATAGATAAAAACATAATTTAAAATTATTATTTGATGTACTCATTATATTCCATTTAATGAGATATTTTAGTTTAATTCTATATCCTAAATCATATCAACTTCAATCAAATTTTTTACAAAATCATTTTTTGCATGTACAATAGATAACAACCTTGTGTGCCAATGTCATTTGTTTTTCAATTACCACTTATCACACATCGTTATTTTTTGTAATATAAATATAAATATGATATTTAAAAAATATTTATAAATATATAGTAGTTATATAAATATAACAACTTATATTCCATTCTGTTGGGGATACGAAAACATTGCTCATGTGAACAAAAAAATACAACCACGCAATGATATGTGATTCATTTCATACTAATATACTATATTGAACATAATAAAGATAATGATAATAAATATATGTGATATAAATAAAATTATTTTGATATTAATGACATATATATAATTCTGAAATTATAATATATATCATTTTTTATATTTCATTTACACTCGCTGAAAAAGTGAAACTTCTTTTGTCCTACACAATGCGGTGTGACTATATCATCATAAAAATACCACAAGGATGATAATTATAAGTATATTTATTGAAATAATATGGTATTTATTATATTAAAAAAGTTTTGGAATTATTATATACAACATCAGTTCTTTTCATATTGATTGCTGATAAATGGACACAATAATCATTGATATGTATAACCTACTGCATCAATGATGGTAAAATATTTCATTATTCAAAAAAATTTCATTATGGATCATAATAGAATTATTGACTCATGAATATTATGATTATTTAATTATTAGTATTCTATACATTATTAAATTTCTTACACGTTGGCCACATTCATCCTTGCAATTACATTTTCGACATAGAAGTCATATATGGTCAAAACATATAACATAACCTTAATGGGTTATGTTATTTAGTATAATAAGGTAACAATGGGAATTAAATTAATAATAAACATTAATAATTATTTCAGGAAATCAAATAACAAAAAAAGGTTTATAATACATGCATATAATGACAAACATGACATTTGAGACTCAATGTTAGGGACTTCATCTCAATTTCTAATCATTGAGGACGTTTTTGATGTTATACACACATATTAATTTATAAAGTGTATATACAGACACTTTGACATGATTTACACATTATTTATTAATTCTATTGATAATTAATGTTTTTGTTTATTATTTAATGAGGTTAAGAGTTCATGTTTTTCCAAGTGATGATAGACTTTTCTACTAATGAAAAATAATCCTTTAATGTTTTTCATCTAACACTTTCTCATAAATGTATATGTTTTTAAAATGACTTTATTAATTTTTAATATAGAAATAAAAAAAATTTAATTTTAATTTGATTTTTCTACAATATCATATTTCTATTGTTTTTAAAATTAATGTATTTAAATCTTTTAAATGGAACGTTTCCACAAATAAAAAATGGATTTTTCTCTTTTTCACGTACACAGAGATTTTGAATTTTCCACCACCATGGAATCTACATGATTTAGAAATTTATTTTCTAGAGTCATTATCTATCCATGAATGAAACCACTTTCCTTTTTTATTCATATTTAAATATTGACTATTCATTTTAAAATGAAATGTATATTTTTATAAAAAAATGTTTTCATATGGGTTTAAAAGAGTTTTTAAATGTATTTAAGATGAATGTGTTGTATTTAAGATATTTTATGTGAATATAATATATAATGGGTTAAACAAAGGTATATTATTAAAAGGTTTTGTCCTTTTTATATCTTAAGCGTGAACCTGATATAGCTTGTATGACGTTTTTGTTCCCATTATAACTCAGAATAAATTGGAGATCCCAAAATAAATTACATGATGAGTGATACCCATTATTGATCACTAATGCATTTGGCAATCACTCTATTTAAATTAGGAAAGATGGTTATTCAAATTAAATTTTCTTCAAAAGGATTTTATGATCATGATTCTACATGTCCAAAAATAGTGTTCTATTTGCTTGTTATGTGTTTCATGGGTATTAATTGAGAATAATGTTTAAAATTTCATGTATAAATGTTTTATTTCATGTCTTAAATTAATATTGAAATAATAAAGTAAAATTTTATTCAAATTTCATATTTCATAGGGGATATATATATTTCATTCTTTTAGTGACCAGTACTAATATTTCAGTTCTAATCCATTATTGTTAAAATATTTTCCACATGATTTACATATGGGTAATGGAAATGAATATTTGAAGATTAAAGTAATTAATATTTTACATGAAATAAAGTCAAATGTTATTTTATAAGGTTCGATTTATTGGAAAAATGGATACTTATTAGGATTTTCATAATTTATTATATAGTTTTTTAATTTACGTATTACAAATGGATTCTAAAAAACACTAAATATTAAAAGATCATCAGAGTGAAGGAAATTAATTTCATAACTAGAAAAATAGGTTATATAGAGTTTATGGTCGATTCAATATTGTTTTTACCATAGGACCATTTGGATGAATTATAAAGATAGAATGATGTTTGTATTATTGTATTGAAATATTTTACCCTGTGTATAAGTTGATATGATATATAACATTAATATTGCCATGTAGATTTATCAAAACTATATATTATCAGAATTATTTTCTAAAAATAAAACATGGTTAAAATGAAAATATCCTTCCAAATAATTATCCAAATATGGTTGGAATTGGAAAAGAATATTATTTATGTTGTGATGGATCATTTGATAAAATCTATAAGTGGATGTGTTATTCATGTTATAGTGGAACATGATCTACTAAAAATGAATGTGTCTGGAGTGGATAATTTTAGGTGGAAACATCCTGCATCATTTATTGGTTCATCTAATCATGTGGTAAATAAAGGATAGATCAATGATCTAGATATTATATTTTATTGTATTATATGAATGTAATGTCAGAAGGTATGCTTTGAATTTAACTTTTTAAATGATTTGTTGATTTATGGAAGTTTATTGCTATGAATACCATTGAGAAAGATGATCCAGATTCTATTGATTGTGAAACAATTAATAATATTTTCCATGATTAATAATTCAATACGGTTGACCACATAGGATGGAGAAACATTTCTTTAAATTGAGGTAAAGGGATAAAAATATTATGCCAGCATATGATTAACAATTTTACAAGGTTGGATAGGTATAAACAACATTCGGTTGAATAAATTTATAGGACAAATATTTTGGTTTACCCCCATATTAAGTCAAATCATAAAATAAAATTGGATTCTTGGTATCATTACCTATATGAGAATTTTTTTGTTGTAGTAATAAATTTAAGATGATGAATTTGAATATTTTGTTGTTCTGTTATGAGAACAGTAATAAATTTTAGATGTATTAGGAAATGGTGAAGAAACCAATAATGAATCCTGAAGTTAAAACCAAAAAATTATCATGTATGGTAAAATACCTTTTAGGTAATGTATTTTAGATCTGGGAAAGAGTTACTATTATGGTAATATTGATCACAAGGTTGTGGCCCAAAATGAGATAACAGATATCCACTCAATTATTGTAACACCCCGAGGTTTTATGAAAAATATTCTTTTTAATTTCATTGATGTCTTGTGTTGTATGCTACACTAAAAGGATCTTTCACTACATGCATCCCTGACTTGGCATGCATTACATGCAATCACAACCTTCCATGATAGCGTGTGTTGTACGCAATACGGAGTTTCACTAAACAACGATATGTTATTAAAATATTATATAAACTAGCCATTATGAATAGTAATACCCACTTTTTAAAATTTTATAAATTTTACCTTTTGAAATGGACTCCATTTTTGGATTCAGAATATCGAAATTATCATAGGGTGATTTTGTGGTATTTCTCTAAAAACATTCAATTTTTGATGAATAGTAAAAACACTTGGTTACTATTTAAAAACCAACTTTTTATTTAAATAATAATTTTTTATTTATATTTATTTTAGACCAAAATTGATACATAATACCTATATACGTTCAATGTAATTCATTAGAGTCATTTTATAATAATTTTAGACATATAAAAAATTTATTGAACTTTTTATCGTCTTTTACCCACCTCCTAGGAGATTTTGAAAATTTTCCTGAAACATAATTTTACCACCTCTGTGAGTGGAATTTCTAAAATCCGAGAGACACAGTTAATATGAAGGACTAAAATTCCATTCAATGTGATGAAAATATTTTTTGGTGAATAGTAACTTTTTGCTTTTATTTAGCACGGTTAAAAGTAAATAGGGTAATTAAGGATAAAAATGATATTATTATTACCCTAACACATTTCATAATTCTATTGGATAAGTGTAATTCGACCAGAAACAACCTTAGGAATAAAATATGACCATTTAGGTCCACCTGGATTAGATTAGGTCATTTATTATTAATTTATTTAATAAAGGGCTAAAATAGTTAAAATCAATGTTTAATAACTAAATCATTTTTAATATATGGTTATAAATAAGTTAAAATCAACTATAAATATTCATTATAAAGATAAAAATATTTCCAACATAATGGTATTTTATTTATAATTTTTAGACATTATATAATTAAATTTATTTATGACACAATGATGATGCAGTAATTAACTTTTTAATGAAATAATAACACAATTGATTTTATAAATACCCAAATAAATTTAATTTTAGACTTTTTATGATTTACAATAATTTTCTAGGTTAATATGACTTGTTATTATTAATTTAATTAACTTTTTCCGAACTAATCATGCTGTTATGATTTTAACAAAAATCATTTACCAAATAGTGTCATAATTGACATAAAACAGTTTTTAAAAAAATAATATTGTGTTATTAAATGTTATTATATTCCTAAATATATAAGGTTTGGCCAAATGACATAGATAAGGATATATATATTAATAATTAACCACTTGGGGTTATTTTGGATTTTTATGGTATGTTTATTAACCATATAGTGTAAGAAAACAAGAAGACACTGTAAAAGTTAAATTATTTAACTTTGACTTAAATCTAAATGACAAGGTTAAAATAGTAAACTAGAAATTTATAAAACCTATTTGTTGAGAGGATTTAGACCCATCCCAACTTTATCTTCTAAATAAATCAATTTGGATCTATTATAAACCTAATATGACTTTATTATAAAAGAATATTTTAAGTTTTTCCAAAGGTGCCCCTCTCCTCCCTTATAAAAAGGGCACCCTTTTCCCTCTTTTATTGAAACCCTTTTGAGCCTTGAATCTCTGCCATACCCTACCCATTTATCTTCTCCACTTCCCTATAAACATTATGGAGGTTATGGTCTTCTCAAAATACAAACTATACTTCCAGAAGAGGAAGCTTAAAGGAGGTGCGTCGAAGAAGAGGTAATCTCTTCTTCCGAATCTCTCAAGATTCATTATTCTTCTACATCATCTTCCTTAGTTGTCTCCTTATAAATTAATAACATCAGTATTAATTATATACTGGCATGTTATTATAAATATGAAACAACCCTTTTTCACCTTCTATCCATCCTACGGAAAAAGAAGTCATCGTGCGTGCGTACTTATGGAATACCATCTCCACGTCGTGGTGTAATCTATTTTTGAGCACCGCCATACTTGGATGGGTATAATGGTGTAAATAAATAACAATATATGATTATTTTAAAGTTATATTTATTCTGAAATATTATACATACACTTCAATACAATTCCACGATCATTGGAATGATATCATCGCTCGTGCATACGTACGGACTACGGTCTCCACGACGCGATGAGATTCATTCTCAATGTTAACCACTCATGAATGATTATAAAGTATATATAATAAGTAATAATGAAATATATGACATAGTAATTATACTGTATTTATGTATATATATATATATGTATGTCATCTACTTAATTCCATTCAATTAAATAAGGAAACGAGAACAACGTTCATGCATACGTACGGCCTACAGTCTCCATGAACGGTGTATTTCATTCCATTTATCGATCTATCATATATATATATATTCTGAATATATATTATATATAAATTCTTTTTTACATTCTCAAATTTTGTAAATTAGGATATAAGTAATAATATAATGAACAACAAGTTGAAACAAGTATGATAAATGAAACGATTTTACCCAAAACGTCACTTTAACATGGAATTTACAAAATAATGGATAATATGAAGTTGTAAGTGAACAATATATTATATCATAACAATGAATAAGATTCTGTAATAAGTAAATGTCATTATATATATCATTATATAGGAGGTTTGGATACATACGAAGCATATCAAACATAAGGTAAGTGATAACTTTTCCAACCTCGTTTTTATCCAATATTGTTTATTTGTTAGTATTTACTGGGGTTTTTGTTATCATCCATGTCCATGTTTTCTAAAAATGTTTTCATATAAGTTTAATGGAATTTTGACCCATTTTTCAATTTTCCCACATTTTATGAAAGGAATCTTACTTTTGTTTACTACACGAAGAACTTTTTGACTTTCCCGACAAAAGTGTGAAGAGAATGTTATTTTTAACTTATACGGCGTGAACGGTTTTTACGGTTTCATAACGCCTCATTTCCATGAAGATTACTCTACAATATTGAATTATTATTTTCAAAAAAACCCCTTTTCACATAAAATTTAATGGAATTTTTTGAAAATAAAATTATTTTGAAGATGAGAGGATATTTTCCTCAATAAATCATTTGAAGTGTTTTCTCAAAACTATTTTACATCTAAGATGAAATTATTTCATATGTGTATGTTTCAAGTATAATGTCTCTATTATTAACATGGTTTCACTTTTATTATGATGAAATATCCATTTGTTTTATATGGATTATGTGATTATGGGATGATGTTTATGAAACCCATTTTATTCTTTGGGTTATGATGAATGTTTTAGGTTTATTTTGGGGAAAAAGTAAGAATGATTTCATTATGAGATGGGTGGGACCTATAACTCACACCAATGCAATAAGTAATGATTTATATTTCATGTGATAGACATGTATGGAATGATATGTTAATCCGGTTCAGTGATACAGGTCAGGAATGAGGAGTGAACTCGATTCAGAATGGGACTTTGTCCACTAAGATGGTCTGGGCAGCAATACCGTGGCTACTATGGAAATCATAACATGTGCTTAATGGTTTCCACAATTACATGCTTTATTCACATTCTATTATATCATGATTGATGATCCATTATGATCTATTCCTTACGTCCATCCATATTTTATGTCATTTATCAATATTATGAGGTTTAAATATTATGTTCATATTTTGAAGTTCAAATGTATATGGTTTGTTTTTTTCCATGCTTACCATTATTGAGCATTTGAGCTCACCCTTTTTTATGTTTTCTTTTCCCCAGGATTTAAATAACAGTTTTAGTTAAAAAAAATAAAAGGGGGTGATCTTTATGAGAGATGTTGAAGATCATTCACTAAGATTAGAAGATTATATTCCGAGTTTCCAAAGACACAAAACTATTACGGCCCTTTGGTGTCTATTTTTGTTATGTATTAAGTATTCCTCAAAAGTAATGTAATGTACTTGTACGTAAATATTTTGGTCTCTAAAGTTGGTATCAGCAGAAAGGTTTAGTTAACCTTTGGAAACTAGGATGTGAAAACTTTAATTATATCCAAGAGATATTTCTACGGTATGTCTAGGGATGTACCTAAGGATAATTATACATATAGGTTATAGTCCATGAATTACGGAAATGATATTAGAATGACACCTAAGATGTTAGATATCAAAGGTACTTACCCTTTATTATGTTGTTTTCCTTAGCATGATTTTTGCTTCCCACACTATTCTTTTTGGGTTTTAGACGATGGCTAGAACCTGAAGGAACTGTGTTGATCAATGTAATGTACAATGCAATGATTGTCCGTGTGAACAAACCAATTTTATGGGATATAGAGTGCAAAATATTATTTCTATACTTACACAAGATATGAATCATTCAGGACTTCCAAATGAGCAGTGAAGGGAATAATATTCTATTGAGTCCTTAATGAGGCAACATCCACTTTCTTTCAGTGCGTCTTCTAATCCATTTGTTTCTGAATAATGGATTAGTACCATTGAAAAGATATTTTCCATACATCACTGTTCAAAATATGAAAAATTCATTCTGGCTATTTACCATTTAGATGGTGAAGCAGATCAATGGTGGACTCTAATTAAGAATACGAGGCCCCGAGATGAAATTGAATCCATGGAATGGGATAAGATTAAGAACTTATTTTTCAATAAGTACATCCCTCATATTCTTAGAACAAGGATGGAATAGGATTTCCTTGAGCTTATGAAAAAGGATGATGAATTTGTTGGTATATACGAAGAAAATTTTACAAGTCTTACAAGGTATGCGTCTAGCTTTATCATCCAACCTGAAAGTAAAGTTGATCGATTATTTAGTGGAATGAAACCAATTCTTCAAAGGGAATTAACTATAAGAGACTTAAATAGCTATGAAGAAATTGTGTGTTGTGCTTTCAAGGTAGAAATGGAAGTTGGTGTTACATATCCATCTATTGGTTTGGACAAGAAATGAAATATGGAGCTCAAGGAGAAATATCATAACAATGGTGAAAAGAAGATGACTGTTTCTTTATGCTCAATGTGTGGAAATAAACATGGTGGAGATTGTCTTACAGGGACTATAAAATTTTTTAAGTTTGGAAAAAAGGACATTGAGCAGCTGAGTGTCGAAGTAATGGAAAAAGGGTTTTTAATGATGCAAATAAAGAAAAGACTGCAGAGAACGCACCACCAACACTTCAATGCTTCGAGTGAAATGAAATGGGGCATTATGCTAATCAATGACCTAATCCATGGGTTAATGATGAATGACATGAGAAACCACTAATGGAAAATGAAAAAGGGAAGTCACATGCGATCACTATTGTTGATGTGGAATATGACAACGATGTGGTGGAATGATTATGTTTTTATGTAATGGGATTCCAAAATAATGTTGTATAAAGTATCGTGGAATATTGGAATATTTATTTATTGGTCTATTGTGTTTTTCAATAATTTTATGGTATCAGTAACCATGGAAGTTGATTGAGATATTTTTGGAAAAAAGGTGATATGTGCATAATAAAGGGATACAGAGAAAACGAAATGTTTGACCGTATTCATGAACTCATGAATGATATAAGGAAAAATTTATATCATGGTTTGAGTATATAGAATTTATGGATTTTGGTATGTGGAAAGAGTTAACTTTTGACAGCATTCATGTTTTCATGAAGGTTCAATGGGTATTAATTTTCCAAGAGAATCCATGATTAAGGTATTCACATGTCTGTAATGTGACCAACAAGATATATTTTATAATATATGGTGGTTAACTGATGGTATTCACATGCTCATTAGATGAAATTTCTAGTAATTGTTTTCTTTTTACAATGAGCTTGGACAGAAGTATTGTGGATAAGCCTAAATATTGGAATGAATTAAGATAGATTTGTATAAGGATAGAACTTTTTTGATATTATTATAGGAATATTATAATAGTGTAGTTTTAGAAAAAGGAAAACCCATAGGATGGGTGTCAACCCATCGCGTTAGACATGGCTGTGGGAATCGAACCCACAACTGAAGTGCGATAAGAATTTATCGCATACAACTGGCCTACTGGAAGTCCCGGGTTATTAGAAACTAGTAATATTTTATTAAGATATATGATAGCTGATGTATAAGTCCATTTTTGGAATATTATATGATTAATCTCACTATATATGTACTTATGTATATTTGATAACTTTTGCAAACCTTTTGTCTGAGATAGATGGAATGACGCGTCATTCTATCACCTGATCTGCTAACACTTCACGAATGACAAATTCAACTCCATTTCTCTATGAGATGAAGTGGAAATTGTCCAAGGAACGACCAATAGTGAAATTGTACCAAAATAAAGTAAGTATTTCTTTTAATTCAACAATTCTTCAACTTTAGGGAAATGATCTTGGAAACAAAAGATGTTGTCCTAGTGCTCTCAAATCCGATGAATTAGATGGTACCTTAAATCATAAAAAATTTATGGCTTTTATTATTGGTGGCTTTTTTATAGCCATGTTCTCTACCACTCTCCATCCAAACATGATGGTAAGATTTCTCTTCCATATACATATTTTCACCTATGTTCTCCTTTGTGGAAACCCAGTGATTAGTTAATTTGGGTAACTGTTATGTCTCATACTTTAGTTTTTAAAGATAAGTTTTGGTATTACTTTTTACGATGTGGGTTTCTATTAAAGAAACATTCGAGTAGTAAACCATTTATAACCGCGATGAAATTCAAGGGTGAAATTTATTTAAAGGGGGGTAGAATGTAACACCCCGAGATTTTAGGAAAAATATTCTTTTTAATTTCACTTATGTCTTGTGTTTTACGCTACACCAAAATGAGCTTGCATTACACGCATCCCTGACTTGGCATGCATTACAAGCAATCACTACCTTCCATGATAGCATGTGTTGTATGCAATACTGAGTTTCACTAAACAACAATATGTTATTAAAATATTATATAATCTATCTATTATGAATAGTAATACCCATTTCATGAAATTTTATAAATTTTATCATTAGAAATGGAATCCATTTTTGGATTTTGAATATTTAAATTAGCCTTGGGTAAATTTTTGGTATTTTTCTGAAAACATTCAATTTTTGATGAATTGTAAAAACACTAGGTTACTATTTATAAACTGACTTTTTATTTAAATAATAATTTTTTTAAAATTTATTTTAGGTAAAAATTGATTCATAATACCTATTAAAGTAAAATGTAATTCATTGGAGTCATTTTATAATAATTTTAGACATATAAAAATTTTATTGAACTTTTCACCGTCTTTTACCCACCACCTAGAAGAGTTTGAAAATATTAATAAAACATAATTATACCTCTTCTATGAGTGGAATTTCGAAAATCTGAGAGACATGGTTAATATCATGGACTAAAATCTGGTTCAATGAGATGAAAATATTGTTTTGTGAATAGTAACTTTTTAATTTTATTTAACTCGGTTAAAATTAAATAGGGTAATTAAGGGTAAAAATGATATTATTATTACCCTAACACATATCCTAATTCAATTGAATAAGTTTAATTCGTCCAAAAACTACCTTAAAATAAAATATGACCATTTAGGTCCATATGGATTAGATTAGGACAATTATTATTAATTTATTAAATGAAGGGTTCAAATAGTTAAAATCAACGTTTAATAACTAAATCATTTTAAATATAGGGTTATACATAAGATAAATTCAACTATAAATATTAATTAGAAACATAAAACTATTTCATACATAATGATTTTTTATTTATAATTTTTAGACATTAAATAATTTAATTTGTTTATGACACAATGATGATGTAGTAATTACCTTATTAATGAAATATTAAGATAATTGATGATATAAATACACAAATAAATGTAATTTTAGGCTTTTTATGAATTACACTAATTTTATTGGATAATATGACATGTTATTATTGATTTAATTAACATTTTTAGAACTAATCATGCTGTTATGATTTTCACAAAAATCAATTACCAACTAGTGCCAAAATTGCCATAAAATAGTTTTTAAAACAAATATTATATTATTAATTGTTATTGTATTCCTAAAAATTTATAGTTTGTCCAAATGACATAGATGATGATATATATATTAATACTGAACCACTTGGGTTTCTATTGGCTTGTTATGGTATGTTTATTAACCATATAGTGTAAGAAAACAAGAAGACATCGTAAAAGTTATATTATTTAACTTAAAGTTTAATCTAAATGATAAGGTTTAAATAGTAACATAAACATGTATAAAACCTATTGGTTGAGAGGATTTACACCCATACCCACTTTATCTTCGAAATAAATCAATTTGGATCTAATATAAACTGAATATGACTTTATTATAAAATAATATTTTATGTTTTTCGAAAGGTGCCCCTCTCCTCCTTTATAAAAAGAGCACCCTTTCCCTCTTCTCTACACACCCTTTTGAGCCTTGATGCTCGGCCAACCCCTGCCCATTTATCTTCTCCACTTCCCTAGAAAAATTCAGGATGGTCTGGTCTTCCCAAAAGACCAACTATGCTTCCTTAAGGGGAATCTTAAATGAGATGTGTCGAAGAATAGGTAATCTCTTCTTCCGATTCTCTCAAGTTTCATTCTTCTTCTACATCTTCTTCTTTAGTTGTCTCGTTTTATAGTAGTAACATAAATATTACTTAAATACTGATATGTTATTATTAATATTAAACAACCCTATTTCACCTTCTATCCATCCTACAGAAAAAGAAATCACCGCACGTGTGTACGTACGGAATACTATCTCCACGCCGTGGTGTAATCTATTTTTGACCTCCACCTTACTTGGATGGGTATAATGGTGCAAATAAATAACTATATATGATTATTGTAAATTTATATTGATTCGGAAATATTATAGATACACTTAAATTCAATTACGTGATCATAGAAATCATATCATCGCTCGTGCATACGTACGGACTACCTTCTCCACGATGCGATGAGATTCATTCTCCTTGTTAACCATTCATGAATGATTATAAAGTATATATAACATGCAATAATGAAATATATGAAATTATAATGATACTGGATTTATTTATATATATATATATGTATGTCATCTACTTAATTCCATTCAATTAAATAAGGAAACGAAAACAGCGTTCATGCGTATGTACGACCTACCGTCTCCATGAACAGTGTATTTCATCCCATTTATCGATCTATTATATATATATATATATATGTGTGTTCTGAATAGATATTATATATAAATCATGTTTAACATTTTTGAATTAATTATATCAGGATATAAGTAATAATATCAAGAACGGGAAGTTGAAACAAGTACGATAAATGAAATGATTTTACCCAAAACGCTGCTTTAACATGGAATTTACAATAGAATGGGTAATATAAAGTCGAAAGTGAACCATATATGATATCATAAAAATGAATATGATTATATAATAAGTAAATAAAATTATTAAAATTATTATACAGGAGGTTCAGATACATAAAAATCATATCGTACAAAAGGTAATGTAAAACTCTTCCGATCTCCTTTTTATCCGAGATTGTTTATTCATATGTTTTTACTGGGGTTTTTGTTATCATCCCTGTACCATTTTTATAAAAATAATTTCATATATTTTTAATTTAATTTTTACCCATTTTTTAATTTTACAACATGTTATGAAAGGAATCATACTTTTGTTTAATAAATGAGGAACTTTTTGACTTTCCTTACAAAAGTATGAGGAGAATGTTATTTTTAACTTATACGGCGTGAACAATTTTTTACGGTTTCATAACGACTCATTTTCCGGAAGCTTACTCTACAATATTGAAGGATTATTTTCAACAAAACCCTTTTAATTTAAAATTTCATATAATTTTTTGAAAATAAAATGATTTTGAATAAGAAAGGATATTTTCCTCAAGATTTCATTTCTTGTGTTTTGTCAAAACTATTTTACATCAAAGATGAAAATATTTCATATGTGTATGTTTCATGTATAATGGCTCTAGGATTTACATAGTTTCACTTTTATTATGATGAAATATCCTTTTGTTTTATATGGATTATGTGATGATGGGATGATGTTTATTAAACCCATTTTATTCTATTGGTTATGATGAATGTTTTAAGTTTATTTTCTGGAATAAGTAAGAATGATTTCACTACGATATGGGTGAGACCTATATCTCACTCCAATGCATTGGGTAAAGATTTATATCTCATGCGATAGACATGGCTAGAATGATAAGTTAATTTGGTTCATTGATAAAGGACTGGAATGAGGAGTGAACTCGATTCAGAATGGGACTTTGTCCATTAAGATGGTCTTGGAAGCAATGCCTTGGCAACTATGGAAATCATAACATGATATTAATGGATGCAACAATTACATGCTTTATTCCCATGATATTTTATCATGATTGATGATTCATTATAATCTATTCCTTACGTAATCCAATATTTTAAATCATTTCTCAAGTTTTTTGTGTTTAAATATTATGTTCATGTTTTGAATTTCAAATGTATATGGTTTGTTTTTTTTCATACTTACTCTTACTGAGCATTTGAGCTCACCCATTTTTATCATTTCTTTTCCCTAGGATTTAAATAAAGGTTTTATGTAAGAAAATAAAAGGGGATGATATTTATGGGAGATGTTGAAGAACATTCCCCAATTTTAGAAGATTATATTCCGAGTTTGCAAAGACACTAAACTATTACGGTCCTTTGGTGTCTATTTTTGTTATGTATTAAGTATTCTGAAAAAGTAATGTAATGTTCATGTATGTAAATCTTTGGGTCTCTACAATTATGATATTTATTATATGCAATGTGTTGAGACATTATACTAATATATGTCTGATGTTACTTGTTTGGGGTGGAAATCATCATTATCAGTTTGACAAAAGGGTCAGAAGAATCATTTTCTACTTCTATAGTTTATTTTTTCTATATGGTAATATACTGGTAGAGCTATCGAGATTGATATTTTATGAAATTTGATCATATGATAGATGTATTAAGAACATAAATATTAATATATAAATTAATTGAAATAAATTTGGAGATAGTAATTGAGTAATATATATATATATATATATATATGTTATATATTTTATATAGGAGAATTTATTCGATGAATTATGTCATTAAATTTTATAGTCATATATTTACAGGTATTGATAATATTTAGGGTTAATATGATCATTACTTACATTTTTTTAATAGTCAAATATGATTATCAGAAATTGTGAAAATTTCTAATACTGAAATACTTTGTAAAAATGTTTTTAAATGATTAATTTTATTTCACAGATATCAATAATATTTTTTTGGGAACACTATGAGAATAATGTTTACATAGATCAGAAAAAGAAAAAATTTATGCTAAGGGACAACCTATCACATCTGTCAAGGCTATAAGGATAGAACCCATTATTTAATGATTGTAATGGTTTACATCCAATGAATAACCTATAAGATATCTAGGTCAATATTAAATTTCACTTAGATACACATTTTAATAATTTAATATTAATGATAAAGTAGTTGTGTAACTTTTTAGGATAAGAGACTAATTTATAATATTTGATAATTTTTTCTAACCATATTGGTATCAAAAATGGTAATAGGAAAAAAAAAATCCTTACACTCATTTATAGATCATATGATAAAATAAAATATAATCATAATAATTTAGGTAAAAAGTTTCATTTTTGGAAATTTATTTTATATAGTAATTGATACACCTAAAATTTAATGATTAAAATTCAAAGGATGAAATTGGCCCTATGAAAAAGAAAAGAATCATTTATGTGCATTTACATATGTTATTAGACTATAAAATAGTTCTTCAAATTTCATAAAAGGATATTTAAATGAAATTTCTTCATCTTACACTCATATATGATGAATCATAGTGTAATTTAGATAATCAAAGATTTATGGTTTTGAGGCCCATGATATTTTATTCACCATTCACTTGCTTATGATCAATGACCAAAATCACATTCTATAATTATTTATGCTCTTCAACCATATCCATTTCTTCACATTGAAATTATTTTCCCATTGTTATAAACTTTGTTATGTGTTATTCAATTTGAACCTTATATTTCCTTCTGTCTCTTATTAAGAAGATAATTTTACATCCCTTTTACGATGTGGGCTATGAAAAAATGGAATTTTAAAATGTAAATTTCATGATAACTGAGATCATGTTCCAATTTGGGGTAAATATTTTATTTAATGTAGGGGAGAATGTAAAACCCATTTATTTTAATAGTAAAACATTTTATTTTATAGAGTATTTGACAGAGAACACAATACATAATAAACTCATAAAATATATTTCATTATATTTTATCTCTTCGATAACTTACATAATAAAAATACAATGATTATGGAAACAAAAAAATAATATTCTATTATAAAACATACATTAAATTTTTGGGTGTTAAAATTAATAAGTAATTTATTAATGTAATGGTCCACTATTTTTTTTAAAAAAATAAGAATCATTAATGATGAAAATAATTTCATTATGAAAAACTCTATTTTTTATAAAAGATTTTTTACTAATTATTTTCACAAATAATTGTAAATTAACTTTAACTACATTTATAAAATTTCATTAGGGAAATTTTGGTTAATTTTATATACATCGTATTAAAATTACATTAGAATTATTTTTCAGTAATTTTATGAAATGTTTTCTTATTTAATGAATAATGTAAATAAATTGAATGTCAATTTAGATAATAATTTATTATTATTATTAATGTTAAAATATATTTTAATATTTTTTAATGTTCTATTATTCCATTTATGTATTAATAAATAAAAGTCATTTGATTATAATTATTTTAATATTAAAATTTCTTATAAAAAATTAAAAATATTGAATAATCGCTCTTTATAAATATATCTGTCAACATGTTCGAGGGATTTATTTTAAAATTAAAAACAAATTACCTGGAAATTTTAGGTCTGTACATTCTCCCTACCTAAAGGATCTACATCCCCGTAAGAAACAACTCAACTAGGTAAACTAGTGGGGATACTGGGAACTCATCTATGCCTCCCTCTCCCATGAGCTCTCTTGGGGGATCCTGTGATTCTAGAAAATGCGCACTAGAGGTATCGACCGCCCATGAAGGGCCCACTATTGTCGATCCTCAATCTCTACTATATCTTCTGTAAAAGTCTCCACATATTTGACATCTAGCTCCACATGGTCGATTATGTGACAAGAGTGGTGCACGTATATCCTCAGCTGGGATATTTGGACGATGTCGTTCACCCAATGAAACTGAGTTGGAAGAGCTAAGCGGTAAGCCACCTCGCCATCTCTGCAGAGGACCTAGAAAGGTCCAATGAATCTCGTAGATAACTTTCCGCCTCGGCCAAATCTCAATAGACCTCATCAGGTTGAGACCCTTAGAAAGTCATGGTCACCATCACTGAACTCCATAGGTCTCCGTCTCCTTTCATCTTATGACTTTTGCCTGCTCTAGGCAAACTTCAATAGGTCATGGATGATTTTCACCTTCCCTGTGGTATCTCATACCATCTCTGGTCCCACTAGTGCTTACACCCCTAGGGTCATTCAAGCACAATGGTTATCTTCAAGGTCGCTCGCATAACACCTCAAAAGATGCCATCCCAATGGTTGAGTTATAGATATTGTTTAATGCAAACTCTACCAAAGGAAATTGATCCACCAAACTTCGACTGAAGTTGAGGACACAAGCACGAAGGGTGTCCTCAAGGTTCTAAATCATCCGCTTAGTCTGACCATCTGTCTGAGGATGGAAGGCGGTGCTCAAATGAAGTCTCATCCTGATAGAATCCTGCAACCCCTTCCCCATATAGGAAGTGAAATGTGCATCCTGATCAGAGACATTAGACAAAGTTACTCCACATAGTCTCACAATCTCCTTCACATAGAGGTATCTCATGCTCTCTACTGAACCCTGCTATCTGATTGGTTGAAAGTGGGCCAACTTTGGGATATGATCAACGATCACCTAGAAAGTGTCATGTCCCCTAGATGTACGTGGAATACCTGTCACGAAGTCCATGGATATCCTATCCCACATCCACTATGGGACCTCTAAAAGATGAACCAAGCCTGCCGGTTCCTGATGCTCTTCCTTCACTTGCTGACAAGTGAGGCATCGAGCGACAAACTCTGCAACAACATTCTTCATTTCTAACCACCGGTGCTATTGCTAGAGGTCTTGTTACATATTCACCACTCTTGGATGTTCCACTTTAGGGGATGTGTGGAACTCCCTCAACACTTCCTCATGAAGTGAAACTGGTACCATGGTACGTCCACTAAAGAGGATGTTGTGCTCCCCACATTCAAAAAATCTATCAGGTGCCTATGCTTTGGATATCTGAGCACGTCGTTTCTCGTTGTCAGCATCCCCATGTTGTGCCTCCCTGACTGGCTGAAGATGTGGGGGAGTGATTGTAAGAGACAAATGGATGGCTTATCCATCTCAATCCACAAAGTTTATATGTAAATCATCCACCTTCTCTATTGCATCTCCTAACAGCTGTATACCAAATGTCCTTCTAAGTGAATATGCAACAACGTTCCCCTTCCCAAGAGTATAGAGTATCTCAAAGTCATTGTCCTAGAATTTCTCGAGCCAACATCATTGTCTTAGGTTCAGGTCCTTCTGAGAGAATATATATCTAAGACACATATGATCAGAATACATTGTAAAACATTCACCCATTAGATAGTGTCGCCACATCTTCAAGTCGAATTCAACTACTGCTAACTCCAGGTCATGTGTGGCATAGTTCTTCTCATGTTGGCTCAGCTTTCAAGAACCATATGAGATCACTGCTCAATCCTACATCAATACACCTCTAAGTCTGGTTCCTAATGCATCACAGTAGACTACGTACCATGCGCCTTCCTCTGGAAGCCTCAATATGGGAGCACCAGTCACCCTCTGCCTAAGCTACTAAATGCTCTACTGGAATCTCCCCGACCACACAAAGGTTTTCCCCATCTTCTTCAAGGATGATAGTGGTGATGCAACTCTAGAGAAGTCTGGTAAAATCCTCTGGTAACATCCATCCAATCCCAAGAAACATCGTACCTCTATCACACTATGGGGTGGCTCTCAAGAAATTATCGCCTCAATCTTCGATGGATCCACTACAACTCTAGCCTTCGAGATGAGATGAACCAGAAAGTGAACATCTTGGATCCAAAAATGGAACTTCGAGATCATACCATAAAGCAGGTGCTCTAGGAGTGTGACCGGTACTACCTGCAAATGGTAGGCATTGTCATTCATAGTTGGCGAGTTGATCAGAACGTCTTCTAGGAAGACTACGACAATGCAATCAAGGTATGGCTGAAATACCCTATTAATGAGTACCAAGAACACTACTGGAGTGTTGGATACTCCGAATGGAATATCCAAGAACACTTAGTGGTTGTACTGACTTCATAAAGTCATTTTATTCACATCATCATCTCAAACTCTTAGCTAGTGATAACATTATCTGAGGTCTATCATCAATAAACACTATGCTCCCTTCAACTGATCAAAGAGGTAGTCATTACTCGAGATTGGGTACATGTTCTTTAAGGTCACCTGATTCAGGCGCTAATATTAGAAAAAACCTCAAGCACCCATCCACCTTCTTAGAGAACAGAATTGGGGATTCCTAAGTTGAAAGAATGGGATGGATGAATCCCAAACCCTTAAAGTTTTCTATCAGTACCTGCAGCTCACAATGCTCCACGAGATCCATCTGATATGCTGGTGTAGATATCAGTGTCGTCTTAGGGTACATGTAAATTTAAAATTATACCTCTCTGCAATGGGTTAGACCTGGAACGTCATCAGGGAAGACATTCACGTAAAGGTCCATCACTATAGGACATCTCAGACTCTCCACAACAACCGCTTCAAGGGTTTGTCTAGCCAACTGATTAGTTATCAGTTACAATATTTTCTAATAAAATCCATCATGTGCTGCCGAGGCTCCCTTCTCACCATTGAAGATAAACCTGATCCCATCTATACAGAGACACCACACATTACGCCAAATACAATCAATATGAGCATGTACTGTAGATAACCAGTCCATACCCTATATGATGTCGTAAGGCCTCAACGCCACTACTAGGAGATCCTAGCCAAAACACTCGCCTCCTAGAGTAATCTCACACTTCCATCACAAGTGCATAATCATCGAATCTACTCTCATAAGAGTCTATAGTTTTATGTATCGAGCCAACATATCCATCAGAAACTCTGAGCTCTGAATGAGTAAAGTAGAAATGAAAGAGTGGTCGACACCTATGTCTATAAGTGCTGTAGATATGGTGGAGTTGACACAAATCGTACCTCCAAAACCAATTTTTCATGACCCATCCCCCGGGGCCCGTGTCGTTCCATTGTCCAGGGCTGGTGACTAGCACCAATGGTGTAATTCCTTAAAACTAGGATAAAATTGCCTCTATATCCTAAAAAATCAAACAACAGAGCACACAGCTGGTTACAAAACACAATGTAATCTGCATATCAAAAGAGTGCTGAAATGTATAAGGGGCTTGAAATACAATCCCAAAATTAAAGTACAAGGAACTAGAAGTACAATTACAACTGATGAAAATGGAAAATAGCTACAGGGTCATCCTCCGAGGTTCCTACATGAAGGTTAGGTACAGATAGCCTCCATAGCACTCCTCTTCTGTCCATCTCCTCCATGTACCGACTCGTCCTATGGTCCACCTCCAGATACCGTCTTGTCCTAGTACTCTCAGCCTGAGTCAGCGACGTCCGCCTTCTATAACCAACACAATAATGTGAGGTCATAACCCATGCAGGGGTGAGTATATCTATACACAGTAGGGACCTCGAGACCCTCATGTTCTCACATAATCAACAAGGATAAACCAAAAGTATGAAATCAAAAGATATACTTATATAGTGATATGCCCATACATATACCAATGTTATCATGTGACCCATATAAATCAGTAGGAAAATAAAAAAGTACTGACTCAGCTCAAACCAAGATTTATTCTAGGGGTAAAAACAATTTGAACAATCGGATAAAAGAGAAATCCTCCTCTATGGAGTAGGGTGGGCCTGGCTTTTCACATAGAGGCGTTTCCCACTATCCTAGGACTGTTTAAGTACTCCTCCTATCGAGTATCATGGGTTTTTTGTGTCAAACAGAGGCTCTCTCCACTATGGGTCTCCGCTACAACCATGTGATCCCCATCATAACCTGTAGAGGTACTTCTACCGTCGAGTACCACGGGTCTGCCGCAAAAACAAGGTGCTCCATCACCGTGGGTATGCCTCCAAAACCAAGTGCTCCCCACTATGCTAGTCGAGTCACTCTAAGTCAATCAATCAGCAGTTGTCTGGTCTCATCCAGCTACTAGGTTCCCGCACTAATGCTTGCTTGTCTCCAAAAGGACCGATCCAAAATCTACTAGTTGATGATCCAAATGCCACGACGTCCAAGAAAAACGTAAGACAAACTTATGCCATGTCATATGGTTTTTAACGCAACTGATAGCACATGAATCAGATGCCCGGTCTATGAGTTATTATCCATTTAGTTCTGCGGGCCCGGTTTGATTCGTGCAAGATCCAAACTGACCATATCCAAACATTACCACAACCTTTAGTGGGGTACACTCAAATGGAACTTCAGGCAACATGATTACCAGCGCCATTGAAGGTTCGTCAAATGGATGTCTGGTGCCAATAATATGTCCAAAAGAATGTAAAGGGGCCGTAGTGGTCCTATGTTGGGTCTGACCCAGTCGAACTGAACCAGCCCGACCCAGTCTGGGCCGACCTGGTCTGGGTCGACCCAGCCTGACCGATTAGGTCTAGTCTGACTAGTTTGGTGGGAAAGCCCATTCCATTCGGACCGGCCTCCAGGGGCCCGCCACTTGGCCGCAATGGGCCTCAGAGGGCCACGAGGGTGTGAAGCAATTGTGAGGGCGCGACCAGCCATGGTTTGGTTCAAGGGCAGTTTGGCCTAAAGGGTGCCCTAAAAGAGTTGCATGGCATGGAGGTCACTGCGAGGATGCGATCCGGTTCAGACAAGGTGTCATGTAGGGCACACGGAGGCCGGCTAGGTTGGGGAATTGGGAGGGCACATGGAGGTCGGCTCGGCCGGGGCATTGGGAGGGAGTGTGGAGGCAGACTCGGCTGGGGCGACTTGAGGGGCACTTGAAGGCCTGCACGACTAGGAGACGCAAGGGGTCACGGTGTTTGGCTTGACTAGGTGCCGCAAGGGGTGCATGGAGGTCGGATCGTCCGAGTGCCACAAGGGGCACCCGGAGGCCGGCTCTGCCGGGCCGTCGTGAGGGACCAGGGCCACACGAGGGGCCGGTGAAGGACGGCTCAACCGAGAGGGTGGATTAGCCAATGGGGCACTGCCGATGGCTCAGAAGCCAGCGGGCGGCGCGATTCACACTGTGGCAGCGGACCCGATTCGGTCGGGGGGCTGGAGTGTCACGGGAGCAGTGCAGGTTGCGGAGGCCGCGGGTATCCCGGTCGTTTCCTTTGTCACCTATGTCGTCATCATCGTTGTTTCAAAGTACACCACAAGGAAGATCAATGAGGGTGTTGGGCCATGTATTTTTCACCACACCCACAACATTTAGGGTGGTAGAAATCCGTTCTTAATGAACATAAACAAAGAACAAGAATGGAATATATCTTAAAAACATCAATTCCTATAATCCCTCGTTAAAAATATATCCCAATACGAAAGAAAAAACATCAATGGATCAACATGATAATAAGTTTTTCTGCATTATATGATTTAAAAGGAATGAATCAAGGTAATAATATAAAACATAAATAAAATCTCTACCTTGTTCGAAGATGGTTGAGTCGGTGCAAGAAGGAAGACGTTGATTTTTTGTAGATGAGCACATCCTACGTTGAAAGATGCTTCAAGAAAGGAAGTCAAAGTCATGGTCGGCGTTCTTTGTTGCTGGAACATTATTCATGGAGGAAGCGTTCTTTGTAGCAGAGTTTTCTCCCAAGAGATATAATCATCCTTTTCCAACCTTTTTCCAACAAATGAATAGTTAGTCCCTCCAAATAATAGATTATCTATTATTTAGTTTTATGGGTTTAAAATTGAAATTATATCATTTAATTAAATCATATGGCTCAATTGATTAAAGGGAGAGTGTTGACACCATTAAAAGAGGGGGGGGGGGTGGCACCATTAAGTTAATGGTGGTCAAGAGACTCTCCCTCATTTATGAGGGAGTTGAGTGGTTTTCCTCATTTAAATGGTGGGTTTAGTCCCAGGTGGTCCTCACACCATAACCTCTCATGGGAGTTTAGGTTCAGGTGGGCCTCACGACCAAAAACTCTCATTGGAGGTTAAGGTGTACTGGTCCCCACCTCCAACATCCACATGGGTGGTTATAATAGATAAAATAAAATAAAACAATTGTTTATTTTATTTTATTATTTCCATGAAAAACCTATAAACTACCTTTCACCCTCGACCAACTACCGTCGAGGTGAAATATTTCTTAATTGAATATCAGCTATGCGAGTTCAAAAATTTCATCAAATTTCTATTCCAACTAACAGTTCAAAAGATAGAAAAACCTGATTGTACATTTACAGAACGCGCCTGAAAAAAATCATAGAAATTGATTCTGGGCACACTGGCCCATGAAATCATGCACCATCAATTTTTGCAGACTAGTAATATTCCAATTTAATTAAAAAAACATTACATTGAAATTCTGGGTCATTAAATGGTCTTTATAAATGATATTTTTATCTATTGATCATGAATTAAATGGAATGATGACCACATGATTATATTTCTGAAGAAAAAAATATATGAAAAAATATATGAAAAAAATTACAAAGTGTAACTATGGCTACAAAAGTTTTCATTTTTGGTTCATATAAACTCAATAGACTGTCTAACAGTTGATCAATATAAAATAGAGGATATTGAATTCTTTCTAGGAACATCCATGGTGACTATGATCTATTTCATTCATGGTTTACTGGGATATTAATGCCTATTTGTAGAGAAATTCTCATGAAAAAAAATCAATAACCAAGTTAACTTAAAAAGCTATTATGTTCCCCGGGACAAACGAATGTGAGGAAGATTTCATCCAACTGAAGAAAATATTTTCCTATGCAAGTGTTCATTCATTAACCTATAGGGGAAAAGGGTTTTTAATGTATAGTGATTCATACAGGAATAAATTGTGATGTTTTCTTATATAAAATAACATGGGAATTACTTATTCCATATGATTATTGATGAATAATTTGAAGAATTAAAGATCTCATGATATTGATTTAGAAGTTGTATTTGTCTAATTGATCAAATTGAGGAATTATATTTATGGAAAAATTTTCATATATATAATATTCAAAAAATAATTAAATATATATGCATATGGAAGGATTTGAGCATACTTCAGAGAAGATGGTTGGAGCAGATTATGGATTGTGACTGCTCATCATATTACCCTAATGTGAATGTGAACAATGTGGATTATGTTTTATGTTGAATGGATCATGCTTTCATATCAACAAAAAAGATCCCAAAACCCCATATTTATGGAATTGTAAAGGATACTTATAGACATCCTGAATGAAGTGAAAATATATTATCATTCTCAATTAAATTTTAAAACCTATGTCATTGTAAATAAAATTTATACGTAAATGAAATATGTATAGCTAAAAAAATTAAAAAATGTACCTGAGTTTAACCTTGACCATGATATAATTATAAGGCTTAGAAACCATGTATGTGTTCCATCCATTCTAGATTTTAATAAAGAGCTATTAGAGGACACTCATAGTTATTCTGTCTCTATTCATATGGGATGTATGAAGATGTATAGTGATTTCAATGAATATTTTTCATGGGATGGCATGAAGGATGTTATTGCACAGGTTTTATGATAGTGCATGGTATACCCAAAATTTAAGGATGAATGAAAAAATTAAAAATTGGATATTACATTTATTACCCATATTTAAATTGAAATGGGAGAACGTCACTATTTATTTTTTCATTGGACTACCCAAAACCTCTAAAGGGTTTAATTCTATATGGCTGGTAGTCGATCACCTTGCTATATCAGCAAACATCATTAAAATAATAGTGGATTCCACCCTATATCATCATTATAGGATATATATTATGGAAGATGTAATGATTCATAGGGTACCACATTCTACTTTATAAGATCGGGATCAGTGGATTACCTCAATGTTTTACCTATGTCTTGAGTAAGAACAGTATATAGAATTTATTTTTACCACGTCTTATCATCCTCGGAATTATTATGAGTTTCAAAAAATAATTCAATACCTAGAGGACATGTTGAGATCTGGTTATATGGATTTCAATGGGGGTGGTGTTCAATACCTTCCATTAGCTGTGTTTATATACAACAATAGCTTTCACTCAATCATTCAAATGGAACATAATGATGCCCTATATAGGAAGAAATGTTGTTCTATAATGAGTTGGGATGAAATGGAATGAATAATATATTGGTATTTGAGATCACTAAATAGATAGAATAGAATGTTAATGCCATTTAGATTCATATCAAGGAATCTCATAGTCAACCTAAAAGTGGTGATGCTAACTATCAGCATGATATATAATTTGAACATGGTCAATAGGTGTTTCTATGAATCTCTCCCTAGAATATGTTTATGAGATTCATGTTGAAATATAAACTAGGACCTAGGTATATTAGTCACATTTAGATTAGTATTTCTTAAGGATGGAAAACAATATCTTGTATCTTCCTTCAAATCTCTCTCTCTCATGTCTATAATGTTTTCCATGTGTCTCATTTGAGTAAGTACATATTTGAATGTTCAATTGTACTAAACCATGTGGTCATACTAAAAGAGTAGGATCTTTGTAATGAGGATCAAGTACTTGATATTCTATACTATATTGAGAATGTTCAATGAATCAAGACCACCCACATGGTCAATTTTTTTTTGGATAAATAAGCAATTATAGGAAGTTGCATTGGAAGTTCAGGATATGATAATGCATAAGCATCCTCCTTTTTTATTAACAGAATGGAGAATATATATGGAAAAATTCAGTTTATTTGTGGGGGGGGATAATGTAACACCAAGAGTTTTTATAGACGCTTTTTTCAAATAAATTTTCAATTATGTATTTGACTGATCATTGTCAAACATTCTTTTCACACAACACCAATTATCCAAATGGAACATCATCTTGGTGTATGTTACACACATTATCGATGTTTCTTTGAAACATCATTTTAGTGTTATAATTATTGAAATGATACAACTATAACCTACCCATTAATTTATTTTATGAATAGTACTATTTTTTAAAATAATTTTTTGTCATAGATATATATAATTATTAACGAATTGTATAATTTTTTGTATTATCCTTATTTGTTCAATAAAACCATTTTCTCAAATATAAAACATTTAATGTCCTTCTGTGAAAAATAATAAAAATAATTATATATAAATTATTAATCTAATATGACAAAATAAATATCATTTTTTAATTTATTATATGTAAATTATGGTAGTACTATTTTTTGAGTTTTTTCTAAGAAACATCATTTTTGGGTGAACAGGGAAAATAATGGAAATTAATACTAATATGTTTATTTATATATTATATTTATAAGTTAAAATTATATATTAATTTAGTTTAAATGATATATTATATTATAAATTTATCAATAAATCCATTTTAGGAAATTGGAAATAATTTTGCATTGAATTGGATATATAACCTGGAAAACTGTTCATCATTTTTACCATAAAACGGCATATTATCAACCCAACTGTGGGATTTGTTTTAAATTAATATTTTTCCTCTTATGTGTATGTAATGTGGAAAATTAGATCCCATATTAGGAATAAGAATAATTTATATTTTATAATTATTTAAACATAGACTCTTAATAGAAATATTAGTGAAGTAATTTTAATTATTTATAATGATGATGGTTAAATTATGCATAATAAAGGACAAACCCATGAATATTAAGGCCCAAAATGACATATACACTTATAATAAGTCCAATTTATGGAAATATACTGATACAATACACCATTGGATCGATATTTAGGCACTATTCAACCAAAATAAAAAATTGGTGGGGAATATTTAATTTAAAATAATACAAGGGACCCCCCCCCCTCAATTATAAACAGAATACATCACCTAAAATTCATCAAACCTATCAAGCCCCATACAATCTAAAAACATATACCCAATTAACTCTCCCAAATCCAACCCATAGACCTTGATGCCTCACCATGGGAATAATGAAATCCAAGAAAGGCTCTTGGCTCAATCCAATAGGACTAACCCTATCAAGAGTTAACTCCCTCCCTCAATTTTCTTTCTTTTATTTCCATCTCCCACTCCCTAAGAGAATATTATTCTTGGATAATTTAACAACACCAGTATTGTCAATATACTAGTTATTTTTTATGTTAACTTTTTTACTGTCACTTACATTCACATCCATCAAATGGGTATTGAACATACTTTTAAGTGTAGTCGTGCTACGATCTCACTAATGATGATTGTCCAATTTTTCATTACTACATATCATGGAGGGAATTAAGATGGAAAATATATTTATATATGTTATATATAATTTTTTAATGTATTTATTTTTTATAATTAATTTTACATCACATGTCTTCATAAAAACCATTTTGTGATTATACGATCATATCGTTTGAGAAAGTGCACACTAAAACCGCCTCAAAGCATAGTGATTCGTTTATGCACAACATAGAATGAATTATGGATTGATATAGTAAATATATATGTGATTTATATTATATAATAAATATATTTTTATATTTATACAAATATATACATTTATATGTCTCTTACTTTCTTTCTTTCAACATGATTATAAATGGAAATAACATTCATGCATACGTACAACATACAATATCAATTAATGGATTATTATGTTTGATGATTCCATATTATATGGATTATTATAATAAAAATATATAAAATATATTTGATATTCATATAATTTTTTACATTTTTAATCATGATATATATATATATGGACAAAAAAATAACCAATTAAGACACATGGGATGAACAAAGTGAATGTTATCTGAAGTGAAACCATGACATAGGATAGATAACAAGTGATCAATATAAAGCCATAATCAGGACATATATTGTATTAGATATAGTTATATGGTTCTGTAAAATTATAAAATAAATTTATATTTATTATAAAAGTTGTTTTAATTAGTACAATGCAATTCAAGACTCAAATTAATAGTTATTTCAACTCTCTTTTTATTTCACTGTGTTGCTAGCTATGATCACCACTCTTATGTTTTTTTGGGGTTTGAATTTCCAATGATTGTTTTTAGTTTTTGTAATAATGAAATTAATTGTATTTAAATATCTCTTTTATTATCTTTCATTCATGGGTTTTAGGTATCCAAAGTTAACAAATCGAAAAAATAGTTTTTTATTAATTTTTCTTCATTGAGACTCATTGGTAGGAACAAAAAATATTTATCGAAATCTATATACATCCATTTTACATGTCATATTGTGAATATAATTATTATAATGATATTTTAGGCTTCCTGTTATTTATTTTTCCTACATGTGGAGTATTATTCAATGATACAATGTTATTAGATGTTATTGAGACAATATCTTTTATTATTTTCTTGGTTATTCATGTTTATGATTTCATTGAGGAAATATTATTATTCACATCTCAAGAAGGCTCATGGTTTTCATTCTCCTATATGTATTCATGATATTATCTTGTGTTAGTACAATTTTTTACTACATTGTTCTTGATATAATGTTTTTATGTAAAATTTTACCATCCCTCTCTTTGGTCGGACACCGTTTATATTTAAAAACCATGTTTTCGAAAATATTTTCAATGGATACTAAAAGATCACATCCAAGGTAAAAGGATTTTTCCATTTTTTTTATTTTCAATGCATTCTTTAAATGTTTTAAATGATATTTTAAATGAAAATGTTTTTGAAAAGGATATATGTTATAAAAAAATTAATGAAAAAAGGATGTTTTCCTCAAGATAAGTGTTTGCTATATATTTTCAAATAATTTCTCATATAAGATATCATTCGTTGGTGTTACTCCAAATTTATGGGGAAATAAATCAATTTCTTCATTATTTTTATTTCTATAAAAGGATTATGTTTTGATGAAATGATTTTTATGAAATATATTTCTCATTAATTTTTTATATGTTTTCATAACCACTTATATTAATGAGATGTGTTTATGATGAAATAATTATTAAATCTATATATTTCCACATGTTATGAAATTATTTCATAATTATAATACCAATTTCATTTCCTGGGTTATAGTGTTATTATTTATAATCTTATGGAATATGAATCTGTGATTTTAGTATGAGATGTGTTAGAATTATATCTCCCTCCAATGATTTTTTTAATGATTTATATCTCATTATATAGATATGGTTAGAATGTGAAATAAAATTTGTTCAGCATTACCATGCTGGATATGAGGTTTACCTTATTCAGTAAAGAAATTGTTCCACTAAGATTGTCCTGGTAGTGACACCTTGGTTACTATACTAATCATATTATTAGATTATGTGTTTTATATATATTTATTATTTATTAATATGTTATTCATTAATGGATTATTTATATAATTTCATTTTGATTATTTTCTTATGAACTTCCATTAATTATTTAATTATTCATGTTTATGATCATTATTATGTAGTGTGTGATCTTGTATTTTCATGACCAGGTTCTTATACACTATGATCATGTTTATTCTTATATGACTACCTTTTTTCTCTTACTAAGTATTTGCGGTCAACCCATTTATGTTTCCTTCCCCATTGGATGAATATTTGTACTGTGTTTGATGTTTGTTTGACGGGTGATATCCATGAAGATCATAGTGGGAGATGGAGAAGATATTTTTTGTACCTGTATTATGATTCCATATTTCAAAAGGCACTAGACGATTATAGACCATGGGTGTCTATTATAGTAATGTTTAATGTATTCCAAAATTTTAATGTAATATCTATGAATGCCATGTCCGTTTTGATATATTCACAATTTGATCACGGTTTTGTAAACTCTAGGGATAGACCGTGTGACCCAGATTTTAAAGTAGATTTAACTATTTTCCACTATCAATTATAAGTTAAACAGTTCTTCATATTTCCATTCTCAACAAAAAATCTATCATGAATGCACCCATTGAATTCCTAACATAATATTTACTCCCAATTTTTTCTTTGGTAATGAAATCAATCACTACCTGTGTTGCTGGATTCATGCTTGTGAGATCTTCAGGCCTATGTTTTCATTATTCATTTTACGTTGTATCAGCAGTTCTATTTTTAGTGAATGCCAATATTCCATACATTTAGGATTTTAATCCATTTTTATAATTTCATCAGATATGTATTGATTCGTTACGTGATACTAGATGAGTGAACCCTTAAGGACCATCAGTTTGTAGACTATAAATTTCCCTTGGGGTTTGGTGTTTAATATTTCAAGTTGATGTTGTACTACATGACAGACCCACAAGATTCCCACTAAAATAAATTGAATGACTTATTTTAATGAATTGTTACCTATTAGGTTTCCCCATGTGAGCGATTCAGAATGTTGGAGGGTGTTCCCCCAACCTATTCCACCCAAGGGGTGTGACTTTGTATCACCCTTAGATTGTACCACCTCAATGACTATGAGAGTGTTAAAATTTTTAGTGCAATTCTTTTTAAGAGTTGTTAATAAATTTATGTGCTTATGTGATAGTTGATCACCAATAATCCATGTTACTATATAATGTGAATTGATTTATTATTTATAATGAAAAATTATAAATGATTTTGATGAAATCATCGTTGAAAATTGATTGTGAAAGTTATAGTGAAATGAAATGATAAATTTAAAAGGTAGTTGATGAATTGGGAAATATCCTTATATATTTATTTCATTAGATTCCATTGGAAGTTATCTGATTGATCATGATTTAATTAGTTGATTCCATGGACATGTTTACTTCATTGATCATGATTTCTTCGGTTCCATATGGAAATTCTATGCCTTATATCTATCATTATTGGGCTCTAAGTGGAAAAGACATCTTTATATGATCCTTAGGGCCCACACTAGTATGTACTGAGATTACAATGAGACTCTTCTATGACTCGACATCGATGTCATAGTATTTTATTCCATAGACCGGACACATTGTGGACTAACACATTTGATTAAATAATCTATTTTTTGAAGATGATTTTATTATACAGTTAGTCCATAATGGGTAATTTTTAATTGATTATATGGTGTTTCCTTGATAGATTTTATTCACATGTTCACACGGTCACATGGTCACATGGTCACATAGTGTGGCCATGGTGATTATTTGGACATGCTATATAGATGGCCCTATTTTGTGTATTAGATTACAATGGGTTGACTTGAATGTATTTCCCATGTTTATTTAAAATCATACAACTAACATTTTTAATGGGGTCATTTCTATGTTTTGAGGGTATACTTGGTATACTAGACCATACCATTTTACTTAATAACATTGGATTCATTACTGATATAGCTGTCAAAAAAATTTCTCCCTACTTTAGATTATTCTATGAACACCATGTTCATTATAGACACCATTGGTGGAAACCAATTGACTGATATCTTTCTCCAAATTATTTAATTCATTTGGAACCAATATATACTTCATGGATGTAGGAAGAGAGTGACGGAAATATATCATTGTATGATGATTTCTTTCTATCATTTAGTGAAAGGGAGAAGATGACTAATATATGTTGGTGATGCTAGAGGGGATTTTCCTTTATTCATTATGGTATTTTTTATAAAATTATTTTTATATCTTTTTATGCACCTATTTATCAGGATTTTTAGTGACAAAATAGACATGAAATATTATATATTACATTAAATTTATAATTATTTCATTTTTCCTATAGAAGATGTTTATCTAATGTTAGTTTAGTAATTTTTCATCTTCTGAAATTGAATTTTAATTTTTTAACAAAATGGTGAAATATTACATAATATAATAGTCTCCCCATAGACACACTTTTTACCCTCACTAGTAGTTGGTATCATTTTGGTATGGGAGGAATGTTTGAGGCCATGTTACCCAATGGATCATTTATCCATTTATTAAAATCCTTTTTGAATGTCAAAAAATGTTATCATAATATTTTTCCTATTGGCCATACTATTTTGAGACATTAGACATACATTTTGAAGGAATAAAAAATGGTTAATGTATTTTTCCTATAAATAGCAGTCCCATGTAACAGAAAAATCCATATTTTCTAGAATGTAATGTGTATTTTATGATTTTCTTATTAAAGTCTATTTTATTCAACATTTGGGTGACTCCCTTGATTTGTAATTATTTTTACTAATATTATTGAGGATCTATTTTACAATAATCTAATGTGATGAGGTCATTGATCTCTAGACTCATTTATAGAAATTTACAGGATTCTTATTCCAGGAAATATGCACTATCATATATTATAAATTGCATAACTACTTTAATTTGTTATATGATACTAAAATGACTTACCACTATGGTGATAAATGATTTATATACGTAACGGATAATCATAGTTGGTTTTTAGAGTGACTTCTATAATCTAAAAAGTGTTTTATGTAGGCCCCTTAATAATCTTATTAATGAATGATGTGTCATGGACCATTGGTCCCATGGATTAGAACATATAATTTAATAAGTTAAGACTATGTTAGATATTTTGGTTCATGAGGTGTATGGTCCATTATGGGACAGTTGTAGTGAAGAATTTGGATTATCCATTTTGTAAAAATTATTATTAAAATGTGAATTAAAATGAAATGGAAAATTTTAAAGAAGGGAACCTGAACATGATCCATCATTAGAGTGGGGTCTAAGTAGTTTCTATGGGACTTTTAGTAGATCATAATTTTTTATCAAGTCCTAGATTTCGATATATATAGAGGGTTGGGGATTTTTATAATGATGTTTTACCCATTCATATGTTATTAAAAGTAATCACGTGGATTATTAATCTTTTCTTAGGCATTATTTAGGAATTATAGAGATATAACTCAATGATCAACTCCAATGGTATTCCTAGATGGTTTCAACAACCTTTCTCTAGTAGTGGTAGTCAATGGTATACTATTAGATTCTCTTTTTGTTAGAGATGAGATAAAAATTGTTGTTCCATATAAATATGAAGTGGAATAGTTACTTGAATGTTTTCTATTCTATCTAATGATTTTTTGGGGAGCACCTAAAATGTGACTCTTATATTGATGAGTTGATGCATGTGTTTTACAAGCATAATTTTCCCATGTTTTCAAGTGGTGGTGATCCACTGGGTAATGAGGTGTGGCATGAGGAAAGAATTTTTATATTTTAGAACCTAGTGACACCTCTTATTGGGAGGGTGATGCTCATAAATTATATTACTCATGGATTAGCTCTTCTCTCATGGGATTTTTTAAGCCAGGATAATATTCTCCATGATATGGTTTATAGGGATTCACAAACCTTGTTTTATGAATAATTTTTAGGGACCCCAATAACTAAATCAACCAATGATATTCTATATCTAGTGAAATGAGCGATGAAAATTATGTAATATTCAGTTTGCATTACATATATTCATTGATTTTCACTAATATACCATTCTAATATGATATAAAGGGATTAATGAAATGAGGATGGTCTCATTCATGTTTTTTCCTAATTCAATTTATTTATTTTAATGAATATTAATGATATATCGAATCAATAACTGATTTTATAGTGGAGCCTAATGGAATCCTTGGGCACAGTTAAATGATGCTTAGACTTTCGAGTTTTGGTTCATAATGATCTAGTATGAAGCACCATTTTGAGGCCTCACATGTGGTTAGTACCATCCATGTTATTAGTCATGGTAGTGATATCATCTAACACCAGTATAGGAGATGGGGACATACATGGGACCAGTTATATCGAGGCATATTGTAGTGGAAATCATGTGATAGGATCGACCACATACATCATTTTTTAATGTAATTCCCTCCAATAGTCAATTTTTGGAGCTCATATATGATTTTTTTCTCAAGATCATAATTCACATCTCAGTATTATCTAGGAGTTGGGGCAGTATTAGACATTCTGGTTGAGGTGGTGGTTATTTACCCGGAATCTAGGAAGCAGTTGTACCTAGATATTAGAGTGGTATTTCTATAGTTAGTGAAGTTTTTTATATGGATTCAGATTTAGAAATGTATATAATGTACCACCTACCATTAATGAGTACGTTATCTAGAATTAAATGGTGATTTGATACATTTTTTTGCCTCTACTCCATTATCTACCCTTTTGGATAATGGCATTTCTCAAATTTTTCTTCTTTCAACTACTATAGAAATTATTTGTCAGTTTGTTTTGATTTTTGAGGGTTTCAAGATATTTATACATCATTTAGCATCTTGAAACATGTTTTACCTTAGTGTAGGGTGTTCCCCTTGATATTTTTGGCTTTTACATTGTACAAGATCATTTTTATCCATGTTATGTGGGTTTGAAGTCATAGTCCAGATGAAGAGTATAGTTTTTTAGCCAAACCCTGTTTATTCCAATCATTAAAGGTGGAGTTTCACATCACCAAATGGTGGGGTTATTTTCAAAATTGAGAATGGTATGTATAAAAGTGTTTACAAAGACTAGAGAATCATTGGTTAGGAAACATAATATACAAGATTGGAATATTATATTTTAATGATCAAGGATTATGTCTGGATGATTTAATTCAAGTGGTTTATCATATAATGGATGTTTTCCAAATTACATTTCTGGTTTACTAACCAATAGATAGGTTTAGTTCTCTATCTAGATAGTTTCATGTTATGTAGCGCTAAATAATTATCATTAAATAATGGTTACTACGAAGTTACATGAGAAAAAGGTCTCCTATGGGACTTGGATGAAAAAGGGTTTATATAATATAATAACAATCCATGGTGTACAGTATACCATATTTTCAAAAATACTGATGGTACCCTTAGGCTATTTTTGTGTTATCAGAAATTAGAAATTTTAATTGTTAATAACGAGTATACAAATCCACAAATAGATGACCTTTTTCATTTTCTCAATCGATTCATTGTTTTATTAAATATTAATATGATATTTCTATATCATTAGGTGTGTGTGTTCCCTATAAACATTCCTTATAATGATATTATTATAAGGTATAGTTTATAAGAGTAGCTGTTTATGACGTTTGGTCTAAAAAAGTCACCATCTGATTCTACAGAACTGATGAACTGATTTTTCCATAATTATCATGATTTTTATGGTGGTATTCATGGATGGTATCTTCTTATATTATAACAATAGATATGACAATACAAAATATAATTTTATCATTAGGGATACATTGAAAGAGTGTTAGTTACATATTATGCTGACATAGTACCACCTCTCGAAGGACATAATTCATTTTCTAGGTTATATTATCAAGGAAATATGAGAATCAATTGGCTTAGAGAAGGTGATATATATAGTTTCTTGGGAATAACCTCAGAACAGCCTTTGAATCTAGATAGTCATTGGTCTATATGGATATAACATTCATTTTATTCAACAAATCTCTTTTTTGTCTTAACCTCATACAGGTAAGTCTACGAAGGGTGTGATGTTTTTATGGTTAGATACATACAAGACAATCTTTTAAGAGGAGAAAGGTAAAATATCTTCAGCACCAATCATTATTCATCTACTATAGGGTGAGAGATACACTGTGTGTTTTGATCCATAAAATATTAGTCTAGTAACTATTCAGATATAGGTGGATAGAGTTAGGGAATATGAATCTCATTATGAGATGCTATATTAGATGAATTACCTAATGTAGAATATCATGTTATCCTTTATTGAAATTCCATATCTATTTGAATTTTTTACTTACTATGAGAGTTTTTTTGTTTAGTACATAGATCAAAAAATACTCATGTATATATATTTACATAGTGTATAACGACCCATTCTTTACATAAATTGTTATTACTTCAGAATTGAAGCACACTTATTACAACATATAACAAAACCAAGAAAGGACCGTATAGGTATAGTGTCTTTAGAAACTGGGAAACATAAACAACTGGTTCATAAAGAATCTACTTTGTCTCCCATTTATTTCATCATATCTAGAGTCACTTTTTGGCAAATTCTACTTAATAACCTTCTTCTTGACCTAGGGAAATAAAACATACAAAAGGGTGAGCTCAAATGCTCAGTAAGGGTGAACAAAAGAAATATCAATCACATCATATACAAAAGCACATAACTTTTGGAAATCTTAACCTGCAAAAGAGATCATAATTTCATATCATTGGATAAATCATAGTAGCGAAATGTAATCCCAATAATCATAACATAAAACGTTAAAATTTATTTCATACACACATAATCATAGAGAGTCATTTCTTATTATTCAATACTCATTTCCAAGACTATCTTAGTGGACAAAGTCCCTTTCTGAACCGAGTTCACCCCTCGTTTCGGTACTGTTTCACTGAAACGGTATAACCTACCATTCCAGCCATGTCTATCTCATGAGATATAAAATCTTTACCCAATGAATTGGAGGGAGATATAGGTCCCACCAATTTCATAATGATACCATTCTTATGTGTGCCACAAAATCATATTCCATACATCATAGCATAACCCATGTAATAAAAATGGGAATATTTAAACATCGTGACATCATAAAACAATTCATATAAGATAAAAGAATTAAGAAAAATATTTCCATCACAACATAATCAAATCCATGTAATAATAGGGATAGAAACAGAACCCTTTATTATCTTAGATGGAAGATAATTTTGATAAAACACTTGAACTCCATTCTTGAGGAAAATATCCTTTCTACTTAAAAAAAACGTTTCCTTTATTAACATGTCATACAATTCTAAAATAAGAGAAGTTGATTAAAAATAAACTTGAAAACATGTAAAATATGCTTCTTGGAAATAAATTTTTAAAAATACATTCATGCCGTATAAGTTAAAAAAAATTATACTCGTACTTTTGTCGGAAAAGTCAAAAAGTACCTCGTATGAAAAACGACAAAAGATTCCTTTCATATCATTTAGTAAAAACTCACCGAAGGGTAAAATTGGATTTAAACAATTGTAGGTGGACGAAAATAATATTACATATTGAGGAAACATGTATGTGGATGATAAAATACACCCCAGTAAATACCAAAGTATAAAAAATCTCAGATAAAAATGAGATTGTGATATTTCCCTTACCTTAGGTCCGATATACTTTGTACGTGTCCAAACCTCCTGTATAATGATTTAAATAATTTTATTGAATTATTAAAGAATCATAATTATTTTTATGATATCATGTATGGTCACATTCTTAACTTCTTAGTAGTAATATTTCATTGCTACTTGTTATTCGGGTGTTTATAACTTTTTGTTCTTATGCGTGTTTTGTCGAATAAATTCTTATTCTTCTCTTTAAGTTATAGATATCTCATTTCCATAATATTATTAGTGTAATATATATCATATTAATTCATTCAATTCATTTATATAATCATTATTAAATGAAGATCATGTAGAACGAGTCACATCACATCGTGGAGACGGTATTCCGTACGTACACACGAGTGATAATATCGTTCCTATGATCGTGGAATTGTATTGGAGTGTATGTATACTATTTCAGAATCAGTATCACTTTATAATAGTCATATATAGTCATTATTTACACCATTATACCCATCCAAGTAAGGTGGTGGTGGAAAATAGATTACACCACGGCATGGAGACGGTATTCCGTACGTACACACACGCGGTGATTTCTTTTTCCGTAGGATGGATAGATGGACAAATAGGGTTGTTTTATACTTATAATAACATATCAGTATATGAGTGATACTGATGTTATTACTTCATAATGAAACAACTAAATAAGAAGAAGTGAAAGAAGAAACAAATATGAAAGAATCGGTAACAGACATTACCTCTTCTTTGAAGTGCTTTTTTGAGACCTCCTTTTAGGGCACTAAAATAGTTCTTTGAAGAAGGCCAGAACCTGTAGGATGTTTCTAGGGAAGTGAAGAGAAGAATTTTTTAGGGTTTGGAAAAGATGGAAGGCTCAATGTGGTGTGAGGAAGAGGGGGAGGAGGTTCCCTTTTATAAGGGAGGAGAGGGGCTCCTTTGGAAAAACTAAAAATATTATTTTATTATAAAGTCAAGTTCGGTTTTAAATAGCTCCAAATTCATTTATTTATATGATAAGGTGGGGATGGGTTGAAATACGCTCATCCAATAGAATGTAGACAAGTTTAGGTTCCTATTTTAACCATCTCACTTTGATTTAACATTAAGTTAAATAATTTTACTTTTACCGTGTCTTCTTGTGTTCTTATACTATAAGGTTAATAAACATACAATAATAAGCCAAACCAACCCCAAGTTGTTCCTTATTAATATATATAACCTTATATAATTCATTTGGCAGAACCATAGATTTTTAGGAATGAAATAACAATTACTAATATAATATTTGTTTAAAAAACTATTTTATGTCAATTTTGAACCTATTTAGTAATTAATTTTTGTGAAAATCATAACAGAATTATTAGTTCGAAAAAAGTTAATTAATTCAATAATAACATGTCATAGTGACCTATAAAATTAGTGTAATTCATAAAAAGTCTCAAATTACATTTATTTGGGTATTTATAACATCAATTATGTCAATATTTCATTAATAAGATAATTACTGCATCATCATTGTATCAGAAATAAATTAAATTATTTAATGTATAAAAATTAAAAATAAAATACCATTATTTAGGAAATCTTTTTTTCTTTCTAATGAATATTTATAGTCGAATTTATCTTATGTATAACCCCATATTAAAGATGATTTCATTATTAAACTTTGATTTTAACTATTTTAAACCTTCTTTAAATAAATTAATAATAAATGTCCTAATCTAATCCAAGTGGGCCTAAATGGTTATATTTTATTCCTATGGTTGTTTTTGGTCGAATTACAGTTGTCCAATAGAATTAGGACATGTGTTAGGGTAATAATAATATCATTTTTAACCTTAATTACCCTATTTACTTTTAACCGTGGTAAATAAAAGTAAAAAGTTACTATTCACCAGAAATTATTTTCATCTCATTGAACCACATTTTACATAATGACATCAACCGTGTCACTCGGATTTTTGAAATTCTACTCACAGGAGCGGTAAAATTATGTTTTATGAAAAATTCAGTTTTTTTAACTACCACATAGTGGTTTCACTATTCATCAAAAATTGAAAGTTTTCAGAAAAATACAAAAATTTCACCCTAGGATAATTTCGATATTCCGAATCCAAAAATGAAGTCCATTTTTAAAAATAAAATTTATAAAATTTCAAAAAGTTGTTATTAATATTCATAACGGCTAGTTTTAATAATATTTTATTAGCATATCATTTTTTAGTGAAACTCAGTATTGCGTAAGACGCAAGCTATCGAGGAAGGCCGCAGTTGCGTGTAAAGAAAGCCAAGCTAGTGTTGTATGTAGTGAAAGATTCCTTTATTTATTTACATAACATAAAAACAAAATATTTCACATAAAAGTCATGGGTGTTACATTCTACCCCCCTTAAAATGAATTTCGCCGTCGAAATTCTTCACTTTGTTACAAACAGATGAGGATACCTCTCCCTCATTATATCCGAATGCTCCCATGTATCATATTCTAATTGGTGGATCCTCCATAAAACTTTCACCAATCGAGTGCTCTTGTTTAGTAGGACTTTTTCTCTACGATCCTGAATCTCTATCGGTTGTTCTTCTTAAGAAAGATCTTGCTCCAGCGGTACAACTTCTGAGATGAGTACATGTGAAGGATCAGGTATGTACTTTCGCAAGAGAGATACATGGAACACATCGTGATCTTGAGAGAGATTTGGAGGAAGCGCTAATCGGTAAACTACCATCCCAACAAGATCCAGTATATCGAAAAGACCGATATATCTAGGGCTCAACTTCCACTTCTTTCCAAATCTCATGACCCTCTTCCATGGAGATATTCATAAAACACTTTATCACCCACTTCAAACTCAAGGTATTTTCTTCGTTTGTCGGCATAACTTTTTTGTCGACTCTGAGCTTCTCTTTTTTGTTGTTGAATAGATCTGACCTATTCTTCCATTTCAACAATGAGATCGGGTCCTAATAGCATTCTTTCCCCAACTTCATCCCAGCATGTAGGAGTCCTGCATTTATTTCCATAGGGAGCTTCATAAGGAGCCATCTGAATACTGGAGTGAAGGCTATTATTATAAGAAAATTCCACCAAAGGTAGGTGTTGATCCCAACCACCTTTTAAATCCATAGAGCAATCTCCCAACATATCTTCTAGAGTTTGAATTTTTCTATTAGACTGACCGTCTATCTGAGCATGATAAATAGTGTTAAATCTCAACTCTGTATCCAGAGTTTGCTGAAGAATTTTCCAGATCTTCGAGGTAAATCTCGGATCCCGATTAGATATAATAGAAAGTGGTACTCCATGAAATCTTACCACTTCCTTTACATATATCCTGGCAAGTTGATCCAGAGAGAAATCGTCTCTAATAGCAATGAAAGGTGCAGACATTGTAAGACGATCAACTATGACCCAGATAGCATTATTTCCTTTGGATGTTTTAGGAAGTCCTGTGACAAAGTCCATAGTGATTTTTTCCCATATCCATTCGGGTATGGGTAATGGTTGTAACATCCCCTTAGACTTCTGTCTCTCAGCTTTAACTTGTTGACAAACCAAGCATTGAGAGACATATTCAACAACATCTCTTTTCATGCCATCCCACCAGAAGTAATCTTTCAGGTCCCTATACATCTTCGTGCTTCCAGGATGAATAGAGAATGAAGAACTATGAGCCTCATCCAGCAGCTCCTTCTTTAATTCGGGGATGGGAGGAACACAAAACCGATTCCTGATCTTTATTATCCCATCAAAATCAAGGTTGAATTCAGGAACATTTCTCACCTTCATTTGTAACTCGACATCTTCTTTCTGTGCCTCTTTCATCTTCACATGTATAGATGGTTGACCATTCATTTGAGAAAGATACGATTTTCCCATTACATTATAATTCCAAGATCCATCCTATGTAAATCCCTAAATATTGGATCTTTTGTGATCCTCATCATGGATAAACTAGAATGATCTTGTCGACTTAATGCATCTTCCACCTTGTTTTCTTTCCTAGGGTGGTAGTGGATTGAGCAGTCATAATCCTTAATCAGCTCCAACCATCTTCTTTTGCGCATATTCAGGTCCTTTTGTGTGAAAATATACTTTAAACATTTATGATCAGTATAAATATCACACCTTTCACCATAATGGTATTTCCTCCAAATCTTTAATGCAATGATTACCACAGCTAACTCCAAACCATGAGTTGGGTAATTTTTCTCATGTATTTTCAACTGTTGTGAGGCATAAGCTATCACCATATCATTTTGCATAAGAACACACCCTAATCCCTTCTTGTATGCATCACTATAGATCACAAACCTTTCTCCACTACAAGGCAGTGTGGGCACATGTGCACTGGAAAACCTTCTTTTCATCTCCATGAAATTCTCTTCACATTCTTCCGTCCAAACAAACATAAATCCTTTCCGAGTCAAATTGGTGAGTGGATTAGATAATCATGAAAAATCTTTCACAAAACGTCGATAATATCCAGCCAAACCAAGAAAACTTCGGATCTCAGTTACTGTTGTTGGTCTCGACCATCTTTCGATAACCTATGCTTTTGCTGGATCCACAGATATCCCCTCTTTTGAGATTAGGTGACCCAAAAATGCAACTTTTTGAAGACAAAATTAACACTTGGTAAATTTGGAATAAAGATTCTCGTTTCTCAGGGTATTCAATATAATTCACAAGTGATCTTCATGTTCTTCCTTGCTCTTTGAATAGACAAGAATATCATCTGTAATGACTACTACAAACTGATCAATATAGTCTCTAAAGACTCTATTCGTTAGATCCATGAAGATAACAGGGGAATTAATAAGACCAAATGGCATCACTATAAATTCATAGTGTCCATACCTTGTAAGGAAAGCCGTCTTTGGTATATCCTCCCTTTTGACCCTTAATTGATGATACACGGAAAAAAGGTCAATCTTGGAAAAGTATTGAGCTCCACATAGTTGGTCAAATAGGTCATCAATGCGCGGGAGAGGATATTTGTTCTTGATAGTGATCTTGTTAAGTTCTCGATAATCAATGCAGAGTCTCATTGATCCATCTTTATTATTAACAAACAAAATAGGTTCTCCCCAAGGTGACGCACTAGGGCGTATGAACCCATTATCAAGATTCTCTTGGAGTTGCTTCTTCAATTCCTGCAACTCAATTGGGGCCATTCTATAAGGTGTCTTTGAAATAGGCAAAGCACCCGGTACGAGTTCTATTGAAAACTCAACTTCACGATTCGGTGGATGACCCGGTAATTCTTCTGGAATGACATCATCAAACACCCGTACAATGGACATATTGTAAATCGTGAGTTTCTCACCAACCATTTGAGACAAATAACCTTCATTTAGTGGAATCAATACCCATAAAATGGAAGAAATTTCCACTGGAAGGTTATGTTCATCCTTGCATCGATAGACGATCATAGATTGATATGGAATATGAAATGTGACTTCCCTTATTTGGAAATTGGTATGAGCTCCATGTAGAGAAATCCAATCCATGCCAAGAATGACCTCAAATTCCACTATAGGAAGGATCTCAAGATTTGCAGGAAGCACTTTCCCACAAACTTCAATCGGAGAAGAATTATAAACTTTTGATGTGACTGTTGTGCCATTAGGTGTTGTCATAGATAACTCAACATCTAATTGTTGAGGTAATACGGTGGTACCCTAAGAAAATTCTTCCGAAATAAAGGAGTGGGTGGATCCAGAATCAAATAAAACATTTTCTACTTTAGATTGGATGGTAAGTGTACCTTTCACCACATCGTTATTGTACCCCACATCGCTGATAGAAATTTCATGTGACATTCTTTTGTCTTTAGCCTTAATAGTTTGTTGACGTCGACCATCATCATCAACCCTTGGATTAGGGCATTTATTGGCATAATGTCCCATCTCCTTGCACTTGAAACATTGAAGTGTAGTAGGTTCATTCTGTGTATCCCTTCCTTGGTTTGCATCATTAGACATCTGCTTCCCATCATCGCGGCATTCAAATGCCCGATAACCTTCTTTTCAACATTTGAAACATTTACTTGTCCCTTTAAGAAAACCACCTCTATGTTTCTTTCCACACATTGACCATAAGGGAAATCTCATATTCTATTCAGTGTTCTCTTTAGATTTTCCTTTGAATTCCATTTTCCTCTTCTTATCAAACCAATATGGCTGATGGGTTACTCCTATCTCCATCTCAACTTTGAGAGCACATCAAATTATTTCCTCGTAGATATTGAAGTCTCTTATGGATAAGGCCCTTCGAAGACTTGGTTTTAAGACACTAAAGAATTGATTGATCTTACTCTCAGGTTGGATAATAATACCAGAAGCATACCTTGCAAGTCTTGTAAAATTTTCTTCAAAGGTACCAACAAATTCATCATCATTTTGATTCAATTCAAGAAACACTTTCTCCATCATTATTCGGAGAATATGAGGGAATTACTTATTGAAAAATAAGTTCTTGAACTCGTCCTATTCCATGGAATCAATTTCATCCCTTTGCCTCTTATTCTTAATAAGATTCCACCATTGATCAGCATCACCTTCCAAATGATACACTGCTAAGATGACTTTATCATGCTCAGAACATTGATGAACTGAAAATATATTTTCAGTAGTACTAATCCATTGTTCAGCAACTAATTGATTAGTAGACCCGCTGAATGAAGGTGGACGCTGTCTCATGAAGGATTCAACAGAATGTTGCTCCTTCCTTTGCTCGTTTGGATGTCTTGTATGATTCATAGCTTGAAAAAGTTGTGTGAGCATGGCTACAAGATTTTTCAATCCAACTCCCATAACGTTTGGTTGCTCAGGGGGATAACCATTGCATTTACCGTCGCATTCTGCATTAACACGGTTCCTTAGGGTTCCAGCCATTGACTAAAACCAAGAAGAATATTGTGAGCAACACAAATTATAATAGGAAAACCACATAATAAAGAATAAAATTTCACACTTAAGGTATTATCCCAGGTTATTCATGGCCATTTCTAAAACACTAAGATTGTGTTCTATGCTTAGAATTATCCTTAGGGTTCTTACTAAGGCTTTCACATCCTAGTTTCCAATGGTTGACTATACCTTTGCTCTGATACCAACTATAACGACCCATACTTTACATTCATTATTATTACTTCATAATTGAAGCACACTTATTACAACATATAACAAAACCAAGAAAGGACCGTATAGGTATAGTGTCATTAGAAACTGGGAAACATAAACAACTGGTTCATAAAGAATCTACTTTGCCTCCCATTTATTTCATCATATCTAGAGTCCCTTTTAGGCACATTCTACTTAATAACCTTCTTCCTGGCCTGGGGAAATAAAACATACAAAAGGGTGAGCTCAAATGCTCAGTAAGGGTAATCAAAAGACATATCAATCACATCATATATATAAGCACATAACTTTTGGAAATCTTAACCTGTAAAAGAGATCATAATTTCATAACATGGGATAAATCATAGTAGTGAAATGTAATCCAAATAATCATTACTTAAAACATGAAACTTTGTGGCATACACACATAATCATAGAGAATCATTTATTATTAGTCAAGACTCATTTCGAAGACTATCTTAGTGGACAAAGTCCCTTTCTGAACAGAGTTCATTCCTCGTTTCAGTCCTGTTTCACTGAATCGGTATAACCTACCATTGAAACCATGTCTATCTCATGAGATATAAAATCATTACCCAATGCATTGGAGGGAGATATAGGTTCCACCCATCTCATTATGATGCCATTATTATGTGTTCCACAAAATCATAAACCATACATCATAGCATAACCCATGTAATAAAAATGGGAATCTTTAAACATCGTGACATCATAAAACAATTCATATAAGATAAAAGAATTCATAAAAATATTTCCACCACAACATAATCAAATCCATGTAATAATAGGGATAGAAATAGAACCCTTTATTATCATAGATGGAAAATAATTTTGATAAAACACTTGAACTCAATTCTTGAGGAAAATATCCTTTCTACTTCAAAAACATGTTTCCTTTCCTAACATGTTATACAATTCTAAACTAAGAGAAGTTGATTAAAAATAAACATGAAAACTTGTAAAGGATTCTTCTTGTAAATAATATTTTAAAAATCCATTCATGCCGTATAAGTTAGAAAAACATTATTCTTGTACTTTTGTCGGAAAAGTAAAAAAGTACCTCGTATGAAAAACGACAAAATATTCATTTAATATCTTTTACTAAAAACTCACTGAAGGGTAAAATTGGATTTAAACAATTGTAGGTGGATGAAAATAAAATTACATATTGAGGAAACATTTATGTGGATGATAAAATACACCCCAGTAAATACCAAAGTATAAACAATCTCAGATAAAAATGAGATTGTGATATTTCCCTTACCTTAGATCTGATATGCTTTGTATGTGCCTGAACCTCCTGTATAATGATTTAAATAATGTTACTGACATATTACAGAATAATACTTATTTTTATGATATCATATATGGTCATATTATTAGCTTCTTAGTAGTAATATTTCATTGCTACTTGTTATTCAGGTGTTTATAACTTTTTTTCCTTATGCGTGTTTTGTCAAATAAATTCGTATTCTTCTCTTTAGGTTATAGATACATCATTTACAGAATGGTATTAGTGTAATATATATCATATTCATTAATTAAATTCATTTATATAATCATTATGAAATGATGATCATGTAGAACGAGTTGCATCACATCGTGGAGATGGTATTCCTTACGTACGCACGAGTGATGATATCGTTCCTATGTTCGTGAAATTGTATTGGAGTATATGTATACTATTTCAGAATCAGTATCAATTTATAATAGTCATATATAGTCATTATTTACACCATTATACCCATCCAAGTAATGTGGTGGTGGAAAATAGATTACACCACGGCATGAAGATGGTATTCCATACGTACACACGCGCGGTGATTTCTTTTTCCGTAGGATGGATAGATGGTGAAATAGGGTTGTTTAATACATATAATAACATATCCTTATATGATTGATACTTATGTTATTACTTCATAATGAAAAAACTAAAGAATAATAAGTGGAAGAAGAAATAAAGATGAAAGAATCGGTAACAGATATTACCTCTTCTTTGATGTGTTTCTTTGAGACCTCCTTTTAGGGCACTAAAATAGGTCTTTGAAGAAGACCAGAACCTCTAGTATGTTTCTAGGGATGTGGGGAGATTAAATTTTCAGGTTTTGGTGGAGATTGAAGGCTCAAAGTGGTGTGATGAAGAGGGGGAGGAGGTGCCCTTTTATAAGGGAGGAGAGGGGCTCCTTTGGAAAAACTAAAAATATTATTTTATTATAAAATCAAGTTCGTTTTTAAATAGCTCCAAATTGATTTATTTCTAACCTAAGGTGGGGATGGGTCGAAATCATCTCATCCAATATAATTTAGACAAGTTTACGTTCCAATTTTAACCTTATCATTCTGATTTAACATTAATTTAAATAATTTTACTTTTACCATGTCTTCCTGTGTTCTTATACTATATGGTTAATAAACTTACTATAAGCAGCCAAAAGAACCCCAAGTTGTTTATTATTAATATATATAACCTTATCTAAGTCATTTGGCCGAACCTTAGATTTTTAGGAATAAAATAACAATTACTAATATAATAATTGTTTTAAAAACTATTTTATGTCAATTTTTACACAATTTAGTAATTAATTTTTGTGAAAATCATAACAGAATGATTAGTTCCAATAACGTTAATTAAATCAATAATAAAATGTCATATTAACCTATAAAATATGTTTAATTCATAAAATTATCAATTTACATTTATTTGGGTATTTATAACATCAATTATGTCAATATTTCATTAATAAGATAATTACTGCATCATCATTGTGTCATAAATAAATTATATTATTTAATGTCAAAAAATTAAAATAAAATACCATTATGTAGGAAATAGTTTTATATTTCTAATGAATATTTATAGTAGAATTTATCTTATGTATAAACCCATATTAAAAATGATTTACTTATTAAACTTTCATTTTAACTATATTTACCCTTCTTTAAATAAATTAATAATAAATGTCTTAGTCTAATCCAAGTGGGCCTAAATGGTCATATTTAATTCCTAAGGTTGTTTTTGGTCGAATTACACTTGTACAATATAATTAGTACATGTGTTAGGGTAATAATAATATCAGTTTTACCCTTAATTAACCAATTTACGTTTAACCGTGGTAAATAAAAGTAAAAAGTTACTATTCACCAAAAATTATTTTCATCTCATTGAACCACATTTTACTTACGGAAATCAACCTTTTCTCTCTGATTTTTGAAATTCCACTCATAGAAGCTGTAAAATTATGTTTTATGAAAAATTCAGTTTTTTTAACTACCACTTAGTGGTTTCACTATTCATCAAAAATTGAAAGTTTTCAGAAAAATACCAAAATTTCACCCTAGGATAATTTCGATATTCTGAATCCAATAATGAAGTCCATTTTGAAAAATAAAATTTCAAAAATTTCAAAAAGTGGTTATTACTATTCATAATGGCTAGTTTTAATAATATTTTATTAGCATATCATTGTTTAGTGAAACTCGGTATTGCGTACGACGTAGGCTATCGAGGAAGGCCGCGGTTGCATGTAAAGCAAGCCAAGCTAGTGTTGTGTGTAGTGAAAGATTCCTTTGTTGATTTACATAACATAAAAACAAAATATTTCACATAAAAGTATCGAGTGTTACATAGTGTGATTTGAATATGAGGAACGGTATGTGGTTTGTGTATATACAGTCTTTTTTATCATTTATTCTTCTCAATAACATGGTAAAATAGATGTTTTTGTCAATGTTATAGGTTGGAGGACAAATATACAGGCTATTTAAGATGTATGTTGTGAGTGTCATCTTAGGACTTGTTTTTTTATATACACATGGATTTACAGTTAGATCAAGGTAATAGTTTTATTTAATCCTATTGTAGGAACTATACGATTATATAATGAATTTGGATGTGGGAGATATCAGATTCTAAAGGAATATTCTTGTGGGATAATATGGTAGGTGAGTACCACCTCTAACTTGGAGCACTGTTGATGATTAAATTTCACATATACATGGTCATTTATGGGTTTTGGTTGGAATATATGAGTAAACGTTGTGATACATTCATTCCTAAGTTTGGGGAATTCATCATAGTGATACAAAGATGTATCGTGATTTAATTTATATATTTAGGACTAAGGATGAAACATGATATGGATAAATTCATTATCATATGTCCCACTTTTGAATATTTCATAAAAAAATATCTACAACCAACTAGGGTTTTAAATATGTTTCCCATTCCAGAGTGGAAATGGAATGATATTGGAATGTGTATGAATATTGTTTTACTAATGTCTCCAAGAGGTAGGGATTTTGTTAGTTTATTTTTATATTGACTCACAATATATATTCAATTTCAGGATAATTACGGATAACTTCTTATTTTATGATCTTGGCAGGTTTTATATCAATTGGATTGTACGAACACATGGGGTACATCATACCATTATATAATATAGGGATTCATAGTTTACATACCAATCCTAGAAGAATATATAAAAGGAATTTGATACACATGTGACTCTGAGCACATAATACCTCCCTAATACTGATGTCATGTTAGATAAAAAATATAATGTGTTTTAGGATAAGATGATAGAATGAATCAATGTTATTTTTGGTCTATGGGAGAGGTATATATTGAATATTTTTTTCATTCAAAAATAGATAGTATGGGAATATGAACAGTCTGTATTATTTATAATTTTACAAGAGGACATGTTGATTACCACTGTGTTGTCTAGAGGTAGTTGGGGCAACATTACTCATCTCGTGCCTCCTGTAGAGAACATCTATGTAGGTTAGTCGAATTAGAAAAGTATGGCCACTATACAGACATAATATAAATTTTATGACAATAATAATAAAAGAACTCTATAATTTGAGGAAAATTATTGGTTCATTTTATATATCTCACTAAGGCATTGACCCCGACATATTACCAGACATGGTTAGCATTCATTTTGATTTTTCCAGCCGTTTGATATTCTAAAGTGTTTTATTAAGGATTTTTTTCAGTTGTAGTAATCTCATATGTACCAATCCATGCATGATGTCATACATTATTCTCAACCATAAAAATACCAATCAGACCCATATCACATAGTGGAGAAATATTCTGTGGAGTTACAAGCTGATGCATAATTTTTGAAGCATACTATTTGTATTTTTTATAGGAACATGATGTTCCAAAAATGTCAATCAATTCATTAACTATGAGTTATATGGAAGCACAATCATTTATTGGATGATACATGAGTGTTGGAGGATATTGTGTGTGATCAATGGCCAACGATATTCTTATGTGATTCTAGACCACCCATAGAAAGGAAATTCTGTGATTAATTTCCTTAATAGAAGAATTTTGTATGATCCCATGTTGTTATATATGTACAGATCATTTATTTTTATGTTTAAGTCATTTTATGACCTGCTCTTTTATTCTATTGAGATCATGGGTATATTGGGTGTGTCTGTGACTTAATCTGATATTGGAGCGCTTCTTTTTGGGAAAAAAATACAGTGTTCATGTTTAGTAGATACCATGTGAGGTAGGATGTACAGTTACTTCTAACTATTAATGGGGTGGATATTGATGTGTAGGGGCATCATTTTATGAGGAAACATTCAACCTTAGGCATACACCTATGTGGAAACCTCTATACATTTAATGAGGTTTTGTGAATTTTTTTCCATAGCTATCAAACATTGTCTTTAAAAAATTTTGTGGTATATTTTGAGACAATGAAGGAACAATATTAGAACACAGTTGGCCAGCCTTTCGGCCATACCACGTGACCAATATTTTATATAGAAAGTTATTATTTTTACACAATTTATATATAATGGTCAAAACTTTTTATTATTTTCATTCAAGTTGTTTGAACCCCCATAGGGATATACCTTTGAATCCAAAACATAGTCTTTTCCCCCAATTCTTCATCCGTACACAAAATCAAACATCGCCATTCTTGTTGGACTTACACCAGTGAGTTTTTAAATACAATTTTAATGTTATTCATTTTCCATTGAATTGATTGTAATATTTCTTTGAAATAATGTATGCACTATTTTAAGTATTTTCATCCAATTATTTTTCTTCTAATATGTTCTAAATTAGGGATCGATACAGGATGAGGGTTAAATTATGAACATGTTAGAGTTTGTATATTATATCCACTTGGGATATTGTGTTTAATTTTCCTAATTGAATTTTCGAGAAAATTTGGACCCTTTGTCGTAACCCCTAAAAATAATTGAATTATTTAATTGATCAAACTGGAACCTATAATGTTTCACTTTAGAACCATTTATATTTTCTGGGTGTGGTTCCCCACCCAAGATCACCCATAGATTGTTCCTATATATCTTACATTCTTTGTACAACAATATTCGGAGTGTGATGGATCTATTTGTTATATGGATCCATTAATATTGATGATGATTGAATTAAATGATTAGGGTATCATTGATTCTTCTTTTTTCATGTCATAACAATATGAGAGTATTTTTATTATGAATATGGAATATGATAATATTATTTAGATGGAATCATGGATTATAATTGATTGTGAAATAACTAGTGAAATAAATTAAGAAAAAATTAAATGGTTGTGGATGAATTGGATGAGCTCATTTTATGATGGTTCAAAAATATTACATGGTAATTTCTCCCATATATATTGAGTGTAGTAATGGATGAATTAAATCTATTTACCCATTGTATATATATTTTGATGAATTAAATAGGCATTTCTTCCACTTGGATATGGATTTCAATGGTTCAATGTGGAAATGGTATATTGACAAGATCCTTGGAACCCACCCAAATCATTACAGAGATTTCATCGAGAATCTCCTGGGACTCGACATGGATGACATGGAATTCTGTAAATTGGATTCATCCCTTCAGGGTCTCACACATTTGATTACATAGATCAAATTTTGTGGATGAATTGACTATAGAGTGAGTGAATGATGGATATTTTTTATTGGTCAATATACTATGTCCAAGATGGATATTTTATACTTTTTTTATCGAATTCCCAAGATGGATATTTTGAGAGGATTCAAAAATATCCCTCAGTTGGGTATTAGATGATAGTGGAAACACTGGACCATATTTCACTTTTTTTTCTTTTACAATGGGCTATGTATATGGGAGCATAAAAATTCATTAAATGGATCTTTAGTTTTATTGATCATGCTATTTTTCTTTCTCAAATTAGATTCAGCACTGATATAACAATAATATAAAATTTATTCATTTTATTCAATTATACATATACAATTTTTTTATAGACACCATTAGTGGTTGCCTACGGAGTGGAATATCGCCCCATATTATAGTAGTCATTGGGTACTGAAACAGACATCATGGATTCAAAGAAGGACCGAGACAGGAATAGATAGTACAATGCATGATGTTTTCTATGCAATAGAGTATATGATAATAGAATCCCGTTATTTTCAAAATGCTAGCTATGAAAACCATTTTTCATTTTTTTATTTTTATTAATGTATTTTACTTTACTTTATTATAAATATACTTCTATTTTATAGGGATATGACACTACATAACATCATGTATATGATATTACATACGAAATTGTTTATTTATTCATATTTTAGATGTTTATCTACATTCAGTTCATTTATATTTATACATATGATTATGATGTAAAAGTTTATAAACACATCCTTAAAATTTAGATGTCGGGATTATATCCAAGGATATACACCATCTGTTTTTACTACTTCTCACATGATTCTAGAATACTGGGAGGCATAACTGAGGCCATGTGACCTAGCGGCTCAGGCCACCATTTAGTGTAATCTAGATCATGATATTTAATGGTGTTTCAAAAAAAATTATACCTCCCTTGTACATTTATTTAATTTTATGACAACATGGAAAATGGGAGACCTCATAATATTAATTACATTTGAGTGTATACAAGAATTCCCCTCATACTTAAATATAAAAACACACTAAATATCTCCCCATTTTCACATCTCTAATTACTTATGAATTATAAATCACCTAACCAAATCACCTCATAAATCCCCCTTCATCGAACTATAATCCATGTTTTATGAAACAAGAAAATCATTCAACATTTTAATGCCAACATATGGATTCCAACTGAAGAAGATGTAACGTTTTTTAAATGTATTTTATCTAATTTTAGTCTAAAAATACTTTTATTATCTTATATATAAGTATTATATAATAAATATTCAATAATTCAATCAACTATAGGTTTTTAAGATCTTTTCACTTCATTAAACCACAGACACTTCCGCCAAATGGTTTATGAAAACATTGTTTGGGTTTTAAATGGACTACGACCTCATTAAATAATTTGAGTCATTTTTCTATTACCCAATTTCAATGGTATGGTTAATGATTGAAATGATATTTATATTTGATACATATGATCATTATGTTTTAATTAATATTATTTAATTATTATATTACTCATACCATTATTATTTCCATTTTGTGGGAATATGATAACCTTGTTCATGTGTATGGTGGACTACCACATCGTGAAGGGATCTGATTTAATCTTGAAAGAAATGGAATACATTTAGGAATTCTTTAAATATATATATGTGGTATATATTTAAAAAAAATATTATAATGAAAATATATTGTTTTTTTAATATTTCATTTTCATTTCATTCTTTAGAAATTTCAAGAAAATTGAAAAAATGGTTATGTGTATGTATAGTCTACTATTTAATTAATTGTTTTTTTTCATTTCTAATAACTAAATTTTAGAGATTAATATAAATACATATATTGAATGAATAGGATATATATTTATATATTTATATAATTAATTACTTAATGGATATTAGGAAATATTTATTTATATAGCCAGACAAAAAATTGAATGTCCAATATTATAGGAAAAAAAAATCAATTATTTTTTATAAACATAACATTAACATGGAATTGGTAAAAAAATGTAAATAGTTTTCATATGAAAATAATATAAGAAATTATAAATATTAATATAATAATTTAATAAATTAATATCGTTTTTATAACTACTATATTTGAGGTTAAATAATCATCCCCCAAAATGATGTATGAGGTAAGGGTCAATCTCATCTTACATTTGTTACTGCGACATACATTCCATACTCAATACTTATTTTTGTTGTGTGGTGTATAAAATCCCCATAAATGTATTAATTTTTTTATACTTAAATATATATGTATTTACATAACCATTTTAGTATCCATTTTTCAATGTTTTTGTGTTTTCAATGTTTCAAAAGCAGTAAGATATTTTTTTCATCATATTCATTCTTTAGGATGGTTGTTACAATATAAATTTATTTTATTTAATGATGATTATATACTAAAAATGTTTTTAGCCTGAATCTATTTATATTAATTACATTCTAATTTTCATTAAATAATATACTTTAATATGAATGGAAATGCAATGTGTCCAATGAGGTAGGAGACTTTTTTACAATGTAATACATTATTATGAATTTTTATGATTGTGTATCTGATATTGAAATATTATAATTAAAATTAATTATCAATTTATATGGTTATTCATTATATATTAGTTTAAATGTTAAATTTTCTTAGTCATTGGTACATAATATTTTTTATAAACTATTATTAAAAAAATCAAACATCATTTATATTGTTGGTCCAAAATTCATTTTCATATGAAACCATGTTTTTAAAAATATATATATAATGAATTAAAAAGTTATTTTTAGATACTAAACTGTATTTTAATTAGTAATTGTTTTAAATGTTATTTAAATTCTTCCTTCGTAATATTATATTTTTACATAAAAAATAGGAATTTTCATGATGTTTAATATTTTTAAAATGGATAATGAAAATAATTTTTTTTACAATACAAAAATCATATTTATTTTAATGGTATATCCAGTTATTATAATCAATAACCATTTATATTAATTATTAACCAATGTTATTATTATTTTTATCATACCATTCACATTCATTCTCTAGATTTATTAATATTAATTTAAATATATTTTTATGTTACCTATATCATTTCAATAGGTTAACCATGTTTCAATGAGATTGTTATGTAACATGTTTATTTTTCATTGGGTAACCCTATTTCAAATTATCATTATGGAACCATTTTATTTTCTATTGGGTATCTATATTTAGAAAATAAAAATTTCAGTTTCTATGATTTTTATGTTTTAATCATTAATTTCATAAACCATATAAATGATATGTGCACCCATATAGTATAAATTGATCCTTTTTTGGTTTATATGATCGGTGTTCCCATATATCAATACAATTAATTGAAAATTATGATGATATCTAGTAATACTATTTGATGTTTTATTTGTGGTTATACTAATTGTTTCGGTTCTATTAGGAATCTATGATATTGTCTTCCAAGATAGAAATATGTTTTACCCATTGGTTTATGATGCTAATTTGTATCAATATAGATATCATATGTCTCATGATTATAGATTAATAAGTGAATTTCAATTTTTATTTCCATACGACTTTTTGTCATGTTCTAGCATCTAGATGTTCATGGGTTTTATTTATTTTGTTAATAGATCATTCACAGTGATAATGTCATCACAATCTCATGCAATATTATGATTAATGGTGAAATTTAATTAGTAATGATAATGTTTACCCTTAATAAGAATTTTAATTCACCCATAAAATTATTTCACTTCCATAGGTTAGAAATAATGAGGATGATTTATTTTTGTCTATGAATGATTTCATAAGGATGATGTTGATGAATAAATGTAAAATAAGGAAAAAAATGTATAAATCAATGAAATGTTATTTTGATGAAATGGATATTGTTTATATTTTATTTTTCTAAATTCTACCAAACTTTAATCCATAAAGTTCCATGAGATTATAATTATTTCATGTTTCTCATTAGATGTATTGTGATTTTAATGAATAAATTTTGGACACAAATTTTAACAACATTGTTAGAAATGAGATTTCTGTGAATTCAATATAGGATCTGGTAATGTGGGTCTCAGGATATTATAGTTGGTATCAATGGTATGTTTAAATAACATTGTAAATTGGGATTACATCTTGGGAAAAATCATAATATTTATTTATAACATCATTGGTCTATGATATTACCTATGATCATATGTTCAATGTCATAGAAAAACTAGGTGAGGATTTAGCATAGTAATGTTTTTAAGGTTATTAATGATATTATTGGAGACATTATGTTAGGTTTGAATTTTTTTCCCCAATTATCAACATGATGTTTTATTAATAGTGGAATTATTTTTCCATGGTTAAATAGAAAATGTACAACATGATGGTTGTGTGACAGTCCAATGCATCTGTAATTTTTGTAGGGTATAATCAAATAGAGAAATCGGAACTGAGGTGTAGAATCGACCACATGATTACATGATCTCTTGGTTTGTATGAAATTTTTACAAATTAATATTAACATATATATTGTAATAATTTTTATTTTATTTTTTGAATAATTGTTCATTTATTCTAGAATAATATATGATCAAATCCTTATAGTCATTAGGATTCGAACATAGATATGAAATTATTAAATAATTTGTAAGATTTTTTATTTATTAGAATAATTTATTTTGATCATTTATTATTACTATTTAATTATTAATATTAATATTATTTATGATAGTTTATTATTTTGTTGAATTGTCATGTCATGTGGTATCTATTTTTATTTTGGATGATTTCTATGGACTGGTGGAGAAACTAGAATATCCCTTCAGGATTACATGGTCTCTAAAAGATTATTTTAGTGTATAATTTATTAAAAATTCATCATTAATTCTCACCATTTATATTCATGATATAGTTTTCTTATAAATATTAAAAATAATGAAATTTTACACTTAATGTAAGTATGTTTCCATATTCTATTAGATAATATTGAATGATAATTCTCTTATAATAGGAAATAAATCCTAAAAAAAATTATATCTTATTACCACAATATTGGATAGTATCAATTAGAATTTTCTAAAATATTTTAATGGGTTTTTGTTTGATAAAATTTTCATTTCAATTAACTTCACAGTTGTATATGATCTGAGTCACTCTATATATTTATCGGATACTTATATTTTTATTACATGCCAATATATTCACTCGGATCTATTTCTCTCATTGATAGATACCAGTTTCATGTTATTATATATTAATATTATAATTAACATTTAAATTTATAAATAATATGTTTTAGTATAACTTTTTAATAATTGGGTTTATTAAAATATATTTTCATATTTCCAACCATTGATAATCGAGATAGTGGTCCAATTGTGAGGACATAATTCATTATAGACATGGAAGATGTAAAACCATGAGATTTAAAAATAATTACATTCTATAAATTAATGTAAAGGAAACACTATTTTACTCGAAAGTATAATTTTTAATTAAAATACATCTAACAACGACTATCATCAATATCTTTTATTACATGAAAGATTTATTTTTACTGAACAAACTAATAAAATTAATGTTATTATTTAACATGTTAATTATCACATAGATGATGTAATGAAGGGTATGTAATGGGTAATATTAATTTTTAAAAAAAATATTACACATTAAAATATAATTAATTATTTAGTGACTAGATATTAATATATGAAAATAAAGCACATTTGAAAATAAGAGGGAATCCTTTTTTCTAAATTAATAATTAAATTGTCATAAGTGTATTTTATAACATTGAAATAATAAAATAACTCATTTTAGATTATATTAATGAAATTTTTATATAATTTATTCAATATATTATATAAAATATATGGTATGTGTAATGTAGACAATAAATAATAAAAAATCAAATTTTTTACTTAATATATATATTACTTTAAAAAACAGTTTCTTATCCATTGAATGGTGTGGTAATTTAAACTATTTTTTACTATTTTCTAATTTATTTTTGAGAAAAAAATATTTTTTAATAAGAAAAACCCATATTATCTTAGAGTGAAGTTGTGATTTTTTTGAAACAAAACAGTTTTTGCTGAATAGTCAAAAAATATGATTTTTAAATGAACGATTCTTTTTTTCAAATACACTTTAAATGAAATATTATATTTTAAATAGGTTTTCAAGTCACTCTATTTAAATGATAAATCTATTATTTCAATACTGGTCAGTATATATTTTTCATATAAATGTTTGATGTAAAAACATTGTGAATTTTGACAATTTTCTTTTTAAAATCCACTTTTTCATCATGTTTGTGTTATTAATTGTATATTAATTTACGCCATATAAGTGAATTAGGTCCTAAAAAATAGATTAAATAATTAGATTTAATATAATATATATTATATAATTAATTAAAAATAATTTTTAGTCAATTTATTATTAAATAAAAATTAAATCTAATTGGAGTGATTTATGTAAAAACGAGATTAGATAGTACTTAAGGATTAACATATAGGGGCCTAATAACCTAAACACTTGTCTAGGACCAATTTAATGTCTATATACCCACCCATATAACATTATTTTCTATTTATATGAGTTATTTGATATATTATTCCATGAAATTGATCTATATAATATTTTAAGGGATGAATATTTCAAAATACATACATTTATTCTTTGTAAATTAAATATGGGTTTGACGATAATTTAAAAAAACATATTTATAGCTATAAATATAATATAGAAATATTAATTAATTTTTGTATCCCAATAATTTGTGACATCTGAGACCCTAACTTCCCTTAATGGGTGCCCCGAGCCCGTTGGACCATGTATCCTCAAGTGTATGTCCATGAATTCTAGAGGAAGCTGAATAGTTTTAAGGTCCATGGGTGTGTTCGTGTAGATATTATGCCTTCATTACTAGAATATAACATATGGGATAATATAAAGATTTTAAAAATAGGATGTAATATAATAAAAAATGAAGGAATATTGGAAAATCGCAACCACAACAATAATAACAGAGATAACTATAAAATCATTCAATTATGAAACAACTGGGGATGATATGAAATTTATTATGAATACTAAAAACATGGATACAATAAAATATGAATAACATGTTCCTAAAATGTATTATAGATATCAAATGACAATCCCAAGAATGTGGTGCACCGGATCAGTCATCTACTGTCGTTCTCCCTCATAAATAGTAAAAAACATGATTTTGAAGCCATATTATTCAATATATAAAAACCATCAATCATCTAATAATCCCTTGTTACCAAACAATTCCTGGAGAGGTTGTAAGATAAATCTCTGTTTCCCACAACCAACGGTGTCCATAAAATCAGGACTGTGTAATGGAAATTTAGTAGTGTTAAATAATGTGTATATAACGTAAAATAGTAACTTATATCTAAATACACATGTGCCTACATCGTACATTTGTATAGAGTCTAAAAAAATAACCAGTTCACTATGCGATTGTTAAAAATTCATATATAAGTCATATGTTAATAATAGTGAATGATTCTAATATAAAAGGACAACCAATAATGATAATTAATAATGAATGTTTATTGTAATTAACCTGGAAAAAAGACCTCATGGACCACACACTCAATAATAATTGTAGCCATGCTAAGGGGTATGATTATTATTCAATGATAATAGTCAATGAAATTCCACATTAAAACGCCTACCGATTCCAAGGGGTTTATCCAAGTTAAAATGTGGAAAATTAATCATTAGGACCGATATGATTTAACCATGGAACATACTTATCAATATTGGATCCAATGATTGTATCCTTGGAATCATTTAATAATACACATCAGATCCAACATTATCATACCAACCATCAAAAGATACACAATGATTGGTTTTTAGGTGGGTTCTAACCTATGAAATCTATATCCTTGAATCAGAATAGGGATTCAGAGTGCTAATGGAATTCCCAATGGAATAAAAGGGGGGGTGAATTTAAGAAAATCCTATTTGGTATTGCTTTCATGTAATAATTTATATGGTTCAGTTCCATACCTTTTATTAGTGTGTAAGGATAACTGAGCATGCAACCTTTAAATAAATTCTTAATTAATAAATAATTACAATTTTATGCCTTTCCTTTCATTAGTGTGACAAGGACATGTATAATGAAATGATTAAGATATTATATTTAAATCATTTTAAATAATAAATGATCACTCCACCAAATTCTATAAACAATAAATGGGTGCAATCGACATGAATCCAAACATTCAATTTATATCTAAAAAGGCATAGTCATAAACCTTGTATACATTTCAATTTCCAATTAGAAATAATTTTTCACGTTGATGAAATTATATTTGGTAGGTCAACAATAAGAAAACATGGTACATGAAATTTTTGAATCCACAATTTCAATTATTCCACTGAATATAGAATATATTACCCTTATAATGGTCAATATATGTCATTCCCAAATGGTATATCAAATGTCTCAGAAACACTAAAACATCATATATGAAAAAACAACCTACAATGGATGATTAGAGAATGTACTACCATTATTTTGGTTATAATGATTATAAAAATGACATATATATTCCATAAGTGGAACCCCATGAAATCTATGTGAAACAAAATAAAATTCATAAAACCAATAACATGAGGGATGTGTTATAGACCACACCCCTTAGCCTCAAATGACTATCCTTATCCAATACTATCCTTGGATTTAGATTGTATCAGAGTAGATATTATAAAATAATAAAAACTACCCAACTCGATAACTTGGTCGAGGGAATGTGAGAAGAAGTATTACTAAAAAAATACTCAATTCAAAACTACTACTGATCCAACGTGACATAATGAAGCTCGATTGTATCCCAAATGAATGAGATCACTTGATATCTCCATTATTCTTTCAAAAATAATCAAAATGTGTGTAATAGAGACTAATCATTTTGAAAATTTGTTTAGATAAGATGGTTAGGATAAATATACCATTAAGGGTAAAGTTGAAAAAATATTCCAAATATAGAATGTTCACGGTGTGCCCACACTGTTTGACAAACGATGCAGAAATGATGCACAAGTACCAAGAAAAGAGAGGAACATGCATTGTTAGGCCCCTCATTTATGGAAACATTGTGCTAACTCTTTTAGAAATATTTGTTTGATAATTTATACCATATGCAATGATACATCTAACTATGCGTCCTACCCACAAATTATTCTCTAACATTTTGGTATGCCCATTTTCCTTCAAAATATGTGTTTTGTGCTCCGAAAAAGCCCCAAAAACCCATGAAACAATATATAACTCATTAATGAACCATATTTTGTCAAATATATTTAATTAGACTGAAATTTAAGGGATCCATACAAGAGTGAACACCTAGTTTCTTATAGTCATCCCCCCATAAAAGAACTCATACCTAGGTTCACCTTCTAAGAGTGGTGAAACACATTCTGATTACATCTCTGGCCCGTAGGAAGGTATATATACCTCCTACTCCCACGTCTCATCCTACACATATCCATGATTCCATAACACCCATATTAGAGGGACATACCTACCTCGTAGAACATTCAAGCTCCATTCAATGATTCACATTGGATACTTCACAAGTGTTGTAACACCCCAAGATTTTATAATACGTTATTTTTTCAAAGTAATTTAATAACTTTCACTACACGCAACACTAAGTTCAAGCGTCTAATGACATACCAAACTAGTCGTTCAATAAATGTTATGAATAGTATTAAATAAATTTTGAAATTTATATAATCCTTATAATATTAGAATCCATATTATGAGTTTCTTATACAGAATGAAAAAAAATTCAGTTTTTTCAGATAAAAGAAATTTTTTTTAAATAAAATGCAATTTTACCCCCTTTTAATGGAGAAACCTTTTAAAATTCAATATTTAAAACTTTCATATATTTAATTAGACAAAATAAAATTCTTATTTATAATTGGGACATAATAATTTGGTTTCAATAAATTTTTTGTGTTTTTCTCATAACATTCATATTTGGGTGACTAGTGAAAATAATATATTTTAATTGAGAAAAAAAGTTTAGTCAAAATACTTTTTACTGTTAAATTATAGATTTTAATTATTTGGAAGTATAAATAGATTATATTTTTACCATTTAAACCAATGATATTCATTAAAAATAATTTCACTTGGAAATTGAACGTAAACAATTATCAATCTTTTGTTAGTTATTGTTTCTTAAAAACACTCTTTTGGGATTTAAAAATGATAATTAATATTAAATTAATAAATTCAGCTTATATGTTTTGAATTTGGTAAAATAGACTTAATTTTTGAATTAATAATATCAATATTATCTTTGGGTGAAATTTTGGTATTTTTATTAAAACTTTCAACTTTTGATGAATAGTGAAAGAAATCAATTAGTTATTGTTTAAAACCAACACTTTATTTAAATAATTATTTATTTTATTTAAATTTATTTTAGATAAAAATAGATACATAATTCTTATATATGTTCAATGTAATTCATTGGAGTTTGTTTAAAATAATATTATATAAAAAAATTATTGAACTTTTTACCGTCTTTTACCCACCTCCTAGGAGAATATGCACATTTACATAAAACCTAATTTTAATGCTTCTATAAGTTGAATATAAAATATCCGAGAGAAACTATTAAAATATTTATGTAAAATATGGTTTAATAAGATGGAAATAATTTTTGCTGAATAGTTAATTTTTACTTTTATTTACCACGGTTAAAAGTAAATAGGGTAATTAAGTGTAAAAATGACATTATTATTACCCGAAAACATTTCCTAATTCTATTTCATAAGTTTAATTCTACAAAAAACAACCTTATGAATAAAATATGATCCTTTAGATCAACTTGTATTAGAGTAGGACATTTATTATTATTTAATTCAATGAAGAGTTAAAAGTGTTAAATTCAAAGTTTAATAACTAACCCATTTTAAATATAGGGTTATACATAAGATAAATTCGACTAAAAATATTAATTATAAAGATAAAAATATTTTATACATAATATTATTTTATTAATACTTTTTTAGACATTAAATAATTTAAATAATTTATGACATAGTGATGATGCAGTAATTACCTAATTCATGACATATTAAAATAATTGATATGATAAATATCCAAATAAATGTAATTTGAGACATTTTATGCATTACACTAATTTTATATGTTAATATGACATTTTAATGGTTGGTTAGATAAATTTTGTTCGATGTAATAATGTTGTTATTAATTTAGAAAAAATAAATTACCAAATAGGGTCAAAATTGACATAAAAGAGTTTTTAAAGAAAATAATATATTATTAATTTTTATTATCTTCCTAAAAATATAAGGATAAGACAAAAAACTTATATAATGAGATTTTTATCATTAAAGAACCACTCTAAATTCTTCGGGACGTATATATAATGTTTATTAACAATATAATATAAAAATACAAAGACGCATGGTAAATGTCAAACTATTTAACTAAGAGTTAAATCTAAATGATAAGGTTAATATAGTGACCCAAACCTATTTAAAACCTATTTGTTGAGTGTTTTTATACACATCCCCACATTAGACTTTAAATTATCATTTTTGGATCAATTAGGACCCAAAAATGATTTTATTATAAAATAATATTTCTCGTTTTTCCTATGGTGCCCCTCACCCATATTATAAAAGGGAACTCCACCTTCTCTCTAATTCACAGATTAAATGCCATTTGAATCGTCCAAAACCTGCCCAAATACCCTCTAAATTGTACTACCTTCATTCTAGAGGCCTTCCATTAGTCATAAATCCAACCTTTGGAGCCCTTTTGATCAAATCATAAGGAAGAACCCAAAGAAGAGGTAAATATTTCATCATCTCTTTCATCTTCCTTTCATCATCCACTTCTACTTTCTTTGCTGTTACCATTATAAAATAATAAGTCCAGTATCATATATATATATTTTTGTTATTATAAATATGGTGCAAAAATATTCATTATTCTATACATCCTTTGAATTACATGTCATCATACGTGTGTACGTACGACTTACAATCTCCACGTTGTGGGGTAGTTGTTATTCAATACGTTATTATTTGGATGGGTATAATAATGATGTGTAATTTATGTAAATAATAAATATAACATTATAATGATTCAGTATATATGATATAACATCCAATTCCACACCATTAAGAAAATGATATTATCTCTCATGCGTACGTACGAATTACCATCTCCTCAACGTGATGATATTCATTTCCATGTTCATCATCCATCGACGATTATAAAAATATATATTACTAATAAGTACATAATATATGACATAATAATGCTAATGGAGATATATATATTTTTATTTATTTATTTATTTATTTATGTACTTACATATATCTTATTCACATACTTCCCTTCAATACATATGAAAACAGAAACAGTGTTTATGCGTATGTACGACCTACCGTCTCCATAAATTTTTATTCCATTTAATATATCTATCTGTTATAAATATAAATATTATAAATATGTATGATTTATAAATCAAGGTTTATATTCATTATTTATATAAATAATGATCTAAATGATACGATCAACAATGAAAAGTTAAAATATGTATGATAAATGAAATAGATTATTACATGAAATGTTAATTTAAGATGAAAATCTTTATTAAATGGGTAGTATAAAGTCATAAATGAATCATGTATGATATAATAAATATGAATATGATTCTTGTATAATCTATTAACATACAATGTTCATTATACAGGAGGTTAAACATACCCTTGACCCAAATAATGTGCAAGGAAAGGTTTAATTCCTCAATCTCATTATTTTCCATGATTGTTTATGTATAAGTATCTACATGGAAATATTTATTATCCATGTCCATGTTTCATAAAATAGTTTTCAATGGGATTATTTTAATGTAATTTTCTACTAAAACATCATTTAAAATATTTTAAATATTTATTTTTCAAAATCATTGTCAATAATGTCCATGTTATCAAAATGGATTTTTAGGATTTATTTATATGGACATGAATATTTTTAAAATGTTAATTCCGATCAAAAGTTTCAATGTGGTTTGGGAAAATTTGATTAAAATATTTATTTAAATGTCTTCATTTCATAATTGTGTGACTTTTAAACGTTTTTATGAAAAAGGGAAATTTTTAGCAATGATTTTTTTAAATTATTTTCATCAATATCAACATCCCATGATGGATTTTAAACATGTTTGAAGTTGATTTATTATGATACAAATATTCCATATTTTATTGAAGGATTTTGTGATATGTTTGACTATGGATGTGTTATTTTTATACCATTCATTGTTTATGGATAAATTACTGACATTTTATATGCTAGTTTTAGTATGAATTTTTATGTTATGTTTAAACCTTTTCATATGAGGAATACATTGGACATAGTAAGTGATGGGTGAATCCCACTATAGTAACTCTAAGCTTCAATAGGTCCCATGAGAAAAAATAGTTTCATGGCACAAATAATTGAAAAAATATTATTTTTAGTCTTCGAACATGGCCTTGACTATGTGGTTATGAATGTCTGGAATTTTGCATTCCGTCATAATGAATGTGGCTATTGATATTGAATTTAATTATTCGACTAGTATAATATCCATGTGAATAAGTAAATGAAATTATTTGATTTTACCTTTTCTATATTATATTGAAGTTCATTTTTAAAATCATTTTGTTTTAGTCTTATACATTTCCATAAATGTTTATGCTTATTTAAGAAACTTTCCGCTATATCGTTATCCTTACTGAGCATCTGAGCTCACCTCTTTCTATGTTTTATTTTTTTAGGATGCGAAGAATTATATTATGAATGACCTAAAAGGATAGTCAATGGGATCTCAGTTTTTTCTACGGAAACAATTTTGTTGTAGTTTTCCAATTTATGATGTAATGTAAACCATATGAATGTATCTAGAAATTACAAGGCTACTAAACTAATAGATCATTCGAGACATGATATTTTGTGGTCATGCCAGTGATATGTAATAATTCACTGACTTCGAGTAACAGGGGTCATGGCATTATAGATGGCATCAGAGAAAGTTCAGTACAAATCATGGAATCTAGATTTAGATAAACTCTGATTAGAGCAGATATCTATAAGATAGACTTTGAGGATTTTTATAGAAGAACTTCCTAGAATTTTGGTGTTGTAGAGATTTTGTGAGTCTTACAATAAATATATCCCTCTCTAGGTACGAGTAGGTATAGGGATCTCTGGAACAGATGTACCTAGGGGAAAAACACGAAAACACCGGTTTGATGTAGACACGAACATAGACTGGTGCACGACAAATGTCTTTGATTCACTATTGGTTACGACACTCCTGGGGGATATGCTTATGATAATTACGATTTTCTATTCAATCCATTATGAAAGGCTTATGAGTATATAAATCCTCAAGGTAAACATTTTTTATGATTATGGATTATATACATAAACTGTTCAATTGACGTCAGGTATTTTACATGTTTGGAATTATACATTGTAATTCATCAAATAACCTTGTGTATTCCATTGTAAAGAAATGGCACCTAGTAGAATGAATGAGAACTCCAACAATACTTATGATCCAAATAGTAAAAAGGATCATATCGTTCATGGTATTAAGCCAACACTTAGAAGGGAAATAGACTCCCATGTATTTTGAACATATGATGAAATAATATCATGTGTTAATAAGATAATTAAAGAATTATCTGAGTTATATGTATTTCATGGGAAGAAAGTGATGAAATTTATAGACGATATAATGATGGATACAGGGAAGAGGGAAAAGAATAATTTCCCATATGTGATAACTATGGAATGAATCACCTTGATAAATGATTTTGGGAATGTGCATTTCTTATAAGTGTGGAGAAAAAGGACATGAAGTATGTGATTGCAAGGGTAAGAAAAAAAATTTCAAATGTACAATACCTAATCTGAATGGAGTTGGGACTCTACGCAAATCAATTTCCAAATCACCATAGTTTACGCCAAATTATTCTATTGGGTAATAATAATGTTACGATGCAACCGAATATGAAGAGGATTGATTAGATTTCATAGGTTGTTATTAATGTATTGTGTCATTTGAGTTTTGTATAAATGATATACATGTTATAACAATTACTGAGTTTATAAGGATTTTAATGCAATACTATTTCATTAAGGACCTGAGATTTTGTGGAACCAAGAAAAGTGACACAATAACAAGGTAAATTTAGGTAAAATATATGGTTAAGAGAAAGATAAACCATAATATGGTTCTGATACTGAGGTAGTGATTTTGGAATAATACATGTTTGATATGAATAAATTATATTGGATATTTTTTACTAAATTTAAAATGATTAATGATTTGTATATTCTATTATTGTTGGAGTTTACAATATTTTTGGATTGAAGGAGTATATCTAGTATTTTATAAGGAATAAGGGAGCTTGAATGTAATCAATAAATTTTTATTTTAATTCAAGATGTTGCAATGTTTTAAAAGAATACATTATGAAGGTGATAACAAGTTGTTACATGGAAACAAATATCATTATTGTGTTTACCATCCGTAAAAATTTTGGACTCTATGTTTGGAAAAAAGTATTTTGGATATGTTTAGTTTGACATTATTTTTGGATTTCCATAAGAAGGACAAACCTGAGGTCGGGTGGAAACCCGACGCGTCTGTCAAGGCCGTGAGACTTGAACACGAAACCAAAGGGAGAAAAGGTGTATCACCTACCACTATCCAACGTGATGTCATAGATAGTATAACATAGTATTTTTAGGTTCAGGTAGATTAACTATAAATTTGTTTTTTGGAACCCTATACGAATAGGATAAATAGAATTTTTTTAAAGTTCTATTATTCTTTAGAGTGGAATAAGAGTTTTTGGTATAAATTTGTTAATGGATGGATTGCTACTTGTCATGTATATATTTATTAATTCCCTTATTCTATGAGGAAATTAATTCCTGAACATTATGTAAGGGATCGTAAAGATAAATTTTTTTATCCTAATACATTATGTTTTTTGAACCAATGATATATTAAATCATAATAGATTGATGGCTTTGAGGCCCTCAATTCTATAATTTTTTGTGACTAATGAGCTAAATCACTCCCTAAAAATATTTATTTTTCCCTCCAATTATGTGTCTCTAATTTCTACCAATGTTCTCTAAATCAAGATCATAATTTTCTGGGGACTTTATCATTCCACTTCTTCCTCTTATTAAAACTAAATATTATTAACCCAATTTTCTGATGTGGGTTTGCCCACAAAGTTATTTTATATTTTCAACCTTTTATATTCGAAGAAAAAATTCAAAGTGGGAGGACAGAATTTATTGTATGGGGGAGGAATGTAACACCCCAATATTTCATAGAACTTTTTTTTAAAGTAATTCAATAACATACAATACACGCAACATTGAGTTCAAATGCACCACAACTTACCAAACTAGCCGTTCAAAAGAGGTTATGAATAGTATTAACTATATTTTGAACTTTATATAATCCTTATAATTTTAGAATCCATATTATGAGTTTCTTATACTTAATAAAAAAACAAATTCAATTTTTTCAAATAAAAGAAGTATTTTAAAAAAATGAACTTTTACCACTATTTAATGGAGAACCATTTTTAATTCCAATATTTGAATCATTTATATTTTAAATTTGACAAAATAAACTTCTTCTTTAGAATAGTGACATAATATATTAGTTTCATTAAATTTTTTGTTTTTTTCTCATAACATTCATATTTGGTTGAATAGTGAAAATTCTATATGTTAACTGAAAACAACTTTTTAATCAAAATAATTTAAAGTGTTGAATTATAAATTTTAATGGTTTGGAAGTATTGATAGATTATTTTTTTACCATTTAATCCAATGTTATTCAATGGAAATAATTTTACTTTGAAATTGAATACAAACATGTATCAATCAGTTGATAGTTAATATTTCATAAAAGAAATATTATTGGTATTGAAAACGTGAATTAATTTAAAATTAGTAAATGAAACTTATCTGTTTTGAATTTGTTAAAATGGAAATTTTTTTTACTTCAGAATAGCAAAATTATCTTAGGGTGAAATATTTTTTTCTGGAAACATTCAGTTTTTTTGAATAGTGAAAAAAACAGTGAGTTATTATTTAAAAATTACTTTTTATTCAAATAATTATTTATTTTATTGAAATTTAATTTAGGTCAAAATAGATACATAATACTAATATATGTTCAATTTAATTCATTAGAGTATGTTTAAAATAATTATATATATATATATATATTATTGAATTTTTTACAGTCTTTTACCCACCTCCTAGAAGCATTTGCAAGTTTACATAAAATATAATTTTACTTCTTTGAGTTGAATTTCAAAAATATGAGAGACACGGTTGATATTAGTATGTAAAATTTGGTTCATTAAGATGAAAATTATTTTAGGTGAATAGTAACTTTTTTACTATTATTACCACAATTAAAAGTATATAGGGTAATTGAGGGTTAAAATGACATTATTATTACACAAAAACATTTAATAACCCTATTGAAAAATTGTAATTTGACCCAAAACAACCTTTTGAAAAAAAAATTTATCATTTAGATGCACTTGGATTAGATTAAGTCATTTATTATTAATTAATTCAAAGAATAGTTAAAAGTGATAAATTCAAATTTTAATAACTAATCCATTTTTAATAAGGTAATACATAAAATAAATTTGACTATAAATATTAATTAGAAATCTATAATTATTTTCTAAATAATGATATTTTATTTATATTTTTTTAGACATTAAATAATTTAATTTATTTATGAAACAATGATGATGAAGTAATTACCTTATTAATGAAATATTTAATAATTGATATGATAAATATCCATCTAAATGTAATGTGAGTCTTTTTATGAATTAAACTAATTTTTTAGGTAAATATGACATGTTATGGTTGGTTAGATGAATTTTTTTCATTGTAATAATGCTGTTATGAATTTAGAAAACACAAAATACCAAATAGTGTCAAAATCGACATAAAAGAGTTTTTAAAACAAATATTATATTATTAATAGATATTATACTCCTAAAAATATAATGTTCATCAAAGGACTTATGTAATTATATTTGTATCATTAATGAACCACATGGGATTATCCTGGAATTATATAGTAGGATTATTAACCATATAATATATAAATACCGAGAGACATGGTAATTGTCAAACTATTAAACTAGGAGTTAAATATAAAATATAATGTTAATATAGTGACCTAGACATGCATAAAAATTATTTGTTGAGTGTCTTCAGACCCATCCCCACCTTATCCTTTAAATAATCCATTTTGGAGCCATAAAAACCCGAATATTATTCTATTATAAAATAATATTTCTAGCTTTTCCTATGGTTCCCCTCACCACTCTTATAAAAGGGCACCCACCATTATCTCTAATGACATGTCACCATACCTGCATACGTATGACTTACCGTCTCCACGTCGTGGTGTAATTGTCATTCAATGCATTATTATTAGGACGGGTATAATAATTTTTTTTAATTGATGTAAATAATAATTATAACATAATAATTATACATTTTTTATTATATTAAATTCAATTCCACACCTTTAAGAAAATGATATTGTCACTCGTGCGTACGTACGGATTATCGTCTCCACAACGTGATGTGATTAATTTCCTTGTTCAGCATTAATCAACGATTATAAATATATATATTACTAAAAAGCATGTAATATATGACATAATAATGCTACTAAATATATATATATATATATATATATTTATATGTATTTATCTACTGACATATATCTTATTCACTTACTTCTGTTCAATACGATATGAAAAAAGAAATAGTGTTCATGCGTACGTACGGCCTATCGTCTTCATAAACGGTGTTTTCCATTTCATATATCTATCTCTTATAAATATTTATATTCTAAATATTTATGATTTATAAATGAAGGTTAATTTTCTGGATGTATTTAAATCATGATCTAAATGATACGATCAATAATAACAAGTTAAAATATGTACGATAAAAGAAAGAGATTATTACCCGAAATGATAATTTAACATGATAATCATTATGAAATGGTTATTATAAATTCTTAAATGAATCATGTTAGATATAATAAATATTAATATGGTTATGGTATAATCTCAAAAAAAAAATTTCAATATACAAGATGTTAAACGTACCCTCGACCAAAAGAAAGTGCAAGGTAATGGATAATTCCACAATCACATTATTATTCGAGGATGTTTATGTGTAAATATCTACTAGGACATATTTATTATCCATGTCCATGATTCATAAAATTATATTCAAAGGGATTCATTTAATATAATTTTTTACTAAAACATCATTTTAAAAGTTTTAAATATTTATTCTTCTAAATCATTCTCATTAATGTCCATGTTTTCAAAATGGTTTTTAAGGATTTATTTATTTGGACATGAATGATTTAAAAATGTTAATTCCTTTCAAAAGTTTCAAAGTTTTATGGAACTCTTTGATTTGGAAATGTCTTTAAATTTCTTCCTTTTTAAATTGTCTTACATTTAAATTATTTAATGAAAAATGGATATTTCATTCATTGATTTTTACAAATCATTTTCATTTATATCAAAATCGCTTGATGGATTTTAAAAATGTTTGATGTTGATTTATTATGATACAAATAGTAAATATTTTATTGAAGGTTTTGTGATATTTTTGACTGTGGATGTGTTATTTTTATACCCATCATGGTTTATGGATAATGTATTGACATTTCATATTCTAGTTTTAGTATGGATGTTTATGTTCTGTTTAAACCTTTTCATATGACGAATGCCTTAGACTTAGTATGTGACGAGGGGAGCCCGCTATTGCTTCTCGATGCATTGGTAGGTCTCATGAGACAAACTAGTGTCTTGGAACAAAGCTTTGAAAAAATTTATTTGTAGTCTTCGTAAAAGGCCTAGACTATGTGGTTCTGAAAGTCTGGAATTATGCATTCCATCATTATGAAAGTGGATTTTCATATTGCATGTGATTATTAGACTAGTAGAATATCCATGTGAATAAGTAAATGGAATTATTTGATTTTATCTTTTCCATATTATGAATAAGTTCATGTTTAAAAGGATTTTTTTTAGTCTTATACATTGGCTTAAATATTAATGCTTATTTATGAAATTTCTTGATATATCCTTATCCATAATGAGCATCTTAACTCACCCCTTTGTAGGTTATATTATTCCCAGGATGAGATGAATTATATTATGAATGACCTGTAGGGATAGTCTATGGGATCTCAGTGTTGTCTATGAAAACAATGTTGTTGTAGATTTCAAATATATGATGTAATGTAAACCTTATGAATGTATATAGTACTTGCAATGCTACTAAACTAATCGATCTTTCTAGACTTGATATTTTATGATCATGCCAATGATACATAATAACGCACAGACTTTGGGTAACCGGGGATGGGGCGTTACAAGTGTTGCATCAGAAACTAACTCAACATCATCATGATTGAAGGTGTGATATGGGTCGGGCTGATAATGGTAGTGATGTGATAATTGGATGACATTGTGAATGTCTAGGTACCTTTAATGTGAGTGACAGAGAGGCTACCAGCCAAACATACTCAATAATTTTAGATGTCCATACATAACGAGGAGTTAGATTCCATTGTTTCCATAACTGTATATTAGCTATCTTGGGAAATACAAAATTGAAAACATGATCCCCAACTACGAAAAATATAAGTCATGGATGGTGATAAAGAAAATATTACATCCTATACTAAGAAGTATTAAATAACATTCTGACCCACTGAACCTTCTTTGAAGTATCCATAATGATAGTAGGACCTAGTTGGGCTACCTCACTTGCTTATATCCATCTATGGGTTGAATAGAACATCCTACTATAGAAGGATTCAAATGGAAACATCTAAATCATCTCTTATAAGATATTATTAATATAAAACATATGGATAAGGATATGCTTCCACCAAGAACCACTAAAATTATGGACACATTATTAGATAATATCCAATAGAACAATTATATTTTATTTATATTATCCATCAGTCGTAGGGTGAATGGAATTGATTAGAAGCACATTTATCTAATAGCCTTCACAAATCCCTATCAGATATATGAATAGAAATGAGTGTTCCTATCTGAAATGATTGTACGTAGAACATGTGTAGTCGTATTATCTCACAAATACACAAGATTCCCAACTAATCAAATAACAGTGTCTCCCACATAGTAATGAAGTGGGATAATTTTTTATTCTATCAATGACATTTCCTATAGTTACATTACCTCCTATCAAACTAGTAAGACATACTACAATGTCCATGGATGCATCATGAAATTTCAATTACGTGTCTAGAAGTGGATATAAAAATCATTGAGGACTCTATTTTTCTACTATCAACTGCTAATAGGTGGAACACCTTGTGATAAATCCTACAATCTGATTCTTCGTCTCCACCCACCAATACCATTGTCACCGGAATCAAAACATCATTACGGTTCATAGATGAAATTCCCACATAGATGTGTTGGAATATTTCACCTACTCCTCTCTCATATTTGTAAGGACTCATGCATATCCATGAATATGAAGGATACCTTCTTTTTCCATATAGAAACTTATAGGTGGGTTATCTCATGAGAAACCCTTATGTAGTGCCAATCAATTAAGATATAAAAATTGTAAACCATTAAACATCTGAAAGAGGTAAATAGTAACTGTTAAATATTAAAGGTAAGAATACTATAAACTATTAAAAAACAATAAATGTATATCAAAGAAGAGGTCTATTAATTTCCATTCATTAATGGCTTCACATATCAAATTTTTTTTGTTTTTTCCAACATAGGATAGCTGATACTACATTTCTCTTCCCATGCATATAGGATTTCATAAAATCTATGGATTATTGATATATTACCCATATTCTCTTTCTAAGGTTCATGTTATGTAGGGAAAATATATATTTGATTCTCTTTTGGAATATGTAAACCAAATAGATCTTTCCTAATAGATAATGTCTCTATTAACACAAGGTATAGACAACTGCCACTAGCTCAAGGTCATTTTTCAATTAATTTCTCTCTTGATGTCTAAAATATTGAGATTCTATCACAAATACTCTATCTTCATATAATAGTATTGTGTCTAGGATAATCCATGATTCATCCGAGAAGATAATATATCCTTTTTAAGCATTGGTAGGATCAAAATTCATACTGATATAATCGTCACCATCATCTCTTAAAAGTCTTTCTCACTTGATTTAGACCATTTGAACATAACACTGTTATTGGTAAGGAAAATAAAAGGTGACATAATATGTGATATATATTGTATTAAATTCATGTAATATTTATCCAACTGAAGAAATGTGTGTTTGAAATACATTATTGGGATGGTCCCTAGAAAATATTGCAGAAACCTTATATTGGTCTATAGATACACATGATTCTAAAATATATAGACCCTGAAGTGAACATTATTGATTAATAACTGGCACTTCTCAAGCTTGGCATAGTGATTATGCTCTATGTGTGTACATAGAATCATCTCATGTTTATTTTTCATGATCATTAAAAGTGACAGAATAAAAATATTAATCTAAAGTGACTATGATAATGGAATATAAAAAGGGGTGGAATAGAATATTCATAAAAGTCATGAAAATGGTGGGAACATTATTAAAACCGAACAATATTACTAGATACTCAAAGATACCACAACATCTACAAAAAGATATATGAGGTGTGTCTAGTAGCCTGAATTCCAGCTGATGACATCTAGATCTCAGGTCAATCGTAGAGAAGAACATAGATCCTCAAAGAATTTCAAATATATAATCTATTCAAGTGATTTGATATTGATTCTTGACTTTATTGTAGTTCAACTATCTATAATAAGCAAATATTCATAAGTTTCAACCCATCTTCCAATAAAAAATAATGGGAAACCCCCCAGATGATGTATTAGGCTGTATTAATCCTTCATTATCGAAAACTACTATTTTATACAAGATCCTCTTAATCTCTATATGTTCCATCTTGTAATGAGAAATTAATTGTTTAGATGCTCCTGGAACAAGATCGTCGGTAAAATGTACAACTCTCTCAGGAGGTAATCAAAAAAAATCATCGGGAAATACATCCCTGAAACAATATAATTTTTAATGGAATCATTTTTTTAATACCAGATCCTCCAAGATGTGATTTGAATTTTTGTTGGTCAACCAACCTATCTGACGATGCTCTGGTCCTGATCTACCAGCATGGAATTCCCACTCACCATTATGTATATAATTACTACCCTCTGATGAATTAAAAGATTCCATTAGATGATATCTTAATACAAAACCATGATATCAAACCAACCAATACATAATAATATTGGAATATAAGCCTCTAATTTTAAGAAATAATATGTTCCAAATGAAATAGTAACTACCTAACTCATAATTAAAATTCCTAAATTGGCATGTGCTATTATAACCATATCCCTCTTGATGTATCTTGTGTCATTACAACCCATTTATACAGTATCTCTTGACCAAGAATTTCCATTATATATACATTGTTAACATATTAAAATAAGATGTATCAAATAATGTTGATACTGTAGTAGATTCCACTATTAAAGTTCCTCGTACATTAGTCAGTCCCACAACCTGATCCTCTGGTATTTTCTACAAAACATTCATGTAGCTAGATCCAGGACCCTATACAATAGCTAGACTACCATGATAAAAATGACCTACTATAACATCAGATGATAAGTATTCTGGCTACTATGGCCTCAACCTCATCCTTGGCCATAACTATCAGTGATATTCCAACTCCCGAGCAGATACAGTAGAAAAAAACCCACTCTTGATAGTGGAGTAGATATAGATCCTTTTCCACATGAATGTAATAGAAATTTCTTGCATAATTATTGATGATTCCCAATAATGACTCAATTCTGTCACACAGGTGGGACACTATAACTCTATATATTTAGACTCCCCCATTTTCCACACTGAGGAAACACTATTGTGTTATCAAAATGTGAACTTATGTTGTCAATATCTTTAAAATAATTCACGATTGATTGTTTCCTTCCACATGGATAACTAATGTCCTATTGTAGCACTAATCCTCTATTCATGGTACTATTTGTTGTTCCTAATGTTTCATTCAAGGATCCGGGCCTGATTGATTAAGTAAGAAAAATAGGCAAGTGGATGAAATTCAACTGCATATGGATGAAATATACATGCCCAATCTCAATGTGTCTAGTAAATTGAATCTCATCATCAGGTACCTGTTGTGAAAGGCACTGTAACTGAATGAAATGAACTTAATATTCCATAAATAACATTGAACCTGACTGGAGATGCATGAAAAATAATTTTATAATATCTTTCAGCATTTGAGGAAATAACTTATCATAGAGTTCTATCTAGAAATCAACCCATAACATTCCTTAATGACAACCATCGTTGGTAATAACATCCCTCAAGCGGTTGGATTAATCATGCAATATGTTAGTAGAAATTTTGAACCTCTTATTTGGATGCATCACCAGATACTCACATATAGTTTGGCTGGCCCATATGAAAAACTCAGAATCTTGTGTACCACAAGTTTAAGAGATGGTAGGGGGATGTTGCTGCTGGAACTCACAAGTAAGATCTATCATTTTAGATTTATTACTTGAAGCACCATACATGGATTGCATTAGATGTTGGAAACTATAATGGACATGGGTGCCAGTTCTAAAATCAGTTATTTAAGGGGGTGCCTCAAGTGTTACTACTATAAGTAAGAGTTTTAGCCGAGTGCCCACCATGTCTGGAGAATGGTCATCACCACCATCATGACATATGATATGAAGAAGTTGTAGAGTCATTGTGCTATAAATCCCGTGAACATTTGTCAATAAAAGATTATGTAGAATGATATCATAACATGTGGATGATAAACGTATTAAAACTCACTTCAGATGGAATTATACCACTAATAATATCATATAATGCTTTATATCATAAGGGAAATGGTCTATAAATTCTGATAATTGTCCTAAAAACAAGCTGAATATGAATGATTTCGCCACTAGTGGATGGTGATCATATGAGAACTCAGTAACCCAAGAATTATACAACATATACTCTCTTTGAAATCCAAATATTGGTATGTTATAAAGTATGAGTTTCATTTTATTTTTTATTTAACTAATAGGTTCACCCCATAACCATTAATAAACCTAATAATGTTGGATAAGGATGCAAAACCAATTCCTTTTAGATGTCAATATTCATTTTATAATGGATAGCCATACTAAGAGTATTTATTCCCATAAAAATTATCACAAAAAGGCATCCATTTATTTATAGCATAATGGATCGACTTGATAAATGTATCATCCCAACCCATGATGGAACATACAGATCATGGATTGATAAATTCAATCAATCAATTTCAACTAAAAGTAATACTTTTACAATCTAATAATTATAATATCACTCAGTAATGACTAGAATATCAAGACATTCAATGAAGTTTAATGAGCCTATATGACATTACAATATTTATGACATTTAAATCCATTGTTCTTATAATGATTCAGGTAACAATTCGCATTGCCCTCATTTCATCATGGCAAGGATGAATGAAATCATGAAACAGTTTAATAATCTACTACACCGCACAACATGTTTTCCACCACACTACAAAATAATTTCATCTGTAATTGGAAAAATTGATCAACCATTATATATTGGGTAACAAGGAATTTACCCCAAACCTAGGTTTGTGACACCCTAGTATAGAGAATGAACAAGTAAAATAATGTTCTTATTATCCAATATATTCTCTCTAAATATAAAATCAATAATGGAACCTACCTTTTATATCACATTATGACATTCCGAACCCAGATGCCAGTTAATGGGTGCCCAATGTTAGGTGGGAAATGTGGCTTAAAGGAAATCTCCCTAAATTAAAGAGGCTTCCAACTAGCATTGAGGTCCTATGGTGTGTCAGTAGAGGGAATAAAAGTGTATTACCAGAGTGTAGAATGGATAATTATAAACAAAGGCAAATAGTGGAATAAATATAAGTAAAAATAAGGCACAATTGAAAATATAGATAAAGGAAACAATAATTGAGATAACTCGAATAACATACAAGAATACCACAACTGGTGACAATATTTCATGTCACTAGAAATTTGGTAAACGTGGCTACAATACCACATGCATGACCTATTCCACTGAAGTATAACATTAATCAAAAGACTATCCCAAGAATATTGAGATTCGAATCGATCATCTTCAATCAAGATCCATCCTAAATAGTAATAAATCTTGTTTCTGAAGCCATATGATTCCCTTTATCAACACCTTCATTCATGTAATATTCACTATGTACCTAATAGCTTCCATAGTGGGTGTGAAGATGAAAACCTCCAATAGTGTCCATAACATCTACCCCATGTTATGGAATTGTAAAAGTGTTCATGCATGTGCATGAAGCTATATGCTTCCATTTATTAACACCATCAATAATTGATTCTTACATGTTCATAAAAAACATTATGTAATCAATAGTTAATGTTTCAAGATGTAACATGTAAACATATAATGATATTTAATATTGAAGATTCAAGGTACTAAACAAGGAAACATAGACCTCAAGGGACTATAAAATAGTAATAACTATATCATGTTGAAGGGGTATGAGTGTAATCCAAGGATCGTAGTCCAAATCATTCCACACTAATACACTTACTTATTCCTAGGGGTTAATCCATGGTAAAATGTGGCTTTGAAATGATTGGTCTCTATGGATTTTAACCATGAAACCTACGTACCAGTGTTTTATCCAAGGATCGTATTGGAAGAATTATATAATAATACATGAGGGAGCCTATAACATCATATTTCTTATAAAATGATAGAAATAGATCAGACTCTAGGTGGGTGTCAACCTAACCAAGCCATATCCTTTATTTAGAATGGGGTTCCCATGTACACATTTTATTGAATAGGGAATATATGGTGATATCAATTAAGACCACTACCACATTATAATGATTTAATATAATATTACATTTTGTTCAAATCATTACCTCTCTTTGGAGTGACAAGACTAATTGATCATGTAAAATTTCAGTAATGTCTTAGAGAATCAATAATTCAATTTTGATAAAGTGTTTCATTTTATTAGTTTGATAAGGACATGTGGAATGAAACCATTCATTAAATCCATTTATGGTATTTACAGTAATCAATGTTCACTGTACTACCTTCAATTAACGTTGATGAGGTTTCAACCAAACAATTAATTTATATTAAAAGGGGATGTCACATGCCTCGTATACCTGCCTATTTCTATTTAACATTTATTTATAGTATTGATGATATTACTTTAGGTGGATCAATTTCATCATACATAATACATTCCATGATTCAATTCACAATTAATATCAAGCCAATTAATTTAGAAAATCATAACTTTATAAAATTTAATCCATGTCACACCTAAATGCTGGCTCGAACATGTCCAAAACACTTAAATTAAAATAATGTATAAAATTCTCCATTGGATTAATAGATTTGTGGGAGTAAACACTATAAACTAACTAAATATTTGGAATGAGCATAACCATACTTAGTAAATTATTATAATAATTAAATATAAATTCCCTAAACAACAGCCAATAAAATTGGAGGGACCCCACAAGATAATTACATAATCCAAAAACATGGGGAATGTGTTGTAGACCAACCAACATAGTCTCATACGACCCTACTCCAGTCTTATTAGCCATGTATTTTTTTGGATCTTAGTAGATGAAATGAAAAGATAAAAATTATCAAACAATGATAAATTAAATGAGTGTAAGAGAGAAGAATAATAGATAAAATAGATATCAGTACTTACCATTGTGAATCAAACATGATTAATGAGAACTTGATTAGATATCATTTAAATGAGATCACATAAACCCAACCATAAGCCTTAAAAAATAACAAAAATTAATGGAATGGAGGCTAACCCCACTAAAAATTGTATTAGGTATATAGGTTAGGTAAAATATATTTTTAAGGGTAAAATAGTATAATTACACAATATTTATCATGTGCACGGTTTGTCCACATGGTTAGGGAAATAATGTGCAAAATATGTTTCATGGCTCTATTAAAAATGAGGATCATCTGAGATATTAGATCTAACTATGTGGAATACCTTCATGATTTTCTCTAACTTGGCGATAGGTCCAATTTTCCACTAAATATGGGTATTAGGATTCAAACAAGCTCTGTAAATAATAAAATCCTTTGTTAACTAATTATGAATCTATATTAGGTTCAAAATAAAGAATGTGACTAAAATTTAAATGATATATATCAGAGTGAAAACCCGATTTTTACAAAATTTATCATTTTTTAGAAGATAAAATTTCATAAAATGCTTAAGAAAAACTAATACGTAGATTATATAGTTACAAAATAAATAAAATAAATGATACAAAAAATTTTAAAAGTGAAGTAAGTTGAATAAATGTTAGTGTTCCATTGTTTTTTGAATGATTATATCATGATACACAACTATGAAATTTATATAATTTGATTCCATTATTATCGTTATATTTAAAAAATTCATATTAAATAAATAATGTAAAATTGACTTAGATATAATTTTATAAATAATGATTTTTTAAAATGATTTAAAATAAATAAATTTCTATATTTTTTAATGTGATTTTTATATTTCAATTTATCTCAAATATTCCCCATCCATGGATTATTTTTTGTTTTATAATTAAAAAATTTACACAAAAATATTAAAAGTATGTTTCTTGTTGATATGGTTAATTTATGGATTTTGGACGTGACATGAACTTCAAATAACAATAATTTCCAACATATAAGTTAATTTTATTTAATAATTTGAATTATAAATTAAAGGTAAATACCAGGACCAAGTTGCTCTGAGTTGGAGCCTTATTTTATTACATTGGGAGATATACATGAATTATGCATCTCAAATGATTTAGTAGTGTAGTAGTATTGTAAAATTGTATACATAAATATGTTCAACATTATGATATGAAAATTAATAAAACATATAACATTTATTGGTAATGTGAAAAAATCTATGTTAATCCTTTAAATTAATTCATAATAAACTTATATGTGTCATTAGAAAATGAATCACAAGAAAGGGTGAGATCAGATGCACACTAATGTTAAGTGATACTGTTAATGATATGTTAAACATAATCATGAGGCATGGTGAATAACATAAAACACATGCCTCTAAATAAATAATCTTGAACATAATATGGTAGAATTAATAGTTGAATAAATAATATCATAATAAAACATAATCATGTGTATTATACTATTTAAATAACCACGTGAACTTTTAATTATAGTTACATAATGAGGGATTAGAAAATTAGGGACATCATAACCATATCGTCAATGCCTTATTCCAGGATTATAAATATCCATTTTCTAATGAACTAATGCTAAGAGCACAATTTGTCTCATGAGACCTACTATTAAACTGAGGGGATATATCAGCCCCCACCTATCACATACTAAGACCAATGAAAATTTCCTAGGAGGGTTGATAAATATAAATAATATATATATTCATAATTAATCTAACATATCATATAAAAATTACTTTCTCCGAACATTATGCACAAACACTAACTGGTAAGAGATAATTGGTTAATGGTTTTACGATAGCACATCCAAATGCATAAAAAAGTTGTTGATATAATAAAATATTGAAGGAATTTTGAATAAAAACACAATATTAATGTAGAAATGAATGAAAATACACTTTTAAATTCATCATATAATTCTAGTTATAAAAACTATTTCACTCAGAAAAGAATAGTTACTTCATAAAAATAGCTGCATAAAACCAGAATAATTTATGTAGATTTATCATAATAAAAATATTAATATTATGAGAACAATTTTTGTAAAAATATTTTTATACATTTCTCATAAAATTAGGTAATAATTGAGAAACTCCATTTATTCGGGCTTGTATTTCAGGATTATGTTTTGAATGTACCTTTAAAAAATATTTACTACCCATAAAATAATGATTTATTTATGTTGGTAAAAATATATTGAACACTCATATATAATTTTTTAGGTTTATTTTATAATATATAATATTTTAATTTAGGTAACTAGATAATAAATGTAAAAATAATGAAAATTGATGTCTTGGTCGAAGACGCTTATCTTAGGTCTGAAGGTGTTCCTCACATGATATTATGAACATGGATAATAAAAGAAAGGATAATAAATTAATGGTTCCCGAACAACATATATAATTAATTGATTTTTAAAACCTTATTAGTTTCATTCATTTCCTTTCTATGGGTTAAGAGGTACAATTTCAATGTTTGGGAGTGTTTTCTTCATTGGTTTTGTTGATCTGTTTACTTTTATTCATGTACAGATAAACATATAAAATTAGAATGGTTATATAGAATAGGATTTTAATTTTATTATTGATAATCCATAAAATTACATGGTCATATTTTTTTGGTTATTTGTAGTGATGAAAAATTATTATATAAATCGTTAATGATAAATGGTTGGGTTAATTAGAATTTTTGATCACTATGTACACATTTTGATATAGAAATGAACATCATTTTTACAAAAGAAATCAATAAAAATATTAATATATACTACATATATTAGATTCTAGTTCAACCATCCAAATTGTTTCATGGCCATAATTTAATACAGAAATAAAAATTGAAAACGATTTTCTGTGAATGTGATAAATTAACACTTCTAAAATGGTGTTTTAATTTTCCATGTAAAAGAATGAGAAATGAGAGATGATGATGAATTATTAAATTAAAAAAAAATTATAGAAAAATATATGATAATGTAGTTATCATTACATTCATATGAAAGGATATGATTAACGAAAATGGAAAATAAAGAAATTCCAAATAAAAGAAAAGATACAAAATCACATAAGAAAATTCAGCAGCCAAATGGAATAAAATAAATATTCATAGAATATTTAAGGAGATAAAAGGGGAATCTCCTAATTATTAAATAATATGTAAATTATGGGTGATATGTAATAACATATCCCATCATAATCTAATATATAATAAAAGAGAATTACATAAAAATAGTCCTTGAAAATGTGAGGGTGATAGATTCCCTTACCTTGTTGAGTAAATCCAAGGACATTATCGTTGAGACCTTGGGGGATTGAGGTCACCTTAAGAGGACTTATATGGAGGTAAAAATAAAGAATCCTTGAGGATTATGATTTTTAAATGAATGAAAATGAAGTAATTTGTGTGTATTTAAACTAAAAAAATTGTGTTTTTATTAAATTTAATGGAATCTACGTTATCAGTTTTGGAAAAAACATGGGATTGACTTTGTATTCAACCATGTAATTTTCCACATGGGACACATCAAACCATATTTTAATTTAAAAAATTTAACCATGAATCTATATTAATTATTACATCATTATGATGCCATTAATCATACTGAACACATGAAACATTAATTTTACTATTCACAAAAAATACATGTATTTTAGAAAAATCACAAAAATTCATCCCAACATTTTTTAGATGAGTCAAATTCATATATAAAATATTATATTTAAAAATAATAATCTATATATTTTTATTTTACATTTTAAATAAATTTATATTTTATTCCAAATAACATATTTAAAATGATAACTCATTTTATAAAACATTGATAAATAATCAATGCCCCATAAAATTAACTTATTACATGAATATAAAGTTAACATTTATGATTAAAATTAATAAAAATCCATTTACATTTTAAATTATAAAATTATCCATGTGATTGTGATTAAAATAATTATGATATAAAGAATACCAATACATATACTATGATCATTTCTTCAATTATAATATGTCTAAATAGTATTTATACATCCATGGGTGAAGTTACAAATTTTTTTCCTGATTTACTATTAGTTAGTATTCATAAGGTTATTTTACTCTTAATTAAGGTTTAATTTAATTCATCAAAGACTAAGTTGATTATATCAGACTATAAATATCTTAATTGAATGCAACAATGTTTGACATTAATTTGAAATGGATATCATAGGGGGTGAAAAATAATATTTATAGGATAGGTTATATGTAATTGGTGTTTTTAGAGACTCTGTGTTTTATGCATTCAATGTTATATTTATTTCATAAATCAAGGGTTGTTACAATATCCCCTCCATACAAAAATTTCATCCCTGAAATAAGTATAATGTTTCCTCACTAAAAAATTAGGTAGATCCACTTCATAAGCACATCATGATCCCATGTTGCCTCATCAATTTTATGATTTTTTCATAGTATCATTACTAATAGTGTCGTCTAATTCCTCAAAACCTATTCATTAGTGTCCATAATATTGTTAGGCTCTTAATAGTAAGAATGTTCTAGTTCCAATTGTATAATTTTATATGTTAGTAAATGCGTTGGTTCTGGTATGTATTTTCACTACAATGAGACATGGAACACATTGTATACCATAGATATACTAAGTGGCATAACCAAATGATATGAAATAACTCTAATTGTCACTAAAATTTCAGCATGTACTCTAAACAAAGGGATTAATTTTGCTTTCCTCCCAAATATTATAACACCATTACATTGAGGTACCTTTAGGAAATCATAATATCCAACTTGAAATTAAAAATCCTTCATTCATATATCATTATAACATTTATGTCATCATTGAGCTACTTTTTTATGTACTTGAAGAGTATTTACCTTCGTATTTGTTTCCTCTAATAGTTCTGGGCCCAGTAACATCCTTTCAACAACTTGATCAAGAAATATTGGTGTACGACATATATTTTCTTACAATGCGTTATATGGCGCCATTTGAGTACTTGATTGGAAACCAATATTTTTGGGAAACTCCAAAAATGATAAATATTGACCCCACATATCTCGAAAATAATTTGTTCGTGATATCATCATGTATTGTTTAGTTTGGATTGTTGTTATTGATTTCCCATCAGGTTGATGATGATAAAAAATACTCAAATGAAGATTAGTGTCCAAAGAAATATGATGACATCTCCAGAATTTCGAGTAAACTGATTATAATGATCCAACACTTTTGAAAGTGGTTCTCCATGACGTCACAAAATTACATTTGAAGTAATGTTGTACAAGCTTCTCAAGCATATAATCATCCCATATTGAAGGGAAATGAGCATAAATTGTATATGGATAAATAATTAACCATATTACATCATTCATTAATGTATTTTTGGAAAATCAAGTGACAAAATTTATGGTGAAGTCATTCAATTTCCATTTAGTAAAAGTTATAGGTTGCATCAATCATCTAGGATGTTGTAGTTCGACCTAAACTTGATGAAGGAACAAACATCTTGATACAAAATCCTAAAATTACCTATAGATGTTAACCAATGAAAACTGTTAATTCAAATATCAATATATTTTTGTGCAACTATGGTGTATAGAGAAATACAATCTATAGGCATCATCCTCTAACTCCCTTTGTGGATCTAGTATAGATGGTACATGAAGCCTCCTCCCAAAATTTTAGAATTCTATCTTCACACACAATTTGTACTAAATTCCCATATTTCACTGCATTAAATTTGTTTTGTAGATTCTATTCAACAAACAATGATTCTTTAATTCTTTGAAATAAATATAGTAGGTAGCCCATTTGAAAAAGTAGTCATGTTTCGCATTATTTGGTAATTTCATTATCCATCCTCACTAGATCCATGTACAAAGGATCCATATCAAACATCATTTTGTTGAGAAATCCAAGATATTACCTCGTCAATGCATCACCTCCCATATTTTCCATTCCTGGGTTGTATTGAATAGTATAATATTAATCCGTGGGTACTTCAAGACATATCCATTCCTCACAATTAGTTATTTATATGAGAAGATTTACTTCAGACTCTTGTGATCTATATTTATCTCACATCTTTAACCACAAAGATAGTGTCAACATATTTTAAGTGAAATGGTAAGAGTATCTAACTAAATATCATGAGTAGGACAGTTTTTTTTCATGAATTTTTAACTACCTTGATGCATTAGAAATAAAACTATCATTCTGCATAAGGACACATCCAATTACATTCATTGATGAATCAATACAGTTAAAAACCCATCATTTCCTAAAGACATAGTAATGATCAGAGCATTGAATAATGTCCTCTTAAATTCATCAAAACAATACTCAAATTATTATCACCATAAAAAATAACCTCTTTACATGTAGTATTGGAAATTGGATTATAGAAATGGAAACATTCTATAGGATAAAATGATAATAAACTATAAAACCAATAGTGAAATGTATCTCATTTATGTTCATCAGAGTATTTCATTCTGAAAAACCTCTGTCTTAACAGGATCTATAGATATTCCATCTTTAGAGGCAATGTTTTCAAGACAGGAAACTGATTGAATGCCAAAATCGAACTTTATAAACATCCAATAAAATTCATTTCATCTAAGAGTATTCATAATATTGTCCAAATGATTTTCACGATCTTTGTTTATTTTGGAGTATACCTAGATATCATCAATAAATACCACCACAATCCAATAATGATATTCCTTGATTACTCTATTCATTAGATCCATGAAAAGAGAGGGTTCATTAGTCTTTCCAAAAGGCATTACTGTAAACTCGTAATGACCATACATAGTTCAGAATGATGTCTTTGTAATATATTCCTTCCTCACATGCAACTAATGATATCCAGATCGAACATTAGTATTAAAAATTGTTGGGCTCCATGAAGATGATCACATAAATCATCATTGCGATGTAGGGAATACATGTTCCATATTGATAAAGAATAGATCTCCCTATAGTTAAAGCCCAACCACATAGATCCATCATTATTTTAAACATAAATAATATGGGCTCCCCATGGAGAAACACTAGGGAGAATAAATCATTTACAACTCAATTACATTATTTGTTTCATCAGTCTGACTAATTACAAATTTCCCATTATATAAGGGGTCATTGAAATGGTCATTGAATCATGAATTAAGTCAATGTACAACTCAATTTCCTACAATGGATTTTATCTAGGTATATACTTTCGAAACACATTGATATATTCTAGAACAACATGTATGTCCTCTATCTGAACATTCCTTTCCTCAGCAATAATTATTTAATTACATTCCACTCCAATAAATGAATTTAGTAGAGCTACTGGGGATGATCAAGACACGAATCGGCAGGATATGTATTTCCATTAAAGATAAGGTATTCAACATCGTTCTCAATAATCAAAACTTAAATCTTCTTGAAATAAATTTTAGCATTATTAAGTGAATATCAACCCATACAAAGGATTATGTCAAAGTCAATCATGGGTATGAAAACAAGGTTAGAAACTAAAGCATGTTTATGATCCATGAGGGGGACTGATCAACACATCATTGTTGCAATGATATATCCCCCAAAATTCCATACTGAAAAAATCATTATTAAATAAAATAATACATGTCTAATTTTCATAGATAATTGGGAAGATATAATATAATACAATGATCCAGAATCAAATAAACCATATGTTAATTTGGAGGAAATGATTACAGTAGTTGTAACCACATTGTAAGGATCTTTAACCTCGGTTGTTTTGCCCACAAAATTTTGTCTTTCCTCCCTTATCCTTATTCGGGGAACACTTCCCTGATGAATTAGACATCAATATTCATAATTTCCCATTACATTACAATTATATCATTGGGTTTTGGGTGTTTATTTCTTCCCCTTAAAATAATGTGATTGGTGGCCTTTTTCTCTGCACTTGTTACAGAATTCCATTCCCTTCAAGAATTTATGAGGTTGATCCATTCCACAGTTATCAGATGTGGTATAACCCTTCATTCCCTTCTTCTGTTGCACAATATTTTTAGCTATGATCCAATTCTTATTATTCATCCTTTCAAAGCAATGGGACACAAATAATTCATTAGATACCTTGTAAACACATGATTCAATTTCATTATATTATGAGAACACAAGGGAGACTATCATCCTTTGAAACGATATTTTATGACCATGAAAGTTTTGATCCATATTTTTATTTTTATCACTTCAATTAATGATGTTCTCATTACATTTTCTAGACCCCATTTTTTATCAATTCTATATGCTATATTAGCTCAAAAAATTATGAATTTTATATAAATATAAACATCGTATATTGCATTTCATAAATTTATGAAACATAAATCCTAGAACCATATCCACTTGTTACATTGGAAGAATAAGTATTTTATAAGGGTATAAAGGATATAAATGATAATTATCCTAAAAATATCCCCCAGGAGGGTCAAACCAGTAGTGAAGTAATGCCCATTTTGTAAACCAGGTTACCCCTAGTTATGTATGAAACACATTTTCATTGTTGTAACACTTAGGTATATCTGTACTAGAACCACGTCAACGTCCAATATCATGATAAATATTAATTTTCTAGTAATATCCAAAAAATATATTCTGTTCCAGCATTCTAGGATGTTCATGTATGTGTATCATGGAGTCTATCTTTGAGTTTTTCTCCATAATCTACGTTTTCTAAATATAGCTTCCACATTTTCTACTAATATTTATATGATACAAACAATAAATCCCTGACCCTAGTTTACCAGATTTGGTGCCTTATTTTATTACATTTTCATATAAACAAGCAATATGCATCTCTAAGGAACAAGTTGTTTAGTAGTTATGGAAAACCAGATACATACATAGGCTCACCATGAAATATTGAAAATAAATTAAATATATAGGTTTTATTGGGAATATTCACAACACTATGACTATCACAGTATGTCAATCATATTAAACATCATCAAGTACTAAGAAAATGAAAAATTATAAATGTGTGAGATCATATGCTCAGAAAGAGTAATCAATACAATAGACGATATAATAAACATAATCATGATGCATGTTGAATAACTAAAAACACATGCCTTTAAAACAATAACCACGAACCTATTATAGAATGATTTAGAGATGAACAAATAATACCATAATAAATGATAATCATATATAATATACAAGTCGAATAAAAATAGAAACAATCAATACTATTTTCATATTTAGTGAAGGCATAATGCGGTAAGTAATGACTATACCATTAATGTATTGTTCTGAGACAATAAATATCTATTTTTTCTTGGCCTCATCCCAAGATCATAGTTTGTATAAGGATACCTAATGATGCACCAGGGGGATATTGTAGGCACCACCCTACACTTACAAAGTCTAATTCATTCTTCATATGAATTAGGATAATCATAAATATCATTTAAATTCATGTTGAAAGAAACATATGAAATCCAAATAGTATTCCTCAAAAATTAAGCACAAACACTAACCATTCAAAGTAGATTGGTGAATAATTTTAAGATATCACATCCATAGTCAAAAGATAGTGCATGATATATTAAATCATTAACCCCATTTACACACAAAAATCAACATGACTGTTGAAATGAGGTAAAATAATGTTTTAAAATCATCTATATATTCAAGTTCCAAACCCCATTTTACTTAGAGAAGAAGAGTTATTTTTGGAAACATATATATATATATATATATATATATAACCATAAGTAATTTGATGCAGCTTTATCATAATAAAAATATTTATTTTATGAGAATATTTTTTGGTTAAAATAGTTTATAGAGTGTTCTTAAAAATAGGTAATAATTGAGAAATTCCGTTGAATAAGACTTCTATATCGATAATAATTTATGAAAGTTCTTTTGAAAATATATAACTCCCAGTAGGAAGAATAATGATTGTTTTTGGTGAAAATATAAATTAAAATAATATAAAATATATTATAGGATCATAATAATACATAAAAATTGTAGTGACGTATGTAGACAATAAAATTCACCGAATGAAAATTCAGGTTCAAGTGAAAAACCCAGAACTTAAGTCCAAAGGCCATCCTCACATGATTTTAATTACCTGAATAACAAAATTTCTGTTCATAAAATAATTATTACACAAAATTTCATTCGTGTGATTGATTTGGTATTACCATATTAGGTTAATTCATGACATCTCTATTTGATAATAGATTAAATTTAATTGTTTGGGAGTGATTTCTTCCTTGGTTTTCATGATCAGTTTAATTATATTTTTTTTTGAATAAAAATGTTTAACAACAATAGATGTCCATAATAGATGTTTTATGTTATTAGTGAACAAATAGAATATTACATGGAAATGAGTTTTTAGGTTATAAGAAGTTAAGATGAATCATAATATAAAACATTAATGATAATTGTTTGGGATAATTTGAAGTTTGTTAACCCACCAAAATAATTTGGATTTAAAAATTAATATCATGTGTAAAAAAAGATTACCAAAACATAAATTAGTTATAATAAATATATTATTGTCTAGTTCAATATTCATAATGGGTTCATTATCATAAATGAATATTTTAATAGAAATTGAATACTCATCTCCCTATAATGAGATTTATTATCAGATCTCGGATGGTGTTTTCATTTCAATTATAAATGAATGAAAAAATATAGTTGACGATGAGTAATTCTGTTATCACAAAAGACACCATTAAATGTAAAGTACCAATGTTTTCATAACATTTGGATGAAACGGGGTGAAGAATGAAATGAAAAACCATGCCAGTCAAAATAAATGAAATGTTGTGAAATTCATTATGAAAATTCCATAGCTTAACAGCGTCACATAATATTTACATAAATATTTTAATGAGAGAAAAGGGCTATCAAATCATTATTTAATTATATAGATAGTAATGGGGATATGGAATGACATATCCCAACATATGAAATTTTAATAAAAAATAGAATAACATATAAAGAATTCTTGAAAAAGATAAGAGTCGTAGATTCCCTTACCTTATCTAGTAACTCCTTAAACATAATGTTTGGGACATTGGAGGTTTTGGGAATCTATGGGAGGACATATACGGAGGTAAAAATACCATAGATTCAAGTATGATGAGTTTGGAATTAGTTAAAATGAAGGAATGGGAGAGTATTTATAGTAAAAAAGATAGAGTTTTTTTATTAATTTTAATGAACTCCTCATTAGTGGTTTTTGAAAAACCATGGGCTTTCCCCTAGAATTTTCTTATGGAATTGAACACTTGGGAAATTGAATTTCATATTTTAATGAAAATAAGATGACCAGAATTTTATATTTATTATCACACCATTATGTTGTCCTTATACATACTAAAAACTCCAAAAAATTTCTTTAATATTCAAAAAAATACCACTATTTTATAAATATCCAAAATAATAACCCCCAAAATTTATTGACGTGTCGAATTAATAATTGATATCCATTTTTTAAAATAATTTTCCAAATATTTTTAATTTTTCTAAATAAAATCATAATTTATTCTAGAAAAACATTATTAAATTTATAACTTATTTAATAATATCTTTTCAAATTAATCTATGTGACAATAAATTATCATGTAACCATAAGAAAATAATGTGAAAATTTATGATTACATTTTATGAAAATACATTTCTATTTTAAATTAGTAAATTCATCATAAAATTGCGATTAAAATATTTATTACAAACAAAAATACCAATAAATAAATTATAATAATTTCATCACATACATGATTTCTAAATTGTATTTATACATTCATGGGTGATGAATCAATTTTTGGTAATTTTTCTTATTAATTACTACTAATTACTATTCATATGGGTTTGTTAATATTCATAATGCTATGATACTATTCATCATAAACTATGTTTATTCTATCAGACTCTAAATATCATATTGAACACAACATGATATGTTAGTTTTTGGAAATTAAACTCATTAAAGTGGAAAAATTATGTTTACTATCTAGGTTATAACAAATTGGTGTTTGTAGAGTCTCAATATCTTAAATATTAGATATTTTTTATTTTTTTTTGAAAATCATGGGGTGTTACATTTAACATACATGGGTAAAAAATTTATAATAATTATGACTTAAATTTTTCTGTATAAGATGAATTTCATAGCTTATAAGAACATGTTTTTTCATGAAATACCTAGATTAATAAATTAAGGAAACATAGGAGTTATGGTGAAAATGTTTCAAAAATGTATTTCGTCTATTTATTTGTGTTTTTTCTCAAACATGGCCCCTCCCCAAAATAAAATTCAATTATTAGGAATTTTAAGTATTTAAGAGCTCTCTTTAATTAATACATGTGACTATATAAAATAATTTCTCTCCTGCTCAACAATAAATATGAACTCAGTCTCCCCTATTCCTCGAATATCTAATCTAGTTTGGAACCTCCAAAAACATCAAAAATCACCTCCCAAATAAGCACCAAAATTCATATATGTCTTATTTTGTAATAAATAAAACATTTCAATGTTTTACTACAAGGATAAGGAGGATAACAAACGAAGAGGAGTCACTCTTCTAAAAGTGTATTAATTTTATTTCCTTCTTGATGTCTTGAATTTATTTTTATATAATGATTATATAACAACTGTAGAATAATACATATGATAAGATGTCATCATTTTATGATTCTGTCCTAAAACATCACAAGCATCAATCATATAGGTTATGAAATCACCATTAATATATAAGACATACTACCGTCTAATGAACATGTGTCTTTCATTTTTCCATTCCAATCATTCAAGGTCAGAAATATGGATATAAATTCCTTATATATATATATATTATATAATTTTTATGTTGACATTTTTATTATATAATTATTATATGAAATGTACCTTAATTATTTCCAATATTTGATATATGATTACACTGTTCATGTGAATGGTGGACTACAGCATCATGAAATGATGTGGTTCATATGCACATTACATAGAATATACTAAGGATAAGTTTAACAAACATATGTGATATATATATATATATGAAATAAAAATAATAATTTATTTATTATATATATATATCATTTACGTTTTATATCTGTAAAAATGTCAATGAAATGGATACAATTCTCATGCTCACTTATGAACTATATTCTCCACAGACTATGTATTTTATTTAATGCCACTAAATAAAATGGATTACTAAAAATAAATATATACTAAATTTATTTGATATGAATATCCTGGTTTATAGTTTTTTTATTATGTAATATTAATTCATGTAATCATTCCAAAATTTTCAATTAAACATTTCAATGGGAAAAAATACGGTTATTATTTTAAATAATCATTAATAATGAATTATTAAAAAATTGCAATAAATTTTCTTTATAAAATCCTATATTATATTAAGAAAATTAAAATTGTTTTTATGTAATTTATATAAGATGATTAAAACAAGTAAACCTGATTTTAAATAATGTTCAACCAAAATGATGCATGGGAAATGAGTTTTCTCTTCTCATATGTATTTTTATGAGATATAAGACAAATTGAACACTTGTTTTTGTTGTGTTGTGTATATAATTCCTATGAATGTATATTATGATTATTATAAGAAAAATTATTGGGATGTCAATATACATTTTGGGATATAAATTTCATGTTATTTTTTGTTTTAATTTTACTAATTCAGTAAGATATTTTGGTAGTAATTTTAATTCTTTTTGAATATTATTATGTTATGTAGTTTTTTATTTACGAGGTATATATAAATAATTATTGAAATATTATATAATTAATATAATTATTTTCATTATATTAATTTTTTATATAATGATATTTTTTCATATGGATTATTATTTTGTGTTACTAAATTTGAAAGAGTCTTTTGTAACAATCTCATCGATTATCAGGACTATATAGAATTATGTCCCAAATTATTAAATATATTAATTTAAATGAATTTAATTATCACATGTTATACCTTATTTTTAATTTATTTTTAAACTTTTTAATCTATTTATTTCTTAAAATTTTTTATAATTTTATTTAAGATAATTTCTCTTCCTTTATCTCTTAGATAAAAAAATCATTTTCTTCCAAGACCATGCTTTCTAATTGTTATTCAAAAATGTTTCAAAAAATAATAATTTAATGCTAGAATTATATTTTCATTCTTAAATTTTTTAATTATTTTTTTATCATCAATTATAATTTTTCATAATTAAATTAAATAAAATATTATTTTGAAAATGAAATATTTTTTAAATAATGATTTTCAAAAGGAAAATTTTATTTTCTTCAACAATATTTTTGATGATCTTTTTTATTTTATATAAATTACTTAAAAAAACTTTTTTGATATATTTCATCTAATATAAATATTTTTAAATTATACCGACATAGTTATTTATTTTTATGTATAGAAATTGCTACAAATTGTTTGTTTTGGAACATATTTATTTTCCAGATGTTAACAATGTCATATCCTAAACTCGATATTCTTTTATTTTTATTTATTAATCAATTTTGAATATTTTGGTTGATATTATTATTTAATATCCAATATTATACTTTTTATTTTAATGGTTTTGATTTTCCTTTATACATATCCATGGTAAGAGTAAATATTAATGGGAGAAAGTGGAATGGTTAAGAGTTTTTGACACCCACTATGCCTCTAGATTTTGATAAAACCATTAAATGATTTATTGGTTGAATTGCCTATTTTTTGTGGGATTTTTGAGGGTTTCTGACAATTTATTTGGACACATAGGTTGCAAATGGTTTTCCCAATCTATGATACTAAAATATTCATTTTTTATAATGATTCTGATAGAATTCACATGGTTTTCGTTGAATTTACAAAACCATGAGATAAACAATGAATCCCATTAAACCTATATAAATTTTATTTTAAAAACATTACTTATGTGAATCCACCTCCCATTTTATTCCCTTCCCGATGTGGATCGAATAGAGGCCCCACTTGGTTTTCATTCTTCATGGTCCACATTTTTGCTCATTTATCATTAAAGGAATGTGATTGTTCATGATTTTTTAAAATCATTCATATTCCTCTTATCCCCTCTTCCCGCTCATGATTCCTAGGATTATCATGGAAGGGTTTCACACTGGATTAACCAATATTATAGTATTAATGTTTGATTCATTATTATTTTTTGTTAGCATGTAAATATTGGCAATGGTGGCATATTCTTCCTCATTACAGAGATTGATTATATTCACACACTATTGAGGTAGGTGTCCATATTCATTCAAATCATAATACATTCCATTAATGATTCACCATTCCATGAATTCATTGAATAATATATAATATTGTTTGGGGGGAATTAGTATAAATTTATTTATTGTTTTTATGATAGAAAATTCTTGATAATTTTGTTTTAAAATGATTTCAAAAATATTCTTATATATTTTTCCATGCCATTTGTTCAATAAGATTTCAATTTGAAATTTTAAATGAATTTGGAAATTTTGATGTTTTTTTTGGATTTGATTATTTTTTTGGTGTGGTAAGATTGTTATATGATACTTTTATAAGAGTTTTGGGGATTTTTATGATTGGTTCACATGTGTGACACGTTTTAATTAAAAGTATTGTAATGGTTTTTTCTTTAAAAATGGATTATGGGTACATTACTGGTTTGAAATGGATACTCAAAGAGTGATATTATATGCTGGAACATGCATGGGTTCATAAGGTGAACCTATATATGTGTATTCAAGTGATGATGGAATTCCAAAATTATGTTTTCCATAAACCCGAGTTTTACAAAATCTTTCTCCCTTCCTCAGTATTTATTTTTTTCCTATAATATTCTAGTAAATATTAATGATGTTTCATATATTCATGTTAATTTATATGTTATTTCAAATGTGTTATATATTCCTTTTTCCATTTCATATATTGCAATACAAATTACGTTTTTAAATGCAATGAAATCTTATTTTTCACCATTATTCGTGTTTTATGTTTTCATCATGGTCTATAATTTGTATAGGAAATTAAATTGATCTTGAAAATTAATGGCCCATTAGGAATTATATATAAGAATTCGGTGTTTCATACTATCTCAGAAATGGTTTGGAAATATATTGTAAGTGTATTGTAAATGGACATGATGTAAGGAATACATGGAACTTTTTTATTATGGGAAAATGAATGTGATTTGGGAAACATAATATTATGTTTTGCATTGATGACTATTTTGTGAAAAGTTTTGATGCATTAATGATGTGACTATCTGGTTTGGACATGTGAAAGGTTTTTGGTTAGATGGTCACCCCAATGGATGATTTCAGGATGTGGGTTGTGTCATTGGTTGTGTCAGTTATTTGCATTGGAAAGTGCAATGGTTGAATGTAAGTGGAGTCACACATGAGGGGGAATCACCATTAAATATGTATTACTGCAATTAACATGCGTTTTCTATGAATATTTTATAGGGTCAAGTGATGATTCTTTTTCAAACCAAATATGTGTGATGGGAACCCCCTTGACAATATAGGGCTTGGTGGAACGTGCCGCTAGATTTTCTAGTTTAGAGTGGTTAGTTGGTATAGACTATAGGGATGCACCACACACCTACATGTGAGTCCTAATTGAGTATGTAATGTGATCAATCATGGGATATTCGATAAACTCCATTGGTTTACTACCTTAGTGTTCTTTTTTTCGGTTCTATCACACTTGTTTCCTTAGAATTTTTATTTATTTATTTTTAGTAATTTTTGTTATCACATTATTAAATTATCGTTATGGATATTGTTTTAAATATGGTTACCTATTTTAAAAATCAAAATTTGGAATGACTAGTGTTGAATAGGGAAGAATCCCCTGTTTCACAAAAATGATATTAAATTATTTTTTTATATTTTTATTTTAAACTAGTGTTTATAATATAATTTAGGAATGGAAGTGTATTGATTCAGTGGTGATTTACTATTGAGATATTTATGATCACACCATAATTTTATATTTTGGTGTTGGTAAACCTAATTTGTTTTTCAATTTGAGGTTTCCAGTAGCATTTTCCATAGTGAATCTTGTTTTTATGGACATTGATGACCATGTGGTTTCATGGATAACTTTTTAGTGTGGTCTAATATTAGTATTATATTCAATTTCTTTTTTGTCAACGGTTATTGTATTATGATTTGTTTTGTATATTATTAATATCTATTTGATGGAAAATTTTCTATATTCAATGTTGGTTATTAGACCCTAGTTAATCATTGTTCTGGAAATATAACCACATATATTATTTTTGATTCATCTAACTAGTTTGTATCAATAGTGAATAGAAAACACACTTCATGCCTTTTCTCGGACCAGGTTGAATGATGGGTTGGATGGAATCCTAGAATGGGTTATGAAAAAATGGTATCATTGGGGTGATATTTTTATTTGGGGTGTCAGGTAGTTATTTATTATGACTTTTAGATATCAAAAGGTAGGTATGTAAATAGCTTCATAAACACTATATAATTATGATCCTCTAGTTTCTCGGGGTAGTATGGGTTTTGAGGTTTTGTATTGTATTTGGTAATTTTTTTAGGAACGAAAATAGTGGTGAGCTAGTGTTAGGTTATGATCTCACATGGAGTAGTGTCCCATTTAGAGTTCATGTACTAGGTTTATGCTCCATTTTTATTCTTATTTGGATCAAGGACACATACCATGTCACCGAGTTAGGCTTCACTACTTGTTACTCATTTTGATATATTGGAATTTTTAATATATTTTTTCAGTTTCGTTTGGTAGAAGAGATATTTTATAATGAAATTATTTTTCGGAATGGATATGATTTATTTCATTTGTGTTTTATATTGTTTATAACTGGTTTTAAAATTAAATTTTTTTATTAAAAATTCAATAAATTCCTTGGTTTTGAATAAGAAAATGGGATAAATGAATTGTGGTACTCATAGTGAATGTTTTTATTTGTTTGGGTATGTATGGATAATATATGTTGGAACACATGAAAATAATATTCATGTATGAATGGATAAGTAAATATATGATGTTTCATAGGAAGCCATGGGTTGTCATTTGAAATTAGTAGTTTTACATGTGCTTCCCAAAAATTATTTTTGTATGAATAATGATTTCAGTGTCAATTTTTATTTAAGATGTCAATCCACTTTTTGTGAAAAAAAATTTGTGTTTAAAATTTCTCCTTGGAATAATGGATTTTTTAAATTAAAATGGATGTGAATATATTTGAAAATTTTATTTTTTGGGGAGATAGTATTTATTAGGATTTTGAACATCTAATTATGGCATAATGTGTTATTTTTTATTATGATTTGGTTTTATGTTGGTTTCAATCTATATTTTTTGGGTTATTCAGAGTATTCCCATATAAAGGTACCAAAAATTCCCATTGAGTCCTGGAAAGTTCTTATTTATTCATGGATTTTTCATATCCGTCAAGGTGATCATGGATTATTAGATGATGTAGAGTGGAATGAAATAGATGATCTTGTCATCATAATATTGGTAACTCTTGAAGCTATTAGAGATCATACGATTTGGTTTTTTTGGAGTATCCAGTATTGGATGAATTATAGTGGTTCTCCAATCCATTGATGATTATTTGGTTGAAATGGGAAGTGTTAAAGTCTATGTTCATATTAGGGTTTATACCTGATGAGGTGAAGAAGAATAAAAGTGAAGTGTTCATGAATGTTTAGTAATACCATCTTACGGTGATGGCATATGATGAAAACTACAGTAACACCTGAATATTTTTTGAAATATATTATTTTAATTAATATAATATTTGAATATTTTTTCATCTCATGTAAAACAAAAAATATTTTATCATTAAGAAAAACATTCATTTCACATGGCTAAAACAGTTCAATGTTAAAAAAAAACACCAACATGTCATAGATTACACAAAACAACATGGTTAGGGTATATTACATGAAATATTGACATTTATTGATGGCTTACAAAACTGAATGACCGACTATTTCTGAAAAATAATATAGTATTAAAATTATTATGATAATGGGAAATGAAATAGTTGTTATATTGATATACATGAATAGTATTAAAAATACAAGGAAATATATTGTGTAAAAAAATATAAGAGTAATTCATATGTTAACAATTAATTATAAATGAATATGAAAACCAATTAAATATAAAAGAAAATATTATTATAGTCACACAACTATTTTTACCAAGTACATTAAATTAATTACAATTGGTATGTTATATTAAAATAATATATTTTTTATATTAAATCAAATATTTTTTATATTAATCCAATATATTTGATAGACATAAGTTAAGAATAAACAAATTTTTATGCATAAAAACAATTTTTTATAATTGTAGTTTAACCTCCTATTAATGGAGAACCCATTTGAAATTATTTTTTTTGGAATTTTAAAAATTTAATATATATGAATAAACAATTAATTATTATATGTGAAATGAAAATTCGTTTTGGATGAATTTTTTGTATTTTTTTATAAGGATTAATTAGTTAATGAAAAGTTCTCAATAATTCATTTTAATTAAAAACATATTTTCCATCTAATATGTTTGTATGAATAAATTATATTTATAATTGGTTTGATAGTTTAGTTATATAATATTTTTATTCACTAATACAATTTAGTTTAATAGAAGAAATTGAATATAAAAACAAAGAAACTTTTGTAAATTTTTACATTAAAGCCACAAAATGTTGGGCTGTTGCTATGATTAAATATAAATTATGCTATTCCACTTCTATGGTTATAATAGGGAAAAATTTCTTTCATATTTTTAATCACGATAATTTATTATGTCAAATAAGGACAACTTTTTTTTCCAAATATATTATTTAATGTGATTCAAATTAATTAAACTAGTTAAGAGAAAACAATGATGAATAAATTTCTAAACCATAAATATAAGACCAAAAAATGATCTAAATATATTTACAACATCCATTTTATTGACATTATTTATAAATTAATTTTATATTATGGATATTGGATTGTTTATTTATGATTTGTATTTTGTTAAAAATGTGGGTAAACCAAACCTATTTTCAAAAATTCCATGTGTTTCCTTTCCCTCGCCTATATAAAGCCACTCATTGTATGCACTAACTAACAAATATAAATACCATTATATTTCCAAAAACATTTTGAAATAATCCCGAAACATTACTTCATTATTCATATAATCATTACCTTTCGACTAACTACCACCATAGTATGCTTTACATCACTTTGGATTTTTTTTATATGATATTTCTTCCCAAAGATTATATTACCACATATCAATTATGTGGTATTTCTCAAAACCATTATGTTTCTTTGATACCATTAAAAATGATTTTAAGTCACTTTATAGGATTACAGATTTTGAAAAATTTATTTTCTAATGTTCATGATTTTATTAGAGATATAAAAAATGTGGATAAATAATTCATTTAAGGGGTGAATTAAATACCATGAAAACTTACTTCAAAATATTACATTTCTCAAAATACATTTTAAAAATTATCACATATCCTTAATAGAATAATAATATACTATAAAATTTATATGTTAATGTGTGAATTTCAAATTAATTTTTTTATATTGTATGTTATGTAATATTAATAACCACATTATAAAAAATATTCAAATTTTTCTTAAATAACTATAATGTATTAATGGGTGCAAAGTCAATTTGTAATCAACATTTATTAAAGTAATTTCATTCTTCAAATATATAATTCCATCAAAAAATTAAATTATTTTTAATTTTCAAAAAGACAATAAAAATAATTGAAAAAATTAATTTGGACTTTTTAAATTAAAATTATTTTTCCAATAGTCATTCCATTATAATTTGAGGTTATTTGTAAGGATTTTTCAAAAATTATTTATTTAATAAATAGTAAAAAATACTAATATTTCATAAAATATAATTTAATGTTAATAAATAATGTTATTTAGATGATAAATTATATTTTAAATTTTTTTATTTGATATATTACACTAATTTAGTTATAGATAATCTATTTATTTATAAAAGAATTTACATTATACTTTACATTTGTATAATCTCATTTAAAAAAAATAAATTTTCAACGTAATTTAGAGGTTATATTATTTTTTAAATTTTTAAAATAATAACTAATAGTCATTTATTTATAAATAATCTATTTATTTATATAGGAATCAACATAATAAATTATTTTTATATAATTTTATTTTTTCGGTTTAATACTAATTTAATAAAAAAACATTTTTTATACATAATTTTATTTATATTAATGAATTAAATTATTATATATTTATTAGCGGTATTAAATATATTTATAGATTATACATTAAATATATATTTTTAAATTTCATTATATTGTTTTTATAAGGAAAAGAACGTATGAAAATTAAGTTGTATTCATAAAAATACAATTTTATAAAAATTTATTTTCATTTCATTTTGTGTGATTATTTATAATTAACTACATAATCTTATATGGATATAATCTAGAAATATTGATTTCTTATTTTTAATCAAAATATACTAATTATTTTAATAGGGTATTCATAATTTTGACTCATAGTATTTTAAAAATACAAATAAATGTTGTTACCAGTGTAAATGTTTAAACTTGTTTACAATGGGGATAAACAAAGATATAAGGGTTACAACTCTATATAAATGTGTAAAATTTATATTTTTAGAATTTATTTTATCCATATTTTATCATATATTAAAATTTTGGAATCAAATTTACCACTTCCTCAAGAAAGAGTCCTTATATTATTGAAATCTTATATGTAATTCAATTCATGTCCTACCCCTCAATTATAAATGTATAAATATTCTCCCCCACTATTCCCACAATGTGAGACTTCTATATTTGAAAATTAAAACCCAAATAATACACTCTATTTATCCCAATCATTATTGATTCACTTGTGTCTTTCTAATGATAATTATTAAAATATTAATCATTATCTTTATAGAGGTCTATAAAATATGATATATAAATCTTAACCAAACTATGTCAATTTCAGTTTCCATTATATCTTCTCTAAATTAATTTTATACAAAAGAACAAGAATTTACTATCAATAATATAATAATATTTTATTATTATAATTTCAAAATAATTTGTCACATCTTCTACATCAAATGGGTATAGAATGTATGACTCTTGCATATGTGCCAACTACCACCTCCTCACAGTAATATGATTTATTTTCCATTTCCCCATATCATGGATGGTTATTATAATAGATATATTGTTTATATAATTAATTAATAACCAAATTACAAACCTGTGATATTAATAATTTATCTACATTCTCACCATCTAATTATTTTGAAAATGATAATGTCATACATTGATAATAGTGGATTACCACCTCCACGAAGTAATGATATTCATTTTTCATTACCATAATAAATTAATAAAAAAAGACATATTTAACATATATATACGATATTTATGATATAATAATTTTTCTAGATTGATGAATTTTTATTTACCTTTAATTGACCATATCTAAACATGACATAATTAGTGCATAAATTTTATTATTTAAATAAAATAAGTCACAAATTTTCACATGAATGAAAGACTGAAAGGTTTAATGATAAATAAAATATCTAAATAAATATCATAATTTACATCATTAGTGACATATCATCCACAACCATGCCCTAATATTACCGTTTCAAAATATCTCAAATTTTTTAATCATATTTAAAACCTAGGGAATAGAATCATTAAAAATAGTTGAGCTCTAATTTAGTGTATGGGAAGAAAACATATCATTAATGGTAAGATAATAAACGTGATGTATAATGTGATAATAGATTAAATATATTGGGTTATATTATAATATCATAGATCGTAATCATAGTGCTTAGTAAATAATCATATGGTCATAAAAATTGTTAAGCATGTGTAAAATTTAAGACACAACATAAAAATATAGAATAAAAAAATAAATTCACAATCATGAAGTCATGTAATAATATGATAAAAAAGGAATATGTATAAACATCATTAATATACATTTCATATGAATTTTATAACAGAAACTCAAAAAACTAATGGCATGTATAATTATGAGTAGTGTTAAACACCATAACATACAACATTTTTAATTACATATTCTCACAAATCTATTCACAAATAAAATTTTTATTGTATCATAACACCATCATAGTCATCCTTTGTGATACTATGATATTTTTAACCAATTTTAAAAATAATTGAGTGGGGATTAATGTCATCAGACACACCCCTTGTCAACCGTGTGATATGATAACACAGTCACAAAATAGAATTTTTACATCATGAGGTCTAAAATATGAAAAAATTAATTCGCTGGATAAATATATTCTAATTATCTCATAATAAATATTTCTCTCATCCCCTTTCAATGAGAAATAATTAACATTCATTAAATAAATCATGGAAAAAGAAAGGGTTTTTTAAAACATTCTACAATAACACATAACATAAAATTAAGAAATCATGAAGTATAAAAACAACCAAATTCAAATATAAGTCATATAATAACAAAATATAATGTGTGATAAAAAATAAAATCATAAATGATAAACCATGGAGGTAAAATTGATGCTCAATTAAAATGTGTTAACCAAAATTTTCAATGATTATTCTATAATATTAATTCTAATTTATACATAAAAATAGTATTGATAAGGAAATTTTTACATTATTTATAAAATATAAAATAATTGGGTTTTAGTCAATAAAATAGAAAACTAATCATGGTTATCATAATGGATATGAATATACATTGAGAATTTATACTCTTAAAAGAATATTTAAAAACAACGACTTTATAAAGGAATATAGTATATAAATAGATAATGAGAAAATAAATTGGAATCTAGTACTCGTAAAAATATTCATTAATAAATCACCATGAATATACAAAATTTTCATGAATATAAAATATTTAGTGGATGATAAAAACACATTATTTTTAATGTATGGAAAACATTTTGGAAAATTTTAAGACATACATTGTTGGGAAACCCAAATCATTAAATGGATGACGATAAAAAATTTATAATGTGAATAAAGCATATTAAAATGATCATTCTGAATAAAGATAATATTATTTTCCACTAATGAATGGAGATAATTGGATGGATGTTAAAATGTATATATGGAAGGAAAATGTTCTTAAATAAATATAAATTATTATAAAAAGTAATTATTAAAAAAATTATAATAGTAATGTTAGATAACATTGGTTTAAAAAATTGTTTCTTATGTAAATTATGATGATATATAAAAAACATTATAATATGGTATAATAAATCTACCATAAATAATTATACATAATGGAATGTAATTATGACCAATGGAAATGATTTGAGAGAGAAATAAAACTTACAACCATCATGACTTTTTAATCCAAACACCATGAGAAAGATAACATGAAATTGTAAACCAAATATAATTAATCATATCATATCATGAAATAATATTTACATGGGATGATAATTTCTCCATAAAAATATAAACATGTTTTATAACATAAAAATGTAACGACACATGGCAATTGAGATGGAAACTTAGACATCGTTTTTTTGATTTTTTTAAAAAACTATTTGATCTTATAAAAATGTATGAATAAATTAACATCCAATTTCCTACTCAAAATTATAAATATTTCCCAATTATAATAATTAATATAAATATATTAACATGAATAAATTAATTAGTTATAGCGAATTATGAATTTTTAGGGTATAAACCATTAACTATGTTGTTGATGTTTAATAAATTTTATATCATTTTCACAAAAATGTTGAACTCATCAATTATTGATATATAATATTAGGAAGATTAATATATAAAAAATACATATTATTTGCAAAATTATTTCATTTTATTGTGTTTTTATTATGTTATGTGTAGTGATAGTCTATAAGGAATTATTTTGGCAATATTAGTGAATTAAAATGACACCATAATAATAAGCTAAATAACTAATATAATATTTCATAAACAATGTCCAAAAAATTACTTACCTATTTTATTATAATAAAATTAGTTTTTATTTTTCTATTTTCATACATAAAATTATTTTAACGAAACATTCATATATGTGGTTAAATCAATGTAAACAAAACCCGCTTTTATCATCTCATATGAGTATATTTTTCAAGGTGTTCATTTTTGAGATTATATAAATCTGAAAAAAAGTATAATTTTATTATCTGTAACATAAATTTATGCATTAATAGTATTGGAGTTATTTTGAGTTAAAAGTAAAAACATGATGAAAATTGAACAAATGATTGTTCATTGAGGTTATACTATGTGAACACACATAGTTGACTACATTCTATTTTTCTATGTGGATAGAAATTAATAAATAATGAATTTAACACTGCATCCTCATTTTTTTAACTATTTGATATTTTTTTTTGGACAAATTTTTGTAGAATATATTATTTGTTGTCAACATTTATCAATACTAGACAAAATGAAGAAGGATATGAAGAAGGACTAAAAATTTAATGGAAAATGGCTGATGTTAGGTTGCCTGGAAAATTGTTATGGAATAATATCATTGGATGTCATACTAGTGAAATTATCTAATAAGGTCTATTTAGACGATTGTTGAATGGATCCTATAGTCAATGAACTTATTTCGAAGGTGAAAGATTGATTACAATAATGAAGAATGGATTACTATCATACATTTGAGGGTGATTGGACCAGAATAGTGAAGTATCATCTATATGATGATGATTGATGAATAATGATAATTTGATGTAGAGAATGATGGTTGAAGAAGAAGAGAGAGTGTTAAAGGGGTAGGCATTCTAATATGGTCATGCATTACACATTTACATGAAATCAGATGACTGTTGCATTGTTCATAATGTTAAAAATACATGTATCAGAGGTGAAACATTGTCTACAACATTGATGGTTATTAAAGAAGATTAAAGCCTCCACTTTTGGATGGAGGGAGATTATTGGAGTTCTTTGGAATTAAATCTCATAAAGGAATTGAGGATTTGAAGTGATTATGTGAGAAGTTCATTAGAATTCATATTCTTAAAAGCTTATAAGAAGAAGAGGAATTAAGGGCTATGCAATATTTCAATATTTCAAGAAGACATGGAAGATGATTTGATTTAATGAAAACTATGATGATGATTTGCTGATTTTTATTACAAAAATATAATATGTTTGGAGAACATGGGATGCAAGCCTTATGATGGATATGGGGAGTAAAAGAAGTGTTATTTGGAAAACGATAGAAGGTGGAACATAAGTTAAAAAGAGGAGCACAAGTGTTCCGTGCAAGTCAAAAGTGGTGCCCAGGTATATGTGGCACACAAGTGTATGTTGTTTTCAAGTCATATTTCATGATCGTCACATAAAATTATGTCAAAAGAAAATAATGTGGCGCACAATTTTAATATTGGTGCACAATTCAAAAAGTTGGGCGCAAGTATTATTGGCTATCAACATTGGCGCACAAGTATAGGCAACATGCATGTATTGTGTGCAAGTATAGGATGTGTGAATGTGTATATTTCACGCATGTCATATTGCAAGATCATCATATAAAAATTTGAAAATGTAAAGAAAGTATCATTCTAGTGATGGAGTTGCACAAAAGTGATGGAGTGATGAGAATGTGATGGAGTTGCACACATGTGATGGTGCGGGGCAAATGTATGAACAACATTCAAGTGTATGTGGCATACAAGTCACTAAAATTACAATAAATAAATTAATAGCCTCATCAGTTTTTAATGCTCAACACATAAGAGAATTGTTAACATCTAATCGCGCAAGTAGTACAATGTGGAGGGAAATATAAAGTTGTGCACAAGTTGAGGGTTATTTATAAGACGCTCATGTTAGGGGGGCACACAAGTAGAGTGGCGCACAAGTACCGTTGTGTGAATGAATAAGTGGAACACAAATTGTGAGAGGTGCGCACGCATGGAGTTGTGTGAAAAAAGTGGCTTGTGTCTAACCCCCATGTGGCGTGGAAGTTTTGAGTTATGCACAATTATAGCGTGCATGTATTTGGTGGAACGCAAGTAGGGTGGTGCGCTAGAAGGGTGGCCCACGAGTAAGGATTGGCATGCATGCTGTGAGTTGTTCTAGAAGTTTGTAACAACTTATAATCATATGTGATGACGATAAGTTGATATAGACTTCATTGTTTTAACAATAAATAGAGAAATTGATATTCTTGCAAGAAGAATAAGAAGAAGCGCTCAGTGGAGATGGTTTTGCACTGAAAGAGAACATGTGAAGAATATTAGGTTTTAGTGCAGCTGGTTTTTCATTGATGAAGCAGAAGAAGAAGAGTGTGTAGCTTAGAGGTTTTCTTTATATAAAGAATATAATAAGAATAATAATAGAGTACACCCAACTGAAGACTACAATTATTTAGGGAAATTTAATTCAAATGATGTTAGGTGAGATGATCCTCAACATATGAACAATAACATTAGAATATGTGATTCTGGCCAAGAAGAGAGAAGATGATTTAGTGCAGTTGGTTATTGCACTAAGAAGAAGAAAGAAGAGTCTGGTGCAGTTGGTGTTGCACTAGAGAAGAACGTAAAGATAGAAGGAAGAACATATCACATAATTATTTTCATGTAATAAAGTGATGAGCACTAAATAATAAAAAGAGCAGAACTTACCTTATCATGAAGGAAAAAGACTGTCTCTATAAGAGATATAATGAACCGGCTAGAGGCTGCAAGTTGGACAAGTCTATCACCAACCCTAGGAAGAGGATTGTTTCCCACCCCCTCCAAAGTGTAGGGTCTTACATTGGCTAGATGATTGTTTTCCAAGCCACTCGATTGTAACATCATATTACATTATTATCGAAAATCCTTGCACAGGTAATTCCCATGCATGGAAAGGACGTAGCAACTCCTATTGCGTGGTGAACCTGGTAAAAATATCGTGTGGATATTTTTACTACTTTATATTATTTCATGCATCTGGTAAAAAAGAATAAGAGAATCAAGGTCATTATAGGTCTACAGGTACAGTGGTAGAAATTATGTATTGGATTATTAATTCATCAACATTGATTCACCCCCCCCCCTCTTAGTGTTTGGTATATCCCAAACATATACTCTCAATTGGTATCAGAGGGAGGTTCACCTATGTTGGATTCTCAACATTGAAGATATTCTCTTTTGAAGAATTTAGATTCTTTCCCGAGTTAACAATGAAGTATATTTTTGATGAATAGTCAGTTATCTCTAAGTAGAATTGTACATCTACCAAAACCATGATGAACAAGAAAAATAAGGACAATAGAATGCTATAGAAGATGTCCCTCTTATCTAAAGAAAATGATGAATCTTGTTCTCTATATGTGGATGACATTGAAGACACACGAGACATGGAAAGTAATGAGAATTTGGATCTTATTCCCACCAAGAATATGGAATACCTTCATACCTCAACTGAACTAGTGGTATGTGTTAGTACATTTGGAAATTATTATCATGTTGAAAATATGATGACAAGTTGTGATGATCAATCTACATCATCACAGAATAAATCAGTTGATAGATTAAAAATGATTCTGTATGGTATTCCTTAAGATTTTACATCCCTAGTTTTTGAATTCTTCCAATGCATGTAGGAAAAAATGGCTCAGCTGGAAGAAGAAACTAATGTTTTGAAGAAAGGGTTACAAGCAAAAACTGTCGAATGTTTAATGCTCTCCAGATAGGTTGGATCCTTTGAAACAACAATGGTGGGATTTGAAGTAAGTTCATCAATGTGGCTCAAAGATGTTGAATAAAAGGAGGGAGTAAACAAGTCACTGGTAAATAATATCCATGCACTTGAACATGGGAAGAAAAATAGCACTAAAATAATAAAGATATATTTGGAACAAAATTCAAGATGATCAATGAACTAGACAATTTTTTTCAAAATAATGTAAGGATTCATGTAGATGAATTTGAATGATTAAAAAGGATTGTGAAGATAAGAAAAATATTATTGAAGAAAAAAAGTCATCCTCAAAATGAGATGTCAAGAGTTGGAAGCTCAATTGAACAATCTTGAGAAACACATATTAAGTCTCTACAAAAGAAGAAAACAATAGCAGCTAGTAGTTAATGCTCACTAGAGGATTCTAATGTCAAATGGCCTCCAACATGTGATAAGTAGATCATGGATTACCGCATTGATATATCAAAAAATTCATTTAATTTGAATATACCATCATTTATAACTAATAATAATGTTTCTAAAACTGTTTCTATAAAAAGTAAAAGTTGGAAGAAAATATTTAAACAAGTATGGATGTGGAAAGGTTATGAGAATCTAATCATAATGGATATGGTGGATAAGAAGAATTATATTGAAGATGGTTCCCCCGATAGTTCCCAACACATAAAGAATAGGGATTAATAATATAATACAGATGATATTAAGATGTCAAGAATTGTGGGTCAATGTTGCTGTTGAAACATATTTAGGCATTATGTATTGGATTGTTGGTACAATTTCTTAAATGTAAAATCACAGAGAAATCCCATCTCAAGGGGGAGAATGACAGAAAATAAGAAGCAACATCCACATATCCAGAAGCATCTGTATACTACAAACAGATTTGGAATTTCGGACATCATTTGTGATGTATGCAATAGTAGTGGTCACATGAATGGAGCATGTTTATCTCAGAATTCATTCAATGGTAATAAAAACAGAAGACAACAAAATAAGGTTAAGAATAAAAATTATATCATGGGAAGTAATCAAAATTCTGTTTCAAAATAAAAGGATCCCAAGAAGATTAAAAATAGGAATTCTGATAAGTCATGGGATCCTAATCCAAGGAGTTGACAGGAAGTGCATCCAAATGAAATATCAAGTAGGATGACACTCTAATGAATCCATGTGAGAATTACAAGCATTCTTCCACAATTCATAATGTCATATTAGTTATTTGGCCTAAAAATTTATAAGGAATGATAAAAGAGGAATATTCACAAAAAATGGATAGTACATAATGTAATAAGAATATTCCACAAGATGAAAAAAAGATGGATAATAGGTTTATATCAAAATTCAACTCGCATGTTCAGGATGTTTTTAGTGTGACTTGCAACATGGTTAGTCCCACTATAAAAAACTGTGTTGATCTTATTCCATCCCAAGAAGAATTTATCAAAATGAGTAAATTTTCACCATGTTATTATAATGCTTAGAAAGCTATTTAATAAAGATTATTCACAAACAGAAAAAGGAAGAAGTATTGAGATCTACACAACCACAGCCAGAACTGAAGATTATATGTGCAAGTTTGAAGAGTGGAGAAAATAGAGCATCTGGGTTGAGAAAATCATCCACGCCTTCCTACTCAATATAAAGAAGCAAGAAGGATCCACCTTATTCCATTAAATATTTTTGTATTGTGTTTTTTCTGATAATAAATGGAATTGAAGGAGAAGCCATCTCTCTCGGTGAGAACGTGAGAAGTAGTGATTGCTATCAATTGTTGATAGAAATTCTAATGAAGTGGTAATCTATAGAATATTCATTAATTTCAATTCAAATACTAATATGATGAGGGATCACCATTTATGAATATAAACAAGAGTGTTCCCATCAGAGGTAGACATATGAGGATGTTGTCAAAGTTATTATTTCAATCAGTATAAACTTTAGAAGGTATCAAATTCAATTAATCTGTAAATTCCATGAATAGAATGTCATTGGAAAATGTATTTCATTTCATAATCTCTCATTATTTATTACTCAAAATAAATATATTTTTACAAGGGGGGAGTAACTAAGTCAATAAGTGACATATGCAGAATGAAAGTGACCCAAGGCCCCTTATCCGGACAATTGAACGTGAATGTTTTTGATCTATTTGTTCAAGTGAGTGCAAGAAATTCTAGATGATTATTTATTATCACATTCAATATCTTCAGCCTGAAATTAAAGTTGACAACCCATGAAGAATAGTGTATGGGATCTCATCTCATGAGGTATCATGATCATTTCATAATGGATAAATTTGTTTCCTGAATAAAATCCTCTTTTTTTCAACATCATGATTTTCTCTAGTAGACATAGAGTTAATTGAATGAAGGAACACTACATATATAAGGATTGATAACCTCTCTACCATGAAAATTGTTTTTCATGTCAATAATGGTTAGATATAGTTAAATTAATGTTTGAAATGTAAGGAGGAGAGGCAGATGTAAAGGGGAGAGGGAAGATTCTCATTTTGACATTGACACAATCATTTGAGGAGACTTTAATGATTGAGAAAAAAATACAAATGGTGAGATTGTTGGGACCACTTTGTGTGTGAAGATTGTATTTTTTATCAACAGTTTTCAATACTGGTCAAAATAAAGAAGGAGTTGAAGAATTACTAAAAAGGTAATGCCAATTGGCTAAAGTGATGTTGCTTTGAGAATTGTTATGGAATAGTATCATGGTGTGTCATAATTGAGAAATTGTCTAAGTAGATCAATTTAGACGATTGTTTAATAGATCCTACATTCAAAGAACATGTGTCAAAGGTGACACATTGTTTACTACAATGAATAATGGATAAGTATCATCCATTTGAGGATTATTGGAGTAGAATGGTACTGTATCATCTATTTGATAATAATTGAAGAATAATGAGGATTTGAGGTATAAAAGTTTGGTTGAATAAGAAGAGAGAGTGTGGAAGGTCCTGAGATTATTAGATGGTCATGCATTACACAATTCGTTGAAATCTGATGACTGTTGCACTATTATTAATGTTCAAAATACATGTATCAATGGTGATACATTGTCTAAAATATTGAAGGTGTTTGAGGAAACCTCAAGCCTCCACTTTTTGATGAAGAGATATGATTGGGGTTATTTAGAATTAAAAAACCAAAATGAATTAATTATTTTATGTGAGAATGTGAGAATTTATTTGGAATTTATATTCCCAAAATAACAACATAAGAAGATGAATTAAGGGTCATGAGTTATTTCATTATTTCTAGAAACCATGGAAGATAATTTTCATGAATGAAAACTATGACAATGCTTTTCTAATTTGTATTTAAAAAATATCATATGTTTGGAGAACATGTAATGCAAGCCATATAAAGGATTGGGGGAGTAAAAGAAGTGTTTTTTGGAAAAGGAATGAAGGTTACACTGATGTAAAAATGTGGTGTGCAAGTCAAAAGTGGCGCACACGTATATGTGGTGTGCAGTTGTATGTTGCGCGCAAGTCGTATTTCATGGTCATCACATCAAAATAGGAATAAGGAAATAAGGTTTCATGCATGTTTAAGATTGGAACGCAAGACAAAAAGTGGCATACAAGTATAAGTGGTGTGCAAATGTGGTGTGCTAGTATAGGTCGCACGCAAGTATGACGTAGAAGTATAAGAGGCATGCAATTGTATGATGCTTGCATGTCATTTTTCAACATAATCATATAAAAATATGAAAATGGAAAGAAAGGGTAATACTAGTGATGGAGAGGTGCACAAGTGATGGAGCGTCCTGCATGTGATGGAGTGGTTCAGAAGTCGAAACGACATGCAAGTGTATATTGTGCACAAGTCACCAAAATGACTATAAATAGACGACTACCTTCCTCATTTTCTAAATTCACATCACTTAAGAGAAAATTTGATTTCTGGTTGCGTAGGTAGTAGAATGTGGTGCACAAGCAGACGTGGTGTGCATGTTGTGGGTTACATAAAAGATGTGCATGTAGGGAGGCATGCAAGCAGTGCGGCACGCAAGTAGCGTGGCACGAATGCATATGTGGAACACAAGTTGTATGAGGAAGGTAAGTGAGGAGTTGTATGCAAAAAGTGTGTTGTGTTTGATCCTGAAGTGGCACACAAGTTGTGAGTTGTTCACAATTGTGTCGTGCATGTATTTGGTGGCATGCAAGTAGGGATGGATGCGAATAGGGTGGCACACATGTACAGATTGTTTCACTAGCTGTGAGTTGTTCTAGATGATCTTACCATCTTATGGTCAATGGTGATAATGATATGTGAGGTAGAATTGATTTTTTTTAACAATCACAAAGATAACTTGTGATTCATGAAAGAATAAGAATAAGAAGTGCTCAGTGCATATGGTTTTTCCTTGAAAGAGAACCTATGATGAAGACTTGGTATTAGTGCAGTTGGATTTGCATTGAAGAAGCAGAATAAGAAGAATGTGCAACTTACAGTTTTTCTACATAGAAAGAATATTAGAGGAAGAAGAATAGTGTATCCCTAATTGAAGCCTAAAATTATTTAGGGAAAATTAATTTAGATGATGTTATGTGATCTAATCCTCAGTTTTTGAATTATCACATTGGTATATGTGATTCTATCCATGAATAGAGAAGAAGATTTTGTGCAGTTGGTAATTACACTAAGAACATGGGTGATGAAATCTAGTGTAGTTGGTGTTGTAGTAGAGATGAAGAGAATGAATGAATGAAGCATTTCTTGCATAATGCATTGCAAGTAATCATGTAATAAGAACAAAATAATACCAAGAGGAGATCCAACCATATCCAGATAGAAGAAGACTATCTCTATAGGTAGTACAAAGATCAAACTGGAGGCTGCAAGTTGGACTAGACTATCTCCAGTCCATGAAAGTGTATTTTTTCCCACCCCCACCAATGTGTAGGGACTTACACTGGCTATAGGATTATTTTCCTAGCCACTCCATTATAACAGCATATCACATTACATTGGAGAATCCATGCACTGGTAATTCCCATGCATCGAATGGACGTAGCTACTCTTATTGAGTAGTGAACCTTGTAAAAATATCATATGATTATTTTAACTGCTTTATATTAGTTCATGTTATTTTTTAAAAAGAACAAGGGAATCAAGATCCTAATAGGTCAAGAGGTACAAGGATAAAAATTAATAATTGGTTTCAAAAGTCCTTAACAATGATTAACCCCCTAGTGTTAGGTATATCCCAAACTATTTCCCTCAATTTTAATGATAATGAAATTATTTGTAAACTATAATTTGTATTTATTGGTGGATAAAAAATAAAAAATAAGGGATATATATATCTTCTCAGTTTATTTTTATATATGAGATATTAAAGTCTAAAAAATTGTATTTTTACCCATGTTCCCCCAATAAAATTTCAGTTTTTCATGACATTAGTTATATTTATAGGAATCATGATGTTATAACAAGGAAATGTAGTTTGAATTTTACATAGTGGAAAAATTTAACCATCAACTAGTAAATGGGGTTATATAAAATATAAGGTGGTAATGTTAGTGGGTCTACAAGTGTATAAAACAATCATGATATCTGGTTGGAGTCCACTAATAGTCCAATGGCTGTGGAAGAATATATGAGTTTTTCCATGTAGATCATTTAATTTGATTCTAGTCACTTACCCACCATCGATTCCACTTTCTCTTTCGAGAGGCCCATATGGTAGTTATTATCACAATTTTAGGTGTACTTTAAATTCACATCATGGGATTACTTTAATCATAATTTTCCTTATTATTTAATTAAAAATATGACTCCTTTTTCACTATTCTGAATTATAGAAATTCTCTCATTTTCCATTCAATAACACCATGACCCCTTTCACCTAGAGTCGGTACATTATTACAAATCATTGGCATGATACAAGGAATCATTCCTTGAAAGACAGATCAGTTTAGTAACCTTGGAAGTACAAGATACATTCATAAGTTTTACATTACATCATGATATAAAAAATATCAACAACTTTTTCCCCCTTTTTGAACACATTTATATGCGTAGCCTATCCCTAGAGGTGTACCATAAAATAGATCTTCACATCCTGGAAAAAATAAAACATAGAAAGGGGTGAGCTCAGATTCTCAATACAGATAACAATATAGCATAAACATTAAAAAAATTTCATAAACATTTAAGACAATGTATAAGACTAAATAAAAAGCCTTTAAAACAAAAACATCAGCCTAATATAGAAAATATAAAAATCAAATAATTCTTATTCACATGGATATTCAACAAGTTGAATAATATCATGATATTCCAATATCCAATTTCATAATGGTGGAATGTATAATGCCAGACTTGATCACCACATAGTCTGGGACTTGTGCCATGAAAACAATTAAGAACTTGTCATGGAATTTTCCAAAGAAACTAGTTTTTCTCATGAGACATACCAATGAATCGAGGAGTTATAGAAGGCTCCACCCATCACATACTAAGTCCAATGCATTCCTCGTATGAAAGGATTTCAACATAATATAAACATTAATATTAAAAATAGAATATGAAATGTCAATACTATATCCATAAACCATGAATTGTATAAGAATAAGACATCCACAGTCGAACATATCACAAAAACTTCAATACAATTTGGAATATTTGTATCCTAATAAATCAACTTCTACCAGGATTAAAATAGATCAAAAGTATGTTGACATAGATGAAATCAAAACTATTTTTATAGAAATGGGGCGTTCTATTTTGAAATCATTTAAATGTTAGATAAATTTAAAAGAAAAAAATTATTTCGAAAATATTCATACAAATATATATTGAAGGCTTTGACGATGTTATAACCGAAAAAATAGTCCACCCTATATATAAGTTAAAAAACATTATTACATTAATTTGGTCTAAACGGTCATAAAGTACATTGTTTGGAAGACGACATAAATATTCCTTTAAAAACATATATTGTCAAATAAGGGTATAAATTAATTTATCCCATTTTATATTAAATAGAAAAATTGATTTTAAATATATTTTTAAGAAAACACGGATGTGGATGATAAAAAGGTCCCCGTACATACTTAGATATTAACAACCTTTGATTCGTAAAGAGATTGTAGAATTAAAACTTACCCTGAACTATTACTTGGTCGATGTTATGTTAACCTCAATTAAAATAGATATAAAATTATTATTAAATTATAAAATAACAATATACTTAAATATTATATCATATATTACACTCTAATATTGATTTGTTTATAATATTTTAGTAGTAACATCGTTTCAGGTGTTAACTGATCTTTTTTCCTTTATAAGCTCGGTTATGTAAGAAATTAATTTCTTGGATAAGATGTATTATATTCATATACAGAATGATATTATGATCTTAAAAATTATGTTTAATCATATAATACAAAGTATTCTTGAATGATTACTATGGGGATTAAATCTCATCGCGTTCGTGGAGACGGTAATCCATATGTAGGCACAAGAGACAATATCATCATATTAATGCTGATATCAAATGTAATTGGATGTTATATCAAATATAAAGATTCATTACCATGTTATATATATTATTTACATCATTTATACACATTATTATACCCATCCAAATAATGAAGTGTTTGAATAACAAACTACCCCACGACGTTGAGACGGTAAGTCGTACGTACGTACTTATGGTGACTTTTTCATTCATATGATGGATAGAATAATGAATATGGTTGTACCATTTTCCAAATAACATCACTGTATATTGAATATACTATAGTTATTATTTTTTAATGGAAACAACAAAGAATGTATAAGTGGAAGAAGAACAGAACTTGAAATAGGGGGGTGAAATTATTACCTCTTCTTCGGGTGTTTCCTTTTGAGTTGATCAAAATGGATTTATAGGTTGGATTAATATCAAACTAAGTCCATTAGGTTGAATTGAACAAAATTGGGAGGATATTTGGGTAGGTTTTGGCCGAGACAAATGGATTTGGGGTTGTGACTTTAAGAGAAGGGGAAGTGGAATTTTATAAGAGAGGTGAGGGTCACTTTAGAAAAACCTTGAAATATTATTTTGTTGTAAAATAATTTTCGATTTATAATGGATAAAAAATGAATTATTTAGAGTCTAAGGTGAGTATGTGTCTAAAAACTCTCATCAAATATGTTTTATATAGGTCTATGTCATTATATTAATATTATCTTTTAAATTTAACTCTTATTTAAATAGTTTGACATTTACCATGTCTCTTTGATTTTTTTTATTATATGGTTAATAAACTTACTATAACAAGCCAAGTGAACCCCATGTGTTTCATTATTAATATATATTACCTTATCTATGTCCTTTGGCCAAACCATATATTTTTAGAAATATTACGTCAATTAATAATATATTATTTGTTTTAAAAACTCACTTATGTCAATTTTGACACTATTTAGTACTTGATTTTATTGAAAGCCATAAATACATTATAACTTAAGAATAAAATTTATTTAACTAATCTAAACATGTATTATTATCCTATAAAATTAGTGTAATTCATAAAGAGTCTCAATTTATATTTAATTAGTTATTTATAATATTAATTATTTTAATATTTCATTAATAAGGTAATTAATGCATCATAATTGTATAATAAATAAATTAAATTAAATAATGTCCAAAAATTATAAATAAAATACCATTATGTAGGAAATATTTATAAATATCTAATCAATTATTATAGTCGAATTTATATTGTCTGTATCACTATATTAAAAATGGTTTTTTTATTTAACATTAAATTTAACTCATTTAACTATTCTTTAAATAAAGTAATAATAAATGTCCTAATATAATTCAAGTGGACCAATGAGGGTAAAATTTTATTGTTAATCCTGTTTTCAGTTTAATTATAATTATCCAATAGAAATAGGATATGTGTTAGGGTAATTCTAATTTCATTTTACCCTTAATTACCCTATTTTCTTTTACCAGGGGTAAATAAAAGTCATATGTATCTAATGACCAAAAATTATTTTCTCCATATTGACCCTCGTTTAACTTAATGATATTAATAGTGACTCTTAGATTTTTCAAATTAAACTCACATAAGCAATAAAATTATGTTTTATGCCAATTTTCTAAATCTCTTATGAGGTGGGTGAAAGACCGTAAAAAGTTCAATAAACTATTAATATATCTAAACATATTATAAAATATACCCAATGAATTAAATTGAACATATATAAGAATAGTGTATCTATATTGATCAAAAAATTTTAAATAAAATACAAATTTATTTAAATAAAAAATCGGCTTTAATCAATAACGAAGTGTTTTTCACTATTCATCAAAAATTTAATGTTTTTAGAAAAATACAAAAGATTCACCCTAAGGTAATTTTGATATTCCAAATTCAAAAATGAAGTATGTTTTGAAAAATAAAATTTATAAAATATCAAAATGTTTGTATAACTATTCATAATGGTTAGTTTGATTGGTCGTGGTGTGTTAGAACCTCGATGTTGCGTATAATGCATGTTATTGTATTATTCAAAGGGAAACATACCATGGAATCTTAGGATGTTACAATATTCCATAAATCAAATAAATTTGTCCTCGAAATTTCTATAATACAATCACAAAAAATATTCGGGTGGTTTTCCATCATAATTTCCTCTTCCATCTTAGGGTTTCTCCACTGAACATTTATCGGACGAGTTGACTAGTTTATCAGCACTTATTCTCATGTATCATGAATTTTTATAGGCTCATTACAAACAGACAGATCAGGTTCCAGTTCAATTTCCTCATATGTGAAAACTGTTTTTTGTCAGGCAAGTATTTTCTCAACACTGATACATGGAACACATCATGATCTTTGGACAGAGTTGGAGGCATTTCCCAATGATATGATACAAATCCAATTCGTTCTAGAATTTTGAAAGGTCCAATGCACCTGGGACGGAATTTACCATTTATATTGAAATGTATAACACCCTTCCATGGAGATACCAACTAGAAAACATGGTCTCTTACTTGAAATTCCAAATCCTTTCGTTGGATGTTGGCATGGTTTTTTTTGCCTATATTGACATACATTGATGTGGGTTTGGATAACCATTACATTTTCCGTCATTTCCTTAAAAAGTTATGGGTCTTCAAGATTTCTTTCACCAACATCATCCCAACAATTTGTTGTGCGACATCTCTTTCCACAAAACTCTTTATGTGGTGCCATCTGAATACTTGAATGGAAGCAATTGTTATAAGAATAATCTAACATAGGTAAATATTGATCCCACATACCTTTAATTTCATTTGAGCATGATCCCAACATGTCTTAAAAGGTTTTAGTAGTCCGTTATGATTTTCCATCAGTTTGAGGGTGGTAGGAAGTGCTTAAATGAAGTCCAGTATCTTAGGATTTCTGAATACATTTCAATAATATTGATGTAAAAGGAGGATCATGATCAGAAACAATTGATAGGGTTACTCCATGAAGTCCTACAACATCATTAATATAATGTCTTGCCAAATGTTCATGTGGTAAATATTATCTTATTCAATTTAAATGTGCATACATGGTAAGATGATCAATAAATACCCATATTGCATCATTCCTTATATGAGTCTTTGGTGCCCCATGACAATGTCCATCATAATATTATCCCATTTCCACTTATGTATGGGAAGAGGGTGCATGACTCCTCGCGGCTTTTTCCTTCCAGGTTTCACTTTTTGAAAAACCATACATCTTGGCACAAATTATCAATCTCCCAATTCTTGTTGTCCGACCAAAAATGTACTTTCAAATCTCTATACATCATGGTGCTCCCATGGTGTACAGTGAAATTCGATCTATGAGAATCATCAAACAATTCAATTTTTAGATCAGGTTTGTTCGAAACACAATGTCTCTTCCCAATTTTTGAAATTCCATATTCAAATATGAAGTCACTCAATATCCCATCATTCATAGAAGTAATATTCTTTTAAAACTCCTCATCATTAGTCTGTTTACTTTTTATTCTTTATAGTAAATATTATTTGGAATCCATTGGAAAAAGTATTGATTTTTCACATTCAATGGTAATTCCCATATCCATAGTTACTAGATCCATGAAAATAAGATACCTTTCAACTCTCATCTTGTCCAAACTTCATTATCCTTTCTTATCAAATAATATGCCACCTTATTGGACTTCCCTGAGTGGTAGTGTGTTTTGAAATCATAATACTTGAGTAGTTCAAGCAATCTCCTCTTCCCCATGTTTACTTCTATTTTTGAGGAAATATACTTCAAAATCTTGTGATTAGTATAAATCTCAAAATATTCACCATATACATAGTGTCTCCATATCTTCAGAGAGTATATTAGTGCTGCTAACTCAAGATAATGAGTGGTATAGTTTTTCTCATTAATTCATAGTTGTCGTGATTATTATGCAATAACACTATCATTATGAATAGGGACACAACCATATCCTTTCTTGGATGCATCAATATAAAAAACAACCACTTCATTCCCTCTTGGAAGAGTCAAGATATGGGCATTGACAAAACATATATTCAGTTCTATAAAAAAATATTCCCAAACATTTTTCAAACAAATTTAAACCATTTACGTGTGAGCTTGTTTAATGGATTAACCAACCGGAAAAAATTTAGGATGAAATGTTGATAATAACGTGATAAACCAATAAAACTACATACCTAAGTTATATTCACTTGGGCAGGACAGTCTTATATTTCCTAGTTCTTTAAAGGATCAACAGATATTCCATCCTTAGATTAAATATGGCCATGAAAAGATATCTCTTGAAGTAAGAATTCAGACTTTCGAAACATCCCATATAATTCATTACATTTAAGAGTCTTTAGAATAATGTGCAGGTGATTTTCATGATCATTTTAGCTTTTGGAGTATAAAAATATATCATAAATAAATACCACTACAATGTGTTGACGCTCCTTTCGTCACAGAATCTAAAGATCGGAAAAGGGAATATCTGAGCTCAAAGTGATTAATCCTTTGAAGAAACATCAAAAATCGACAAAGGGATGGAAAAGGAGAACATTGCCCATAGGTCGCGCAAGTTCCCTCTTGGTCGCGCAAGTACACTTGCGCGCCGCCTCAACACTTGCGCGACACCTCATGATCGTGCAAGGGACTTGCGCGACATATCTGGTAACCGCCCAGTAACCGCCCGGGGTCTTCTTTTTCCTATAAATAGACCCTGTGGGCCCCCCATTCGAGAGGATCTCTTCCCAGAAACTCGGATCAAAGCTCCCGACGCCCAAGTCTCTTCTCAAAGCTTCCAGAACACTTCTAAGGTAATTTCTTACCTAGAATGGAAGATCTAAAGGGAAGAAGGAAGGCCTAAGTGTTGAAACTTATCAAACACTTGCGCGCCGACTTAATTCCTTCAATATAACTTGCGCGTCCCTCTTCTGGAAAAACCTCAAGAGGATGGGAAAGGGTTTAATAAAGAGTCGCTCAAGTAATTCAACCCTGGTTGAAAATCGCGCAAGTATCCCTTATGTCGCGCAAGTATACTTGCGCGACCAATACTTGCGCGCCGCCGTAGGACTTGCGCGACCTTCAATACTTGCGCGCCCCTATCTTTTTGGGTGCCCATCTTGCCCTTTTTCACCCCTCTTAAGCCATTTTCACCCTTCCTATTCAAGATTCAGTCTTCAAGATACTTTTCAAAGCCATTTATGGCATGATTTCTTGATTTGACATCCTTATCTGAAAGGAATTATGTGAAATATCTCTCAAAACCTAATGATTTAAACATCTTTATATCACCAAAGATTGAGAGTTCATTCATTCAACCTCATCCTTTAAAATGAGAGAATCCTAACCTGGGTCTCCTTTTCAGGAATAAAGACTCAGTCATAAATCTTGGGCATCTTTCTTAAGAATAAGCCCCAATCAAATCCTTCAATCTTGGGCATCCTCCTCAGGAGTAAGCCCCAAACCTTAATCCCTAACCTGGGTCTCCTTTTCAGGAATAAAGACTCAGTCATAACCTTGGGCTTCCTTTTTAGGAGTAAGCCCCAAGTCCCCTAACCTAGGCTTCCTTCTCAGGAACAAGTCCTAGTCATAAATCTTGGGCATCCTTCTTAAGAGTAAGCCCCAAGTCTCTTAAAATTTCTCTTAACCAGTCATAAATTTCCTTTGATTTGGGTTTCCTCTTTAGGAATAAAACCCAATCATAAGTCCCCTCCTAACTTGGGCATCTTCCTTAGGAGTAAGCCCCAAGATTAGAGTATTCAAATCTCCATGAAGCACATATAACTTTGTGGACCCTGTTCTTGGATTTTCTCCCTAAAAGTAAATCCTAAACTTTCGTCTATCTGGGCAGTCATCTATACATAAGCCCCAAAACAAATTCTTATGATTGCATCTTTTATGGCACAATTGTCTGAATTTTACCAATACCTCTTGTTTCTCACACCGAGCATGACTCACGTGAGCTTAGAGTGTAAAAGTAATTATGACATTCATCTTTGAGCCATCAATAATAAAACATCATATCCCATTCCTCGAACTACGTGGGTTCTGATTCCTTTTTCAAAACAAAGGATACGTAGGTAGCCCATTTATGGGTTCGATCCCAACATTGAAATAATCTCTGTCCTTCTGAATGACGATAAACTTCAAGTGCCCCACTGAGTGGCTTTAAAACCAGCCTGGTCATCAAAATGACCAAGAGACTTTTATATAAATGTTTTGAAGGATACCATTGACCAAGAATCTCTAAACAAATATAGATGATTCTATATTGATGAAGAACCTCAAATACATATAAAAGATTCTCTAAATTTCTTGCATATTTAATCATTGATTGTTAAAACTAAAGGAAAGCTCATTTTATACTTGGTAATGTAATAAGGATTCACGAACTTAACTTAAATCTATAAAGAGAGTCCCGGAGTAGACAATAATTCCCCTCAAAAAGGTGTGATGAGTCCGACCTCCCATCCTCTCGACCAATGCAAATTCCTAAGCCTCATTAGCCCACAAGCTAATGAGCGCCTGCCTTTGGAAAGTAGGTCCAAACGGATGTGGAATCATTGGATGTTTCCGGTTCTACGAACAAACCCGTTAGAAACCGATCGGAACGTTTGAATCTCCCGTCCAGGAGGTCATCCCCGGATTCCGCGCGAAACAAAAAATGGTGAACCCGACGTGAATCCTTAACCAAGTTAAAGTGATGTTCTTCTTAGATGTTAGGCCCCTTGGGCCAACAAGGCAATCATTGACATATGATCATCCAAAAGATGCAGTAGCCGGATTCATCTTGATTATGTCTGTTATATGGAACAGGCACTCTTTTTTCAAGATCTTCTACAAAAAATGGCTTTCCTTAAATTCACCCCTGTGAATACTGCTGCTGAGAACACCTCTACTGTGAGGTCTGCTGCCATGAAAACCAATGCTGCTACTCCTGCTGGAACGTCATCCGCTCTGAGGATGACATCACCAACTCGGCGTCTTCAACGCTGTGTTTCAAATGCACTGGTTAAGGAGTACCGTCGTAACGGTACTATCCCAACTCTGGAGGCCGCTCGTCAAGCCCTCCAAGTTAACAATTCTACCTGGTCGTCCGGACAACGGCGACCAGCAATCAAGAAGCAGGCGGTGCTGACTACCGTCTCCAACCGTTTCGGGTCGTTATCCCCGGAACGCAATTTCCATTCACTCCCTTATTCTGAGGAAGTGAATGAGCAGGTCCCGCGGGACCTTAATTCAAAGAGACAGGAGTCCTTCTCAAGGGCTCCCATCAACAATCGCCGCCAGACTCGTGCGGTAGTGCACCCTCAACATGATGAGGGTACCGGCTCCAGGCATTCAGCTCAGGTTCCTCGAACCCGAGCAGGCAAGATGAATCACCAGAGACGGAATCCGGTTAATAATAGGCAGGTTGTCATCCCTGCCATCTCCGGAGAAGTCCACCAACCTAACTTGGTGGCAAATAACGAGCAGGCATACACACCTGTTCGTTTTAATCCCGCTGTCCAGCAGACTCGTCTGGCAGCATCAAGCCGATCCCGCCAGGCAATTCCGGCGGAGTACCATAGGCAGGAACATACACCTGCTTATACATCAGCAGTTAGTCAGCAGGCTCGTCTGACTACATATGATGGATCTCGTCAACCGCGTTTGGCGAAGTGTAATCAGCAGGCACATACACCTGCTGATACTAATCAAGTCTACCAACAGTCTCGCTTGGTAGCACCCGGAGAAGTCAGTCGGAAAGTCCCGACGACAAACAGGAGGCAGACTAAACTCTCTACCTCCACACTTGAGTACTGTCAGGATTCACTGACAGGAAAAGGAGGACAGGAGCAGGCACATACACCTACTCCAAGCCCAGAATGGACGTATATCCCTGTTCCGGCGGCTGAAGTCACCAAACATATTTTGTCAATGGTGAAAGAGCAGAAGCAAATTCCTGCTCATATTCTGGATGCTTGCCAAGATATCATAACAGCTTCAGCTTCATCTCAGGGACAGACACATAAATCTATCCCTAGCAGTGGAGTGACACATCAACAATTCACTCCGGAACAGACACACACATCTGTTCCAGTCCAAGAGGGTTGTGGGGCCTACTCCCCCATATCATATGGACAACCAAGTCAGGCACATACATCTGATTTGAGCGATGATCGTCAGCCTAACCTGACCATCTTTCCTGATCAGGCACATACACCTGCTCAGAGCAATCACTTTCGTCATCAAGTGATTTCTAAAGCGAGTAAGAAGGCATCTAAGAAAAAGATCCGCCCAGCACAGTCAGGAGATCAAAGGCCAATCTGTAACAAGGCCTTGCTCGATGCTGGAGTTCTTGAAGCCCTCAGACATTTATCTGTCGGAATTCAAGATTCTACTCCCTCAGTTCCCAATAACAGGAACATTAATCCCGAAGGTCTTCAACAGACACTTCCTCATGAAGACTTGCTTCATGAAAATTCGGTCAATCTTGAAGTTTCTTCTTCAGATGAGAACCACAGGAACCCTCTGTGTGGTCAGAAGACCAAGGAGCAAGAGATATCATCTTTTGCTGTAACCCATCATGAAGGTCCTCCTCATGGTGATGAACTTCGCTGCGAAAGTCCTCTCCGCAGTAGTGATTCACATTGTCTCGAAAATTCTTCAGAAGGCAATGTAGTGACGAGAAAGCCCTCCTATCTCGAGGCACTTGCAAACGTAAAACCAGTCATGTCTGAAGTTTTACTATCGGCAGGTGAAACTCTTTCTCCATCAGAAGATAGCTTGGGGTTCAGGTTATTCTCCGAACCTTCCCTAGGTCATTCATCTTCCAGCATGAATAGTGATTCCTCTACCAATCTTGTTGAATCCGATGAAGCAACAAGGAAACACCAACTCTGGTCCAAACAGGTAGAAGAATCTTCATTTAATGATAAAGAGGAAATGCTGAACATGAGGAAAAAACTGGCAAAAGGTGAAGTACCAGTCATGTTTTGGCCTTTGGCTGATTCACAGTATGACATTCCAAAGATGTTGACGGATGATGGAATCCATGATATTCGTCTTAACATATGGAAAACTCTTTGTCAATTAAAGAAGAAGGTATTATCTTACGATGAATATGAAAATCATCTTAAGATAATAGAAGGGTTACAACGCCAGATTGATTTGGCATCTCTATCAGTCTCTCGGTATCCGAAGGCCGAAAAGCAACAGAGAACCCTTCAACGTTCATGCCTTGGCGCGCTGAGAAAATTGCGTCAGTTAATTTCCAATGCTCCATCTAATGTTCATATCAGAGGATGGGGTATTCACGGAGCACTACATTTCACAGTGCTTTCCGGTCAGCAAAACCCGCCGAAAATGGTCTCATGCAATGTTATTGCCCATGGCCGGCCACAGTCAATGGGCTTTGTTCATAATCAAAATCTTGCTCGAGATCAAGCTTCAACTAGTTCCTCTCAAAATCAAGTATATAGAGAACAGGTTGTTGAATTGCTCCTACATCAAGCAGGCGAGAATATTGCGCAAGCCTCTCGTCTGGAGCAAACACGTCATCAAATGACAGAAGTTTCGGAAATCATCCAACGGTCTGTTGAACCAGGTGATAAAAGTGGATACAGGTTAATGCATCCAGCTAATTTCCGAACTAAGATCCGCAAGATCAAGAGAGATTTCAAGAAGATCTCAGACATAGCATGTCAAGAGACACCCCAGCTTGCCAGACTGGGGACTTCTCTAACCCAACCCTCAGAATCAACGAATGGGATTCGAGGAGTTGAGCAGAAGCAACAGGAACACCCCCAGTCCACCGGACTGGGGACTTTTTCAAATCTTCAATCCCTCTCTCAGAGAAAGTCAGTATTCTCTCGATTAGGGAATAAGCCTCAAGAGGAACGAAGAGCCAAGATGTCAGGAGATTCTCTCCAAGTGACGGTTCACAAAGAAATTCCTGAGGGGTCAAGTCAACGGAATGCCATGTCTTATCATGGACATAAAAGGAGACAATATCATAGAAATGCTGATAGAAAGGATTTCATGAAATATGCATCCATTAATGTCATCACTGCCGTTGCTGCTGATTCACCAGATGAGGCTCAATCAGAGGGATCAGATGAAGAGGTTCCTGCTCAAGAAGTTGCGCACACAGACCTAAATGAAGAAGTTGTGCGCACACGTAATCAAAGGCTTACCCAAAATTTGGGTATTCCTTCAAGTAACCCACTTCCCCCTCTCCGAAAAGGATCCAATAAGGGGAAAGGAAAGAATCAGGTTACTTCTCACCCTTCCTCTGAAGGAGGTCAATCGCTCTCATTAGAGCAAAGGCTTGCACAACAGGAGGAAGAAATGAAAGAGTTAAGAAGGTTGAATGCAGAACTACTTCAGAGTAGTCTTCTTCTTAAGAATGCTGAAGTCCGACAGCCGAAGGAATTTGTTGTAACTACTGAGATGGATCAGGAATATCCTCCTTTATCAGTACACCCACAGAGGTCTAATCCTACGGGTCAAACGCAACAACGGTTGGCAGCACTACCATTAGTTGCAGCACCAACCTCCACGGCTGTCCAAGCTCCATTCATTGCACCTACCCAAAACCAAGTTCAACCTGACGTTTCTCAAAAGTTAATAACTACTATTGAGTCATTAACAGCTCGGTTAGAAACTATGGAAGGGAAACGGGCGCAAGTTCAACCTGAAAAGAAAGTTTACCCTGAATGGGTAGATTCAATTTCTCCTCCATCCAGTTTTGGAAACCCTATTTTCCCTACTTTCAATGGATCAGGCGACCCTGAACAACATTTGACGCATTACGTGTCTTGTTGTGATCCTATGATGGGAACTCCAGAACAACAAGAAGCAGTGAAACTCAGATGCTTCGTGCGAACCTTGCAAGGACCAGCTTTTGTCTGGTATACAAGCTTGAAATCCCGGTCAGTCATCGGATGGGAGGATCTTCGTCAAAAATTCCTTCTTCAGTTCAGCTCAACTTTGCCAAAAACGACAGTTTTCGATCTTACAAACTGCAAGCAAAGGGAGAATGAAAGAGTCTCTGATTTCATTGCTCGTTGGAAGGGATTAACGTATTCCTTGAGTTTATCACTCCCTCAGGAGGAATTATTGCCAATCTGTGTGGCAAATTTGCGTGACGAATTACGCACGCCATTGATCCCTGTGAAATACACAGGAGGGTTTCGAGACCTTACTTCAATCGCTCAACAGATTGAAGATTCCCTTATACAGGCTAAGGTTAAATCTCGTGTAATTCCATCAGCTCCAGGAAGAAGAATGGGTAAAGCAGAAACTGCTACAGTTATGCTTAAACAGGCACCTGTACCTATTTCTACTTCAAAACCTTCATCTTCTCGAAGGGCTCCACCTCCTGAACGCCAACAACAAAGGCTGTTTCGTCCAAATGATCAAAAAGATCAACGACGAAAACAATTTGAGGATATGAAGAGTAAAACATACTCTTTCCGAAGTGAGCAAGTTCCTGGTTACTTCATTTCAGCTCTGGAAAATAATTTGGTTCAATTACCAGTGCCGAAGAGACCAAACAAGGAAGGAGATGAAGACCGTCCCAATTATTGTCCCTTTCATCAAATGTTGGGACATCCCATCCAGGAGTGTTTTGTCTTTAAAGACCTCCTACAAAAGATGGTTGACTTGGGACAAGTCAAATTGAAGGGTTCTTCAGCTCATGTAGCGTGTATTACCGCTACAGATCCAGAGGAAGGAGGCGAGTGGCAGGAAGTCAAAAGCAAAACTGCGAAAAAATATGATGATTGGATGGTCAGAAAGACAATCAATCGGACCCATTCCATTTTGCGAACACAATTGAAGAAGCCAATTGTGTCTCCTACAAAAGCTGCAGTAAAGCCTCCATCAAAGGACAAATCCTCAAAAGGGCAGCGTAATTCAAAGAAGAAAGAGGAATCAGAAGAAGATGAGTATGCATCAAAGCCTAAATTGTCTTTGACTCTGGCAGATTTCATGCCATCTACTTCAAAGTCACGGGCACCGTCCCACCAAACGGCACAGCCTAAACAGGCCAACCAGGCAGAGTCTTTATCAGACGAAGAATTGATCTTTGGTTCTGTTAATATGATTCAATTAACAGATTCATATTCCAGTCTTGATGAGCCTGAATTCCCTGTATCAAATAAAGGAACCCGAGGAAGTTTTAGAGGTTCAGGATATAGGGGAAGACGTGGATCTTTCCGAAGCCACTACTCTAATTCTACCCCTGCTAGCACTGTATATGCAGCAGAAACTCGTGGTAGAGCCCTTCATCGAGCTCAAAATGAACAACAAGCAAATGGATCTAATCAGTCTAAATTTCCAAAACCAAAGATGTTGCCAACTTCAATACAAGATGCATCAGCTTCCAAAGCATCTGCTTCCAAGATACCTGCTAAACCACATATTCCTATTGGGAAACGCAGGCCTCTAGATCAAAAGTATGATATATTGAAACACTTGGCCCAAGTACCAGCCAAATTATCAATTTTGGATGCTTTGAATCTATCAAGAGATCTTCGGGAAGCACTCATCGAAGCTTTGTCAAGTCCTCAAGAGTTTGAAGCTGAGATTGCTGCAGCTGAAATTTATCACATAGAGAATAATCCTGCAGAATGCCATGCAGTGATATCTTTTACTGATAAAGATGAGGATGATGTTGTGCATGGGCACATAAAACCTTTGTACTTATCTGGCAAAGTCAATGGTATAGATGTTCGAAGAGCTTTCATTGACAATGGTTCAGGAGTCAACCTCATGCCCATTCGCACACTTCGTCGATTGGGCCTCACAGAATCTGATTTATCTCCTTCTACCATGATGTTGCAAGGATATGATAAAAATGAACAAGAACCACTGGGAGAAGTTACGCTCAGAACTCAGTTTGGAGATCTTGTTTCCAATTCAGATTTCATGATTGTTGATCAAGACTCAGCTTTCAATATCTTGCTTGGAAGACCCTGGTTACATCAGCATGCAGCTATTCCGTCATCATACCATCAATGTCTCAAATACTGTTTCGATGGTCAAGTTGGAACATTATATGGTGATAAGACCCCGTTCAAAACATGTGAGTCTCAATACATTGAGGCGGAATTTTATCACATGAAGGGAAGAGAAAAATCTACAATGAAGGAAATTACCAAAGTTAATGCTCCATATGGTTTGGAAAAAATTCCAATAAATCCATTTTCACATGTGAGTACAGATTATGTGTTACCTATCAGTCAAATTGACAAAATAGGCCCAAATCAAAATACTCTTATGGAAAGATCCATAATGTCAATTACGGCAATCGAGCCAGACAACATGGGAGAAATTGGTAACTTACCAAGCAATGATGAAAGCATAAGTGGTGACGTTTTCATTTCGTCTGCTGAAATCCAACAAGTCTATACTTCGCTAATCAGGCCAGAAGAAGTTATAGCAACACCAGAGGTGAATGTTGATGTCGATTCTCAATCCATCATCTCCTCTTTATTTCCCAAAGAAGACCCTTGTTCATCAATAGGGACGGAAATGGAAGCTTCTTCTTCAAAATGTGAAAATTTTGACATCTCTTATGATCATGAGAATTTCGTTTTTTCATCTACTTTGCAAGTAGAAACGGAAGATATAACACATGATGAAGAGGAAGAGGAAGATCTTAGAGATGCTCCTCCAGCATTTGAAGAGGGTATCTCTACCACTGTGGATGAACTCAGAGAAGTAAATCTGGGTACAGAGAAAGATCCACGCCCCACTTTAATTAGTGCGGCCATGACCCTTGAAGAACAAGAGATGTATATTTCTTTTCTAAAGCAAAATAAAGATATCTTTGCTTGGAATTATACAGAGATGCCTGGCCTTGATCCTGATGTTGCCACCCATCATTTGGGTTTGCCAAAAGAACATCGAGGATTCAAGCAAGCCGCGAGAAGAACACACCCAACCTATGCTTCCAAAATCGAGGCTGAAGTGGATAAGCTTATCAAAGCTAACTTCGTCAGAGAAGTTCAATATCCCAAGTGGTTGGCTAATATTGTCCCAGTAAAGAAAAAGAACGGACAAATTAGGGTTTGCATCGATTTCAGAGATCTTAATCGGTATTGTCCCAAAGATGATTTTCCAGTTCCGATTACAGAACTCTTAATTGATGCGACGGCTGGCTATGAAGTACTTTCTTTCATGGATGGATATTCTGGATATAATCAGATCCGAATGGCCCCAGAAGATGAGGAATATACAGCCTTCAGAGCTCCTCAAGGTGTGTTTTGTTACCGGGTGATGCCCTTTGGTTTAAAGAATGCAGGTGCAACATATCAACGCGCCATGCATCGTATCTTCAAACCTTTTCTAGGGAAATTTGTTGAATGCTATGTAGATGATTTGGTGGTTAAATCCAAACAACGTTTTGATCACTTGGCTGATTTGAAAATCATATTCCACAAGCTTCGACAACATAATTTGAAGATGAACCCCTTAAAATGTGCTTTTGGGGTAACCTCAGGAAAATTCCTCGGCTTTGTTGTGCGCCATCGTGGTATTGAAGTCGATCCTGAGAAGACCAAATCAATCCTTGGTATGTCACCTCCTCAGAATTTGAAAGAATTAAGAGGACTTCAAGGACACTTAGCCTATATTCGGCGTTTCATCGCCAATTTGGCAGGCAAAAGTTTACCTTTTACCAAATTATTGAAGAAAGGAGTCACTTACCAGTGGACTAAAGAATGTCAAGAAGCATTTGATATTCTCAAGAAATACCTCTTAAGTCCACCAGTACTCATGCCACCTGTTGAGGGTAGACCTCTTATCCTCTATGTGACAGCTTTAGAGCGATCATTGGGTGCCTTTCTCGCTCAAAAGAATGATGCTGGGAATGAAAATAGTCTCTACTATCTCAGTAGAACTATGCTTGAAGCAGAAACCCGGTATTCAAGTATTGAAAAATGCTGCCTAGCATTAATCTTTGCAGTTCAGAAACTGAGACACTACCTGCAACATCACGAGGTCCAATTGGTATCTCGTAATAATCCACTCAAATTCATCCTTAGTCGTCCAATGCTTACAGGACGTCTGGCAAGGTGGGCGGTTATTCTACAGCAGTTCGACATTCAATATGTGTCTCAAAAGGCAATTAAGGGCCAAGCTCTGGCTGATTTCCTGGCTGAACACCCTTCAGTGGAAGACACATATTCAGATATCGAACTCCCTGATGAGGAAGTTTTTTCTATTCAAGAGAATCCTCAAACATGGGAAATGTATTTTGATGGTGCTTCTAGAAGTCCAACAGGGAAGAAAATGGAAAATCCTAAATTCAACAAAGTTGGTTTAGGAATTGTGCTCATTTCTCCAGATAAGGCAGTGTTACCTTATTCCTTTTTGTTGTGGGAAGGTGGTACCAATAATGAAGCTGAATACCAAGCTCTCATTGCAGGCTTGGAGTTAGCGCTTCAAGCACAAGTGAATCACTTAAAGGTAAAAGGTGATTCAGACCTGGTAATCAAACAAATCAATGGGGATTATGCCATCAGAAAAGAAGAATTAATCCCTTTGTATGATTACGTCAGAGAGTTAATGTCGGAATTCCCTTCAGAACCGACATTTTCTTATGTCCCAAGATCACAAAATGCTCAAGCTGATGCACTGGCTAATATAGCCACAGCTTTAGCAGATCCAAATCGGGACGAGACAACCATCGGTATTGCCCACCGTCGTGCAATTTCACCTTATGTTCAAGTCAGAACAGAGGAAATTAATGAAATTAGTCCCATTCCTGAACCATATGGTCATACTACAGGATGGATGTCACCTATCAGGGAATACCTTCAAAATGGAACACTTCCACCTGATAGAGCCAAGAGAGAACAAATTCGGCGACGTGTGGTCAATTTTACTCTTTATGATGGTCCAAACCACCTCGAGAAAATTCTCTACAAACGTGGTTTTGATGGAGTTCTCTTCAGATGTATTGATGGTGAAGAGACAATGGCTGTCATAAAAGAAGTGCATGCAGGAGTCTGTGGTGCCCACCAGTCTGGACATAGATTGTCTGATCAAATTCGAAGACTTGGATACTTCTGGCCTTCAATGATACAAGATTGTGTTAATTTCACAAAGAAGTGTCATTCATGCCAAGTATATGCCAATTTCATTCATCAACCTCCAGAGTTGCTTCATACAGCTAAATACTCATGGCCATTTTCCACATGGGGAATGGATGTGGTGGGACCTTACCCTTCAGCTACGGCCAAGCAGTTTAAGTACATTCTTACTGCTACTGATTTCTTTTCCAAATGGGCAGAGGCAGTACCTCTCAAAGAAGTCAGTTCTAAATGCATTGTTAGCTTCATCAAGTCTAACATCATTACTAGATTTGGTGTCCCTCATACCATATTGACAGACAACGGCACCAACTTCTGCTCTTCTGAGGTAAAGAGATTGTATCAAGAATACAACATTAAGTCCAACCATTCATCTCGATATCATGCAGCGGCTAATGGCCAGATAGAGGCCTTCAACAAGACTCTTTCAAATATACTGCAAAAGATGGTGGATAAAGATAAGAGGTCATGGCCTGATAAACTCTATCATGCTTTATGGGCTTATCGGACTACCACTCGCAATGCAACGCGGTCTACTCCATATTCATTGGTATATGGAACAGAAGCAGTCTTGCCAATTGAAGTCCAATTGCCCTCACTCAGAATAGCCATTTGTGATCAGTTATCAACAGATGAGCAATCCCAAAAGCGGATGAATGAATTGGAACAGTTAGATGAGAAAAGATTGTGCACTTTGCACCACTTGGAAATCTATCAGAATCGAATAGCACGAGCTTTTAACAAAAAGGTTCGTCTTCGTTCATTCATTCAGGGAGAATTGGTATTGGTTCTCAGAACACCAATGATACCAGGAAAGAAACCTCCCAAGCTTGAACCAAAATGGGAAGGACCTTATTCAGTACATAAGTTCTACTCCAATGGAGCGTATTCTCTGATTTCAATGGATGGAGAACACATCACGACTCCAACTAATGCCAGATTTCTGAAGAAGTATTTTGTATAAACACAAAATATTGTTCCCAAAACCAAGACTCTTACATTTGGTTTATACAGCAATGGTCCAGTATGACCTTAAACTACAACTACGTCCAGCATGACGATAAACTGTATGGTCCGTGCATATGACCTTAAACTATTCGCACTTATGTCCCTGCAACATGACACTAAACTGTGCAGCACCAATAGTCCTAACTGCAAGACTTTAAACTGCATAGTCCCTGATTTTGTCCTACATGACAATAAACCGTATAGAAGTTCCTATATTTTGTCCGAGATGACATTAAACTATATTTTGTCCTAGCGACATGACATTAAACTGTGTGGCACTTTCATCGTCCAGCATGACGTTAAACTGTGTTAAGTCCCTTATTGTCCTACATGACACTAAACTGTATTCTGTCCGAGATGACATTAAACTATATTGTGTCCTAACAACATGACATTAAACTGTGTGGCACTTCCAACGTCCAGCATGACGATAAACTGTAAAAAGATCAGAACTGATATCCTCATATTGATTCACCTTAGTCTTAGCTACATGACTTTAAACTGTACAGCATCAGTTCGTCCTTTCTATATGACGCTAAAACTATACAGCAATGGTCCAGTATGACTTTAAACTGCAACTTCGTCCCACACGACATTAAACTGTGAAAAAGTTCCATAAACAGTCCAGCATGACCTTAAAACTGCATCATTCCTGGTCCATGTATACGACCATAAACTATTTGCAAATATGTCCAGCAAGACGTTAAACTGTGACGTCCTAACTACATGACGCTAAACTGTATAAAAGTCCCTCACGTCCGGAAAGACGTTAAACTATATAATCATCAAAAGTCCAGCATGACATTAAAACTGCACAATCCCCCTTTCGTCCAATATGACGTTAAACTGTATTGTCCCCATCGTCCTAACTACATGACGCTAAACTGTACAGAAAATCCTTGATATGTCCTACATGACATTAAACTGTGCATCGTTAAGGTTGTTATTACCTCTTGTTTCTCACACCGAGTATGACTCACGTGAGCTTAGAGCAAACATCAACCATAACACTCCCTTTGGGCCACTAACCATGTGTAAGTCCCAACAACATTTTTTTTTTTTTTTTTTTTTTTTTATTTTTTTTATTTATTTATTAGATCATTATCCACAAGAACAATTTGATCATTAATTCATTCTTTAATTGAACTACACAGACTTTGATCCTTGCCCTCCAGGCTGGGTATGTAGGCAACCTCCCAAAGGTTCAAGCCCAAAAACAATCTCTTCACATTGGTTCACCACAATCTCATATGATGATGATTTGTGAAACCACCCTTGGAATCAATATCTTTACATTGATTCACTTTCGTCCTTGTTATATGACGTTAAACTATACAACACTTTTGTCCAGTACGACAATAAACTACAATATTCTTTGATTTCCTCATTTGAGAAGGAACCATTATTAAACATTGATTCTTTTTCAATCATGGTTTTCATTTTCAAAAAGACTACGTACATACATGGTAATGCCTAAACTTTTTATCTTAGGTTAAAACCATCATTGCACTAAAGTCCCTTTTCACCCTTCACATGTACGAACCAAATTTGTACAAAGGGTAGTTTCTAGAACTACGTGGACTTGATTCCCATCTTTATGGGATACGTAGGAACATTCGAGTGTCCCTCGAATCCAGTCCCAAGTCTTTTGGGCCTAACCCCAAATTTCACTTTCAGTCCCTTGGCTGAAAAGTCCTCATGAAAACACACACTGTGCATTCATTATTATGGTCCGAATTCTATGACCCCAAAAACTAAGATCACTCATCCTTTCGTCCTGCACGACGTTAAACTGCATTTCAAGAACTACGTATGGCTTGATTCTCATTCTTATGAGATACGTAGTGAAGTCCAAGTTTCAATTCAGGACCCAGCCACAACATGATTATGGTTTTCATTGACCTATGTATCTCTATATACATTGGAAAATACCCATATTTATGTATTATAATCCTAACCTTAAATATTTTCAGATCTTCATAACCCTTTTCATGACTTATGATCACAAAAATGTCAAACTTCTGAGAATTCTTTTGCCTGACTATGCAGCACGTGCCCATAGGTGGCCTTGCATAAACAGTCCACATAACAGACTTGTCATCCAAGAGATGCTATTTATTTGACCATGCAGCCAATGCCCATAGGTGGCCCTGCATGTTTTCAACCCCCTAACGGGTTTGTTAAATAATAGTAACTTCATTCTTGGGAAGAATGCCTCTTTTGTCCTTATTTGTCTTAAACGACAGTATGTAGGGATCCGCAAAAAATAGCCATCCTTAACGTATTTGTCCCATATCCTTTTTCATGATCTGAAAGTATTCAAGTCTATGGTTTATTCTTCTTCCCTACGTTTGGGTCAGACCTTCGTAGGAGTGATATTCATCCAGTTCTTCGATATTCTTGTTTGAAAATATCTTCTCCATATTCAAGTACCTCTTTCCATATAACAAACTCTATGCTTTAGAAAATTTGAATCTCCATAAACTTTCACTGGCTTTTAGCACTAGGAAAGTAAATTTCTGAGAGTTCTTTTGCCTAACTATGCAGCACGTGCCCATAGGTGGCCTTGCATAAACAGTCCACATAACAGACTTGTCAGCCAAAAGATGCTATTTTATTTGACTATGCAGCCAATGCCCATAGGTGGCCCTGCATATTTCAACCCCCTAACGGGTTTTGTTAAATAATAGTAACTTCATTCTTGGAAACTACTTCTTCTAATGCTATTTAGCTCTTTTTCATATCATTCCTCAGATTCAAATATTCTTAAGTCATAGTTTACATATTTTCTCTCATACTTGAGTATGCTAATTTGTTTTCAGATAAATTATCAAGGAATTGAATCCATTTTAATCCATTTTTCGGTCAAAGCTATTTCGACCTTAAACATTAGCCCCTTTATGTCCGGCTTGCATGACTTTAAACTGCCCGCACAAAAGACAGAGGAACTCTGAATAAAAGTCAAGTTCCAGCTCACTAAATATACATTTTTTTTGTATGATTTAGGTAATATTGAGCAGTTAAAAGATTCAAAGTTTTGTAGGGTTATTTGTAATAATCCTCGTAAAAATCAAACTATGCTTACTAAGCCCATTGGCTTAAGTAAATTTGAAGCAGGTAATAGAAGAATGCAAGCACAAATGATTGAAGACGAAAGTGTTTTTCATTGATACACAAGAGTTAGAAGGACATCCACAGATTGGAATCTCTTCTCTTTTTTAAGAAATTACAGGAGATTGTCAACAAAAGTCTTCATTTGATGTATAGCATCCTGAGCCTTATCAACAGTTGCTTGAAGCTCGTGCACTTGACCAGCTTCACTCTTTTCAGCTTGCTGAAGTGCCTTCTTAGCATCTGCAATGGCTTTCATGCAATTTACATGAGTTTCATCCAATGATTCATTAAGCTGATCAAGTTCCCCAGTAACAGCATCTAACTGTTGCTGGAGTTGCACCTGCTGGACGACCTTTTCTTTGATTTTTTGTTTCAGATCCTTCATCTTGACAACATAATCAGCTTCAGCCTGGGATATCGCAGCCTCAAATTCGCCTAAGTTGACTGACGATTTCACTCTGGTCAAATCTTCGCGACTTGTCTGCATTTGCTCCCTCCTGAAGATAATCTGTTTCACTGTAGCATGGATCTTTTCATACCCAAAACCACCAAGTCCCATTATAACAAATTGGGATGACAATCGGGAAATTTTTGATGGTAGCTCTTCTAAGGGCACCCCCGATATGATGTTCCATATATTGTTCCACGCCTTACGTCGTGAAAAGCTGAACGCTTTGAGCATCTCTGGATCTGATTCAACATCTTCGTCAGAAGGGGGTATGTAATCTGGAATTAACATGCTTAAAGAAGTGCCTCGTTCTGCTCTTTCCCCTCTGACTTGGGCTTCTTCACTTTCAAATCCCATTGGGGCAGAGGCTGAAGCCTCATCTCCGGATCTAGCCATTACAGTTGATGACCCTACATGATCAATTGAAAGATTTTAGTTGAATCTTAAAGAATAACAAAAGAATGGATTGTCCTGCAAATAAAGTACAATCACAAATATTGTTATCCCTTACCCAATGGTGGTTCAGCAACATGAGAAGACTTCTCCCCATCTTTCCCGGTTTCAACAGGATTTTCAAAATGGGTCTCAGGAGAGTTTATTGGATTTAGCTCCACTTGAGCTAATGTTTCTGCAATGATAGGGTTGACATCAGTGTCCACACCCTCTTCAGGCATTGGCAGTTCAGCAGCTTCTACGGAAGAAACTGCATATTATTTTACATCATGATTAGAAATATTTTTCTTTTAAAAGAAAAATTTGGGCGAAGGGTAACACTCACGCCCAAGGTCTTCTAAATCACATGACAATCTAGCATGATCATAAAATTCTTCAAAAGTCATTCCTTGATTCATCATTTCATCCAATGATACTTCAGAATCTTGGTTAGTCTCACCAGTGGGAGCATTTGCTATGTCTTCTTGCTGACTTATGTCCTGCAACCCCTGACCCTGGACATCATCTTCAGTAGTAGGAGGGATACTGGGAATGGATGGCAGCTCTTCTCCAGGAGCTACCAAGTCAGCTTGAGTTTGTGGTTGTTCTACAGCACCCTCCACGGCCTTTGAAGAAGGATCAGTCCCTTCCCTCAAGGGGGAAATTGAAGAAGCCCCTGCAATCCTCAGAAATATGAGTAACCATATGATTATGGGTATAAACTCATGATTGTTCGAAGGACTTACCACTGCTAATGAAACGTTTAGCTAAGGATTTCCTCCTTCGTTGCCTTGGCTTCTTTTGCTTTTTTGGAGTTTCAGCTGTCTCCTTTATTGGCACTTGGATTGGCGAATGAAAGGCTATGTCCAGTGCCTCATTCATGGCCTGCTGGCCTGGAGATATCTCGCCTGGTTCGCGAGGAGAATCAGCAGCAGCCCCAACAGCGGTACCACCAGGGCTATATTGTGGCGAAGGAACCCCGGTCCCTTTCTTTGCAAGCTGCAAGATGAAGAAAATAACTTTCTTAAGAAACAAAGCTTCAACTGAAATCAAGTTGCAAATAAGGAAAGAAAACTTACATCTTCAGGAGCCACGTACTCTTGCCACTCCTCATCTCCAGAACCACCAGCCCCCTTAGTGGTGCCACGATCAATCATTTCCTTCACCCGCCTGGTGATAGGAGTTGAATTATCGGTGGCATATATGAGCATTTCCAGCTCTCTGATGTAAGCCCGCACTTCATTGGGGTTATCTCCGTATTGAAGGTCTTTTGAGGCTAGAAGATATCCTATCCCAGGAAGTTGTAGACCCTCAGACAAATCCAGCCAGGCGGTTTCAGTATCACAGTATAAGCTCTGCCATAGCTGAACAGCCTCTGGTCTTAGATATAAAGGCTGTGAGGAAGGTCCTACAATTTTTGATTTTAATTTCTTCCCAACTCCTGCAACTACAGATAGAGAATAAGAAAGTGAGACTTATTACTTTATAAAGTATCAGTGATTGAAGTTATTACAATCAAATAACTCACCAGGAGCTGATGGAGTGGGTCTTTTGACTCTGGCCGGAGGATTATATCGGGCACGAAACCGCTTTGTTGCCGGTTGTGCCTCATCATCCCCATCATGATAATCCGAGGAATCAGTTCTAGAGGAGGAGTCTGTTGAACCTATTTCAGGAGGAGAAGCAGCACCTTCATGAGGAAGAGTTTCTTTCTCTACAGTCCTCTTCCTCTTTCCCACTTGATATACAGGGTGATTCAATATCCCTTTAGGGTATGATGCTATCCAGTGTTCGGCATAAAAAGTAGTCAGATAATGTGCCGCTTTTTCAACTGGTAGATCAAATACTGCTCCAGTCTTCTCTCTTGACGTCAGCAACCATAGTTGTCGAGCAACCATCGGATGTTGCTCTAACCTGACGTGTACTGGAGGGGATACAACAATCTGTTGTAAACATTTGAATTGGCGTGCAAATCTATATGGAGCATAGGCCTCGCATATGATTTCTCCATCAACCCTGGCTACTAATACGCCATCCCTGCAAGCTAGCATGTATGCCCTCAAATCCAAAGGGGCTTTCCCATCATCAACAAACCGCCCAGATGGCGGACTTCCATAAGGAAAGAAGTTGAATTCCTTATACATGCTTAGTCTTACTTTTATGTCATAACCATTGACATCTAATGGAGCAATTCCAGAGAATGCTTGCACTGACGGTCTGAAGGAGCTTCCAGGAATTTGTAACCCATTCTGTACATTGTAAGTCCTGAAGTGAGTGGCAATCCATCCCCACAAAACCTGGAATGGTCCCACTATTCTTAAAGGAGATTTACCCTGGAAGACATGAAGTAAACTCCTGTGAATCTTTGCTAAAATGGGGGTAGCTAACCCAACCATTTTTCCCTCAGCTAACTTAGCCGCAATGACGAAGGTCCCTGGCCTAACGCCTCCCTTCGAATCTCTGACCGGCAAGAGGTAAATACTGAGCCACATTGCCAAGAAACCCGCCAGACGAGTTTTCTTTGGAATTCTTTGATTCACTTCATAGCCCCATTTTTCAAACTCTCCTGCTTCTAGAGTTGGCCAGAATGTGCCAGGAGCTCCTCTCTTCTCAGGTTTTGGGCAAGTGGTAGGACGTCTGGGCCGGGTATCCTTGGATTTCTTTTTCTTGGATCCTTTTTCCTTTGGCTCCATCCCTTTCTTCTCAGTAAGAAACACCTTCATCCATTCTTCCGGATGGATATCTTTTCTGAAATGAGTTAATGAGGTCTCTGAACTCTTGAGCTTATGAAAGATTTTGAATAATTCTCGAGCCAAAACAGGAGTCTTCTCTGGATCATTCCAAGTCACCTTGGGAGGAATGAATTCATCATACATATCGCCCAAGATTGGAGCTCCTGAAATCTTGTGGACATCCCACAAACTGATACCTACTTCTCCATGAGTCAAGTGGAAAGAATTAGTCGCTGGACTCCAGTGACTGAGTATCTCTGGCACGAAGATATCATGTCTGTAAATATATGTCTGCCCAACCCAAACAGCTTCATATATTGCAGCTCTCTTCAGATCCTCAATAAACTCTGCGCAAGTCTGTCGCACCCAGTATGCCCACATCCAAGTTGGCTTCACACCTCCCCCAGGGCGGAAATCCCAACTTTTCTTCCAGCCTTTGGACTGATCCATCTGAGCATCTCGGAAGATTGAAGGATGGCAATGTGGTTGAAGCTCAGGTGTATGTTTTTTCAGATCTGGTGTGCAAGGGCTATGATGCATCACATACGCCTTCTCTACTGTTCCAGCAGTTTGAAATACTCCTCCGCCTGAGATATTTGCTGAAGCAAAATTTGTATAATTCTGAAACCAAGAAAATGGAAGATAATTCTTTACTTCTGGAATAATGACTTCTTGCAGATGACCATGACCATACAAAGGTAGATAAGTGCAGTGAGGAAAGTCGTGATGATATTTCTTCAGATACTTAGCCAAATCTGGAAGAGTGCTGTTTTTGACAGTATAGTAATCAGGGCCAATGATATTCATCATATCATCTATCTGCTTGCTAGCCAGTTCATCAAGGAATCCAGGTCTAAGAGCCATTGAATCTGCACAGGAGTTGAATAAATTAAACTCTTAAATGGGTTTTAATTTTTCATAAAATTTGTGAGAAAATCTGAAAAAAATGGCTAAGGCATTAAGGCGCGCAAGTATGGAGATGTCGCGCAAGTGGTACATATGTCGCGCAAGTATTTGTCGCGCAAGTGTTTGCCGCGCAAGCCTTATTACCTTGAGAGTAGCGCGGCAGCGAGGAAACAGCCAAAATAAGAGACTTGCGCGGCGACAAAGACTTGCGCGGCGAGAGCTCGAGAGAATTCGGGGTCGGATACCATTTACGGCCGGAAGCAGCATATTTATAGGCCAGGAGGCCTACCTGCGCGCCATACCATAGGGTTTAAGGCCTGCGCGACGCAGACTTGCGCGCCTCCCTCTGCACCGACTGGAGACTTGCGCGCCGCCCTTTTCCTTTAGAGGGATTCGATTTCCTCAGAGTCAAATCCTCATTTTTTCTCCGGATCCAACTCTGAGGGGGGACTTTTGTTGACGCTCCTTTCGTCACAGAATCTAAAGATCGGAAAAGGGAATATCTGAGCTCAAAGTGATTAATCCTTTGAAGAAACATCAAAAATCGACAAAGGGATGGAAAAGGAGAACATTGCCCATAGGTCGCGCAAGTTCCCTCTTGGTCGCGCAAGTACACTTGCGCGCCGCCTCAACACTTGTGCGACACCTCATGATCGTGCAAGGGACTTGCGCGACATATCTGGTAACCGCCCAGTAACCGCCCGGGGTCTTCTTTTTCCTATAAATAGACCCTGTGGGCCCCCCATTCGAGAGGATCTCTTCCCAGAAACTCGGATCAAAGCTCCCGACGCCCAAGTCTCTTCTCAAAGCTTCCAGAACACTTCTAAGGTAATTTCTTACCTAGAATGGAAGATCTAAAGGGAAGAAGGAAGGCCTAAGTGTTGAAACTTATCAAACACTTGCGCGCCGACTTAATTCCTTCAATATAACTTGCGCGTCCCTCTTCTGGAAAAACCTCAAGAGGATGGGAAAGGGTTTAATAAAGAGTCGCTCAAGTAATTCAACCCTGGTTGAAAATCGCGCAAGTATCCCTTATGTCGCGCAAGTATACTTGCGCGACCCATACTTGCGCGCCGCCGTAGGACTTGCGCGACCTTCAATACTTGCGCGCCCCTATCTTTTTGGGTGCCCATCTTGCCCTTTTTCACCCCTCTTAAGCCATTTTCACCCTTCCTATTCAAGATTCAGTCTTCAAGATACTTTTCAAAGCCATTTATGGCATGATTTCTTGATTTGACATCCTTATCTGAAAGGAATTATGTGAAATATCTCTCAAAACCTAATGATTTAAACATCTTTATATCACCAAAGATTGAGAGTTCATTCATTCAACCTCATCCTTTAAAATGAGAGAATCCTAACCTGGGTCTCCTTTTCAGGAATAAAGACTCAGTCATAAATCTTGGGCATCTTTCTTAAGAATAAGCCCCAATCAAATCCTTCAATCTTGGGCATCCTCCTCAGGAGTAAGCCCCAAACCTTAATCCCTAACCTGGGTCTCCTTTTCAGGAATAAAGACTCAGTCATAACCTTGGGCTTCCTTTTTAGGAGTAAGCCCCAAGTCCCCTAACCTAGGCTTCCTTCTCAGGAACAAGTCCTAGTCATAAATCTTGGGCATCCTTCTTAAGAGTAAGCCCCAAGTCTCTTAAAATTTCTCTTAACCAGTCATAAATTTCCTTTGATTTGGGTTTCCTCTTTAGGAATAAAACCCAATCATAAGTCCCCTCCTAACTTGGGCATCTTCCTTAGGAGTAAGCCCCAAGATTAGAGTATTCAAATCTCCATGAAGCACATATAACTTTGTGGACCCTGTTCTTGGATTTTCTCCCTAAAAGTAAATCCTAAACTTTCGTCTATCTGGGCAGTCATCTATACATAAGCCCCAAAACAAATTCTTATGATTGCATCTTTTATGGCACAATTGTCTGAATTTTACCAATACCTCTTGTTTCTCACACCGAGCATGACTCACGTGAGCTTAGAGTGTAAAAGTAATTATGACATTCATCTTTGAGCCATCAATAATAAAACATCATATCCCATTCCTCGAACTACGTGGGTTCTGATTCCTTTTTCAAAACAAAGGATACGTAGGTAGCCCATTTATGGGTTCGATCCCAACATTGAAATAATCTCTGTCCTTCTGAATGACGATAAACTTCAAGTGCCCCACTGAGTGGCTTTAAAACCAGCCTGGTCATCAAAATGACCAAGAGACTTTTATATAAATGTTTTGAAGGATACCATTGACCAAGAATCTCTAAACAAATATAGATGATTCTATATTGATGAAGAACCTCAAATACATATAAAAGATTCTCTAAATTTCTTGCATATTTAATCATTGATTGTTAAAACTAAAGGAAAGCTCATTTTATACTTGGTAATGTAATAAGGATTCACGAACTTAACTTAAATCTATAAAGAGAGTCCCGGAGTAGACAATAATTCCCCTCAAAAAGGTGTGATGAGTCCGACCTCCCATCCTCTCGACCAATGCAAATTCCTAAGCCTCATTAGCCCACAAGCTAATGAGCGCCTGCCTTTGGAAAGTAGGTCCAAACGGATGTGGAATCATTGGATGTTTCCGGTTCTACGAACAAACCCGTTAGAAACCGATCGGAACGTTTGAATCTCCCGTCCAGGAGGTCATCCCCGGATTCCGCGCGAAACACAATGTCATCATGATATTCCTTGAAGAATATATTAATGTGATCCATGAATATAGAGGGTGTGTTAGTCAATAAAAAATGAATTACTGTATACTCGTAATTCTTGTACTAGGTTCGAAGTGTTGTTTTGGAATGTCTTCCTTCTTCACACTCAAGTGATGATATCCAGATCTAATTCAATTTTTAAAAAATATTGAGCTTCATTAAGTTGGTCGAATAAATCATCCATGTGAGGTAGAGGATTCTTGTTCTTCATTTATAACATAGATCTCCCTGTAATCAATCCACAATCTCATATATCCATATTTATTCTTAACAAAAAGGACAGGGGCTCCCCATGGAGAAAAACTAGGGTGAATAAATACCTTATTAGTAAATTTCTCTAGTTTTTTCGTTAGTTCCAGTAATTCCACAATGGAAATTATATAAGGGGTATTCGATACGTGACATGAACTCGGAATTAAATCAATGGAAAACTCAATTTCTCATTCTGGAAGAAGTTGGGGGTAAATCCCCTTGAAACTCAAAAACATATTCTTGCACAATTGTTACATACCCTATTCGAACATTATTTCCCTCACCCATAATTATTTCATTCTCATCCTCCCTGATAATTGAATATATTAGAGCTACTGTTGGAGGATCTTGATAAGAATCAGATGGGGATGTTTCTTCTCTAATGATAAGGTACTTCTTATCATCCTCATGAATTGTAACCTCCTTCTTCTTTCAACAAATTTTCGCATCATGGTCTGAAATCCAATCCATACTATGAATTATATAAAATTCAATCATGGGAATGGCCATGATATCAGCAGATAAATAACATTTATATGTTCTAATGGGAACTAATTCACATAACATTTTTGTAATGATACTTCCCTTAGGTGTTTTGACAAGCATCTCCCTTGTTAAATCAAATTGTAAATATATTATTTTCTTTTCAAAATGGGAAGATATAAAATAATGTGATGATCCAAAATAAAATCAATCATTGGATAAACTTGAGGAAAAAATTAAATTACCTTCCACCATGTTCTTCGTAACTTCAACCTCAGTAGTGGTGATCACATTTCATTGGCCTTTATCCCTTGGATTTTTCTGATTAATGTTCATATAGATATTAGGGCATTCATTTTCATAAGGCTCGTTTTCTCTATAATTATATCATTCATTATTGAAAACCTCATTCTCTCCCTTTCAATCACAGGCTTGGTGGCCATTTTCAAAACAATTTTAATATACTTCTATTCCCTTCAGGAAAGTACTGGGATGTTTTTCCAAAATTTACCACAGGATGGATATTCAACTCATCCCTTTCATCCCCTTATTTCCATTTCTAGAGTCTTCAACAAAACTTTTCATCTCCTTCCTTACATTAATGTCATTTGACTAAGATAACTCTTTTTCTTTCTTGATTGCACATGAGACAATATCTTTGTATGATAAAAAGGATTGTGGGACTAATACTATCCATAGATATCGTTTTAACCCATAAATAAATTGACCAATATTACTCCTTGGGTTATGAATATAATATGCATCATGAATTGATAAACTTGTAAAGGTAGCCTCTTACATTGTGACAGTCTCATCCACCTTTTGTCTTAGACCCAGAAATTGTTTATCCATATCTGCTCGATGGTCACGAGAAAAGTATTTTTATATGAAAATATATTTAAACTCCCTCCATTCTATGTTTGATAAATCTTTATCTACATTTTTATTTTGGATTAATGACCACCATTGATCTGTATCTCCCATGAAGCGATAAACTGCCATGGTAACTTTTTACGTTTTCCTACACCCCAAAGTTTGAAATATTTCCTCTAAAGAACATATCCATTGCTTGACTACAAATTGATTTGTAGTCCCATTGAATGTTCATGGTTGTTTCCTCATTAATCGGTCAAACATTGATGCTCCGTTTTGTGGATCCGAGTTCTACATATGAGTAAGGTTATTATTCATAACCTATGTGAGTTTTCCCAGAATGGTGATAAGCTAATCAGCACCAGTTGGATCACCAGCTCAAATATAATTATTTTGAGTAGGATATCAATCCATACATGGTTTAGGATCATTGATACAGATTCAATTTCTTCAACTAGATTCCATTTCTAAACAATGGAATATAGTTGATTAGTTTATGAACTACAATATATAATTCAAAACATGTAAAAAAATTATAATAAATTGAAAAATTTAAGGATATAATCCAAAATAATAATAAAAATCATTGATGATGTATATAATCATAAAACCTTCATAATGGATTTTATAGAAAATGAGAATTATCTTAATACTATCCCTCGGGAGTGTTGTAACCATGTGTGCTGCAATACCCAATGTCGTGCACCAGTTTCCATTCAAGTTTAGTTCAAATCAGTGTTTTCGTGTTTTACCACTAGGTACATTTGTACTAGTTATTCCTCTACCTACTCATATCCAGACAGGTATGTATTTCATGGAAAACCAAAAAAATACTTATAGTACCAAAATTCTAGGAAGTTCCTCTATAATTATCCTCAAAGACTATATTGGGGTAGAGTTATCTAATCAGAGTTTTTATAAATCTAGTTTCCAAGGTTTCCGATAGAAATTTCTAATTCCAACTATAATTCCCCAACCCCAGTTACCTAGATTTAGTGCATTATTACCAAACATGGGCCTGATATACAGAATCATCTCTTCAAAGACCAATCAGTGTGGTTGGCTTGGATGTACTAGATACGTTCATAGGAATTACATTACATCATGAAATGAAAACATCAGCAACGTTTTGTCCTGTTTTTGAACATATTTATATCCTTATCCTATCCAGGGTGTTAATCCATAAAATACATCTTCAAATCCTGGGAAAAATAAAACATAGAAAGGGGTGAGCTAAGATGCTCAGAAAAGATAACAATATTGCGAAAACATTCAAAAATAAGGAGAAATTTTTTAGGCAATGTATAAGACTAAAACAAAAGCCTTTTAAACAAAAATTTCTTCATTAATTGGCAATGGTAAAATTAAATAATTCTATTTACATATTCACATGGATATTCTAATAGTTTAATAATCACATGAAATTTCAATATCCAATTTCAAAATAATTGAATTCATAATCCTAGACTCTATAACCACATAGTCATGGCCTTGTTCCAAAACAACAGATAGGATTTTGTCAAGACCATGGGAAAAGACACTAGTTTTTCTCTTGAGACGTATAGATGCATCGAGATACTATATCGGGCTCCACCCATCACTTACTAAGTCTAATGCATTCTTCAAATGAAAGGGTTTGAATATAACATAAACATTCATATTAAAACTATAATATTAAAGATAAATACTTTGTCCATAAACGATTAATGGTATAAGAAAAACACAACCACAGTCAAACATATCACAAAACATTCAATATAATATGGAGGATTTGTATCATAATAAATAAATATCAAAAAATATTTAAATCCATAAAAATGATGATGACATAGATGAAATAAATACATTTTTAAGAGAAATTTGTCTTTATATTTTGAAATCATTTAAATGTCCTATAAATAAAAAAGAATACATTTCTTCTTAAAAAATTTATTATAAGATTGTATGGGAAGCTTCGATGATGTTATAATGGTGGAAGATAGCTGCATCCACCATATAAGTTGAAAAGCATTCTAATATTAATTTTGTAAAAAAAAAATCATAATGTACATTATTTGGAAAATGAAAGAAAGATTATTTTCAAACCATATAAGGTCAAATAAGGGTATAAATGAATTTATCCCATTATTTAGTAAGTATAAAAAATATATTGAAATTTAATTGTATGAAAAAATGGATGTGGTTGAAAAATTGGTCCCACTAGTTACTTACATATTAACAACCTCAGATTAGTATAGAGATTGTATAATTAACCCTTACCATGTACTATTCCATAGTGGATTGTATGTAAATCTTATATATAATAGTTAAAACATTTTTAATAAATTATATAATAACTATATACATTAATATGATAGCATATATTATCCCATAATATATTTCAGTAGTATCTTCGTTTCGTGTGTTAACTGATATGCTTGCATTTATATGCTCTGTTAGGTAAGCCATGATTTTTATGGATAGGATGTACATTATTCATATAATTTTTTTTATTATGTTCATAAACATTATTTTTAAACATAAAATAAAAATTATTCTTGAATGATTATGATGGGGAATAAATCTCATCGCGTTCGTGGAGACAGTAATCTGTATGTACGCATGTACAAAAATATCATTATATGGATGGTGAATTCGTATATAATTAAATGGTATATGATATATAAAGAATAATTATCATGTTATATTTATTATTTCCATCATTTATACTCATTATTATACACATCCAAATAATTAAGTGTTTGAATAACAAACTACACCACAACGTGGAGACGGTAAGCCTTACGTACACATGTATTGTGATATTCTCATTACTATGATAGATTGAATAATGGATATGATTGTAATGTTTTTATAATAAAATCACATTATATAGAAGATACTTTATTTGTTATATTAGAATGGAATCTACAAAAAAGGGTCATTGGAAGAAGAAAATAACTTGAAAGAGGGTGTTGAAATTATTACTTCTTCTACGGGTGTTTCCTTTTCTGTTGATCTAAAGGGAACCATAGGTTGGATTTATGATCAAACTAAGGCCTCTAGGATGATTCCGAGGAAATTGGGAGGATATTTGGGCTGGGGTTGGCCGAGCGAAATGGCTTTGGTGGTGTGATTTTAGGAGATGGGGAAGTTGCCTTTAATAAGAGAGGTGAGGGTCACTTTAGGAAATGCTTGAATTATTATTTTAATATAAAATAAATTTTTTTTTCTAAGGGATAAAAAATGAATTATTCTAAGGATAAGGTTTGGATGGATTGAATAACTATCAACCAATATATTTTATCTATGTTTAGGTCATCATATTAACAATATCTTTTAGATTTAACTCTTAGTAAAATAGTTATACATTTACAACGTCTCTTTGTATTTTTATATTATATGGATAGTAAATATACTATAACAATACAATAGAACAAAATTTGGTTCATTATTAATATATATTACTATATCAATATCCTTTGGCCTTACATTTAATTTTTAGGAATATTATATCAATTAATAATATAGTTTTTGTTTTAAAAACTCAATTATGTCAATTTTGAAACTATTTAGCATTTGATTATTTTAAAATCAATTAAAACGTTATCACATTGAATGAAATTTTTTTAACCAATCATGAAATGTCATATTAACCTATAAAGTTAATGGAATGAATATTAAATATCAATTTAAATTTATATGGATATTTATAATATCAATTATTTTAATATTTAATTAATAAGGTATTTATTGCATCATCATTGTGTCATAAATAAATTAAATTATTTACTGACTAGAAACTATAAATAAAATACCATTATGTTGGAAATATTTTTATATTTCTAATGAATATTTATAGTTTAATTTATATTGGGTGTAACCTTATATTATAAATGGTTTAGTTATCAATCATTAAATTTAACTCTTTTAACTTTTATTTAAATCAAATATTAATAAATGTCCTAAACTTCTTCTTGTGGACCAAAGAGGATCATATTTTATTCCTAAGGTTATTTTTGATCGAATTATACTTATTCAATAGATTTAGGACATGTTATAAGGTGATTGTGATGACATTTTTACCCTTAATTACCCTATTTACTTTTCAACGTGGTAAATAAAAGACAAAAGATACTATTTAAAGAAACTATTTTAATCATATTGAACCAAATTTTACATACTAATATTCACCATGTCTCTCGGATTTTTAAAATTCATCTAACAGAAGTGTTACTATTATTTTTTATGCAAATTTTCAAATGCTCCTTGGATGTGGGTAAAATACGGTAAAAAGTTCAGTAATATTTTTATATATCTTAACATATTATAAAATGACTCCAATTATTTACATTGAACATATAAAAATATTATGTACCTATTTTCAACTAAAATAAATTTTAAAAAATTAATTAAATACATAAATAAAAAGTCATTTTTAACCAATAACGTAGTTTTATTCACTATTCATAAAAAATTGATTTTTTTTTTGAGAAATACCAAAAATTAACCCTAATCTAATTTCAATATTCCGAATTCAAAAATGATGTCCATTATGAAAAATAAATTTTATAAAATTTAAAAATATGGGTATTAATATTCATAACAGCTAGTTTGATTGGTCACAGTGTGACAAAATCTTGACGTTGTGTACAATGACTGTTATTTCATTATTCAAAGGGAAATGTACTGTGGAAGATTGGGGTGTTACACATTTGATATACCATACATCTCCTTTATGTTCTTAAATCAGTGAATAATCTCTTGATTTTATAACCATGAGTTAATCTTTTATCTATGCAAAATCCTTCTTGATCTTTCTGATATGAAAATGGATCTTACTCAGATTAATGTTTTGAATGACTATATAACGATATTTTTCACCTTGATTTATTATTAGTGATATATTTATTATGTAAAAACAATATACTGATCTAATCCAGACCTACAATTGAAAATGAGAATTATATGATAATGCATTATTGAATCATATTATGTGACCTCTTTATAATGGTGAATCAATGATAGATCGTCAATCCAGTGACACATACATTTTAGCTTCAAGGCGCTTTTGACATTCTAAATACCTAAATACTAGACTAAAGTTAGATTTATCTCAAAAAATTAATGTTTATATATAAATAATTATAAATATTTCATTATGAGATATCATTATTATTCATGAATGTATTCTTGAATGTCTTTTATATTGATGTATTGATGATGGATCAATGATTTTTTTATACGAGGAAATCCTGTGGAATATATGAATAATTCATAATAATTTCATTAATAAAAAATTTATCCAAGTTATTGGGGTTCATTCCTTCAACATATAATAGAATTTATTTTTTAATAGACTATTTATGTTATGTTATTTTATAACTATATTCATGGCTTAGAGTTAACTTGATTTTATATTCTAAACCTATTTTTGTGAACTAGAACCAATATAATAAATCATTGAATAGTTATTAATTTTTATTTAGTGTGATATAAATATTGGACAGTAACACATTAATGAACAAAAGTGTTTGTCATAAATACATGATGTACGAACAATATCATTTTTTGGATCTCATATACATTTTTTAACATCTCATAATATATTTTTTATATATACTTATTTATATATTCCTGATTCAAATTTCATGAGGGTGTACTTGTATCCCATGATAATCATTTATAATACATTACTTCATAAGTATGATTTTATCCATTTTGACTATGTATGTGGGAGGCCGAATTTATTGCAGGTTTTTAAAAAATGTTTCAGGATGATATACAATAATATTCATTTTTTTCTCTACCCTATTATGTGTCATACCATTCATTTAGAGTTTATTTCCTGTACATAGAAATTTTAGTCCTTTGAATAAATATTATCTTTTCTAGGATTCATGTTCTCATCAAGCAACAATGATGATGATAATTGTGACCGAATGGTATGTGAGTAACATCTTGGAGACCTTACCTAAGGTAGTAATGTTTGGGGAATGATGGTTTCTAGGATTGACCCATAGAATATGCGGGGGTATGTCAACATGGACGTCTGACCCATGATAGAGCTTAGATGTAAAAATGTGTGGGATTTATCTAAATATATTACTTATGACAACTTCAATGCATTATTATGAGACATTTGGGTTATTTTTATTATTTTTATATCACATCCGATATCCATACTTCTAGTGTAGATATGAAGATATAATACCCTAGGATATATGGTTTCTTAGATAGTGTATGATCTCCCAGTACATGAAATTATGTTTGGAATTAGTTTTATAATAGTAATTATGATCATTACATAGTCATTTTATACATGGAATGACTTATTAATGATCCATTGGGGGTGTTATATTTCACACACTGTGTACCTGAGTTTCAATGAATTTTCATTTTTCATTTATTTTTTTCCAATAAAGGGAATGAGGACTATTCAAGATATATTTTTTTAGGAGAATTGAAATTGGAGTTTTAATGGGATATACAAAAAATGAGTTTGTAGTAATATTTATTTAGGACCCATCAACTTTACCTTGTTTAGAATATCCACTTTGGGAACCCATTTATCAAATAATTATTTGACACATATTCCCTTTTGTATTATTTTATTATGAACATAAATCTATGATGTTATTTTATTGATTATATTATTTTATAATAAACTTAATAAATAGGTTATAGTCTTACCATTAACAACATTTTGTACCACACTATTGTTTGTAGTCCCTGTGTGTAAAGGGAGGCACACTAGATGTATTGTGTCCCTTCTTCTAAATCATATTGGTTTGGGTAAAGGATTTATAAAATGATTTTAGAGACAAAAGTTCACATCTTTTTATATTAACATGGTACCTGGTTGACTAGATAAATGTGTGGACCTTGAATATGATATTTTAAATGGGTATGGCTTTCCCATGGGTGATGGACCTCCATGTTTCGCTTGACAATATTATTTTTACTATTTTATTGGATTGTGTGTGCATTCTAGCATCTTGACTAGGAATGTAAGATAATATTTCATTTATATACATATTATCGTGCTTCATATATTTCATAAATTTAAATCTTGAGTTGTATGATATATTTGGGATAGAGTATTCATATATTATTGTATTTATATGTTTACCTTTCGGTTGTGATATTTCTTTTTAGGTAGTAATTATTAGTACTTTATTATGATTTTATATTTGTATATTTATATATTTGAATTTGATTAACATTATAGGATGGACACCATATTCGTTATTTATAGGGATCCACTTCAGCTTATGGGTAGACACCATGGAGAACCTTTATGATAACTAATTGAATGATTATTGTTTATCCTATATTCTATTAATATTTCAATTTTTTATAACAAATATACCACCATGGAGAAGTCTGATGGGACTACCAGCTGATGCAATTATGGGTACTGATGATATGATGGATTCCACACTTCCTCCACCTACATAGAAATATGGTCCCATATATAATTTTCCCATACCAGCTCCAATAAAACTTATAGTATCCCCACACTAGAAGAGAGTCCTTCTGCATGTTACTTATAAGTTATTATGTTCATTTCGGTGTATGGTAAACAACAAAAAATTATTATAAGTTATGAATCTTATAACCAGTTAGGGAACTTGTGTCTAATATTATAAGATAACTAAATAGAATTAATTGGTGGTGTATTTTACTATATTGGGAAACCTTATGGCAAGAAGGTGAAAATGGTATCATTCATAAAATAGGGTCTTTCTCATATGTAGTGGGACATGACGGGACAAACCGATATGTGTGAGGGTCTAATTTGGCAGAAATTCAAGGGCTGGTATTTTCTAGAATTTATTTGTGATTTGGTTAAACTAGAAAAAAAATTGACGTTCAAGTAGAAACAGTTACAGTCCAAGACTATAACATTATATACCACTCATTTCATATAACTTCTCCACTATACTATTTTCATTCCTTGAAATGATGGACGATAAGCTATGAAGATCATGATAATTTTTTAATAGTCAATTACAGAGATCCAATCAAGTAGTACTCTTTCATTACTATATCATGTATACAATAATTTTTACATGATTTTGACATATGATAACATTTTTTAAATCTTTACATCCACAATCAAAAAGGTAGTTTCTACTAGAATTTTTTTTCCAACTGTTTTATCTATTTCTTGGATATAAGGACAACTTCAAGATAACTTAACTTTAATCCTAAACAATGGTCTTATTGGATAAAAAATGACACATATTAGAAAAGGAAGATTTTGTTCCATCTGGTACAAGGGTCTCATAGGTATTGAGACTTTTTTTCATGATTATCTGACATGGGAATCTCTAGTAGATTAAAATAAAAAAGATTAACCAGCTAAAAGGAAAAACAGGGTTATTTAGGATTCATTGGTAAATAATATTTTCATACACTTGTAATGGTGTACAAACATGAGATTATTATCAGGGAATAATTGTTTGTTTCATATATATATTCAATAAAAATACTAGGGAATTTATTTCCTGGAAATGTAGCTATTTTTTGATGTGACATTGGTGGAATGACATTTATTTAATGATCATGACATATTTTTTAGTTTTAAAATTAAATGATATGTCAATACTTGTTAACATAGGTGATAACACATTCACTAAATACATATTAATTATAGAGTAAGGTAATTAAATATAGTTTATAGAATGAACAATAATGCAATAAAATAATATGATAGAAGGATTGAATCCTATATTATGAGATATTACAAGATGAAGAGATTATATTATAAGATATATTTTTTCATGGAATATATGTAATTTATATGATTATTCCTTATCCCCATAGTGTGATTAATTTTTTTTAAGACTCCACTATTGGTTGTTAAATAACATTCTCTGTTTCTGAGATATGGTCCAAGAGTGTCACACACTAAACATCTTCAAAATTCATGTATATTCTAATGAATATCATAATAGGACATGGTGGGAACAATAATTGTTTTAGAGAGAAACCTAAGAATAAACTATATCCCATTAAAAATTATATTCATTGTTATTATAGTATATAATAGATGGAGTTTATTTTAGTTTTTAATCTATTTACAAGTAATAAGTGGATATATAGAAAATTTTTTGATGAATGAATATTATTTTCACATACATGTGCATTTAAAATTTTCATAAACAATAATTCAATCAATTTTTTTTATTGTATTAGGAAATATATTTATTATTATAACAATATATGATAAAAATATAGAAGACAAATATGACAATGTATGATTTAAAAAAGTATTCTTTATTTATTGGGTACAATATATTTGGTGGTCATAGATAGAATTGATGGTTCATAATAACATAGTATATAAGGAGGAGGATCCACTCATTCATGGAATCATCAACAATAAAAATTTTGATCCTCTACCACCACTCTCATCCATATAATAGAGATAATCTCTTGATCCAATACATATATCAGTGTTTTCTTTTTCTTATTGATGTATTATGGTAACAGGGAACATTGTGTCATTGGAGGAATCAACATATCTCCATGATAGAACCTAGTATTGGACAATTGATATTACTATAAAAAATTAAATTCATATGTGGATGATAAATAGGGATCTAGATTTAGTTTATTCATGGAATGATCAATGGATACAAGTGGTTGTCGAAGATGGATATAGATCGAATTAGGTAAACATTAATTTAGCATTTCAGTATTCATTTTTCCCATGGGATCCCAAGATATTTTACATTGATGTTTACCATTAGATAATACATAGAATTTTAATATGTAGAGAATGTTTTTAAATCCTCTACACATTTTCTTCTTATACACACCTATGTACCTTTAATTTTTATTAGACCGTGTTACTAAAGTTCAAATGTAATAAGACTTGAATTTATATATATTAATGAGGAAAACAAAAAATCATTCCCATATCTATAAATAGTGATCCATTCAAATATCATTTGACTGAGATATTGCCATCTAAATTTCGAAATATAATTAAAAACTGATTTTCTGGGTTATTAAATTGCGTAAATATATATAAATATAAATATATATATATTTATCTATATGTGTGTGTGTGTGTTATTAATTCAATTTGTGGTGGGTATTCCATATTGGTTTATCATCCATGTTGATAGAAAAATGTGTTATAGACTATGGGTATATATATTTGTAAAACCAAGTCTTTTCCTTCAGGAATGGATTCTTGATAATGTTTCACTAATAATCTATAATTTTACCTTCATTGTTCAAACAATACTGTTTGTTAATTGGATGGTTGGTGTGTTTTAAATAGAAGGGAACTTTATGGATGAATGTATGATTCATTCAAATTACCATTCATGTAATTTTGTTACAAGTAATGTGATTATTACATGAAATTTAATTCTCTACCCAACACTATTTACGTCATGTAGTGTTTTTTCTTAGGGAGATGGACCCCTTTTATGAAAAGACATGTAATGAGTTTACACGTTGGGTAAATGAAATAGATATTTTTTTACTAAAAAAGAGGGAGGAGAATCATTTTCAAAAAATACCCTCACCTCAAGATCTACCTCTTGTCGAAACCCCCAAGGATCCGCAATGTAGTTTCTTCTACTGTTCATCGATTCAGACTCCAATTTCAAATGCATCTGTCTCATTGGATGTGCACTAATAAAATCAATATTCCTCTTGATCCATTCATTGTTTTCATTCTATATAAAATGATATATAAATGCAATATCATAGACATATTTTTTGGTATTTTCCATATTCATTATATATAATGAATCCTCGGAAAAACTAGAGTATGATATTGTATCGGGAGAGTTATACGGTCACATGGTAGGTGGCCTATGAATACCTCTTCAACATTATTCATATTATGAATTGTAATTAGAGCACAATGATCGCATTGAGCATAATTTTTTAAATTTATATGTCAGTATTATTGTAATTATAATTTTGTTATATGTACCATTACCTATTTGTAAATCATTATGGTTTTTTGTATCATCAAATTCAACAACCCCATGTGTGGTTATTCAACAAAATTGGGGTTTTTAGTATTTTCTCACCATTGATCCACCGTTCAGGTGTGTTTATTCATGAACCTACTAATGGTTACCCTCCCTAATGAAATTTCTTTTGTATTAAGAATTAATGAGATTCTTATACAATGATGTTTTCTATTTTATCGGCCAATTTTTTTTATAATTGTATATATAAATCTTAACTAAAAGTGGAATGAATATGGAATATATATGACCTTTCAAAATTAAATATAATATAATTCTTGTTTTCATGTCTATATAACCCCACTCAAAATATGTTGTATAATGGTATAATAAACTAAATGATTTATATATTACCTAAATGAATTGAATGGATGCATAACCCTTGGCCTTTTCACACTAATAAAAGGACATTATTGAACCTATGGAATATGTTAAATGGTATGAACATCAAATGGACTAATTATGAAATTAATTAAATTTGAGGTTCCCAAATATATTTGGTTATTAACATCTCTATTATCCTTGTTGTCATACTCAAGATAAAATTGGGATTCTCGTGGTAATTCCATGATTGCTCATGCATTCCATTCAAATTTGATGATGGTGGTTCCCATGATTGAGACCCACCATGGGACCCAATCCCCTTCAATCAGTGGATGCCTTATATTATACAATATAATCCATTATTTATTATTATATATACTTTGGACACACAAATGGATATGTCATGGCGTCTACATATATAGGGTTACTTAGTAATATCAATAGGACTAGCCATAGCATATCGCATTTTACCATGTATGTATTCCATGGAATAGGTATGATAATTATAGTTTTGAATGAAATGGATAATTCTTCATTAATTTCATTTTTACCACTACATCAAGGATAAAATTACTACTGAGTTGAAAAACAATAAGGTCTTTGTTTGTGTGGTTACTACCATGTAACACATTAATTATTAATATCAATACAAGATTCTTTATTACAACATGGTACCTTCACAATTTCCATCATGTGGTGATTTCAGTGCTTGATATTCTGTACGTGACACAAATATATAAAATTGAACAATATTTATTAATGAACTAGTTACATATTTAGACACCACATGAGAGAATTATTAGTTACTATGGTATTTATATTACTATACATCATCAAATTTATATATTCATTTTTGAAATAAAGATCAGTCTATATTACACAAATTTTATGTTACAAACTACATTAGTGTAATCCTCAAGGAATTTATTTCACATCCTATTTGGGAAAACATTTTCACCCAAGTCGATTACACATACGAATTTGTTGATAAAGGGAATATTATCACCTTACATAATTTAACTTATTAGGTACCTATAATTCCAATTTATTGTATATTTCCCTTCCTTATTGGTTCATTTCATTTATTTCGTTGATTCAAATTACAATGATTTTGTAATTGAGCATCTCTTTTGTCGATATACTTATATTTCTCTAAAATATGATTGAGTAATTATAAGATTCAATTATTTAGGATTAAGGGATCATGTAACTATGAATTGGTAATTTTACAAATAAATCCACTAAAAAAAGTCAAATTGGCATTTTATTTACTGATATGTATTATTATTCCATTTTTACTGGGAATGGATATTCATATAAAATGAACATTCATATAATTTAAATGAAAATATAAGACATAATGTGAAAGGATTAATTCGAAATGTAAGGGTTTACCATCAATATCGCATGTTTTTATGTGAATTAATGGTAATTGATAGAGTATTGTAACTAAAAATGAAATAAATTGATCCTATAATTTTATAGGATGGTAAGAGTTGACCATCCATCTACTAGAACCAAGAGAACAAATAGTTGATCACTTACATTTATTGAGCCTTCTATGAACATAAATAGGAAATTATAATATGTGTAGTGAGACCTTTTAATTTCATTCTTATTCTGTTAATTTTGATATATATCTTATTAAATATTCTTATGAGTTGTGTGTTTGGAGTTTTTATACCATTGTTGCCACAATGTCCTTGTGTCGTGCCACATGAGGGTGGTGGTGACCATGATCAAGATGTGGTTGGTCCTAAAAAGAATTTATTAACTACAATATTACCAAGTTATTAACTAAATTCTATACATGATTTTGGAAAATATTATCAAGTTTTAGATAGTTTTCTATGTCTATTGTAGTCCATGGATGGTGCTCCATGAGCTGCACCTATAAAGGATAATCTGACATGAGAGTACCAGCAGCAACATCCTAGTTCCTTCTCGGAGATGGAGGTCTATAGTCTAATAATTCATAAGTAATGTATATTTTTTATGTCCATTATAATCAAGGTAATCATATTTATTGAATTTACATTCTCATTGCAGACATGTTTCATGTTTTAGCTCTGCACTAGTGGGATGTGATTACCAAGGATGGTAACCATCAGGGCATGGTTTATGCTTACTTATAGACATCATAATATGATCAGTACGTTCCTAAAACACTAATTGCTTACTGATCTAGAGATATCATACCTCTTTATTGTGGTTCTAATCCTATTTCAGATTATTCTGCATGCATCACTGATTCACATCAATTTTCACTACATCTAGAAATTAATGAGTTTTAGCATGCTAGACACTTCATGGATGGGATTAAGTATGAAATTCGTACTCAATTTAATTTTTTAAACTTCATATGTTATTTTAAATAGTTATAACTTCTATTAACAGTAAGAGAAACCTTATTTATATTTATAGTACCAGGATGAGAGGATCTGTGTGCATGGTAGGCGAACCTAAAGCCTCATTGTGATAGATACCATTTGGAGTGCTGAGATTGTAGTGGTGTGGGGAATTTAAAAGTATTCATTCATAATTTTCCATTAGTTTCTATTAGAAGGGGTTCTGAAGTAGATATAAAATCATTGGAAGAAAATTTTACATCCTGTATACTATAGAGTTGGAGTACCATCAATAACACTAGCCAAGGAGGAGGTTGTGGATTCAATAGCCAAACACCATATCACCAACAATTCTAGTAGAATAGTTTTGGTCATGGTATTCTTGTTATTTCATTTGGTCGTGGGTCATGCCTATTTCATGCACTACAAAAGATAAATAAGGATCATGTTGTAGTATAATCTATTATAAGATGTGAAATTATAGTGTCCTCCACCATAGTAAATGCTTTATTTGATACATGTAACACCCTAAGGTTTTGTGAAATATATTTTTTAAATTAATTTAATCATTTGATATTTTTCATTAATGGAAACACTGAAAATATTTTTTCACTATGTAAAACATTCCTTTAAAATGGAATAGGCTTGGAATATATTACCAACAACATTGAATTGGTGTACATTAAAAGTGACAACAAGGATAGCATTAATTACACACAATATTGACCTTCTTCGAAGGCTTACTTGACAAGGAAGACTGAGTGTTATGGAACTATAATATATTATAAAAATTATTATCATAATGTAATTTGACATAGTAATTATGTTGATGGATATGAATATAATTAATTTAATTATGAAATTTTTTGGTTCAAACAAATATAGGATGAATTCATAGGATACTAATTAATTAGAAATGAATATGAAAACTGATTAACTACAATGGATTGTATTATTAATTTCATAATGCTATTTTAATCATGTAAATTAAATTAATTTCAATTGGTAGGTGAAGTTAATTAAATATATATGTTATAAATTAAATAAAATAATTCATATATTCATCGAATAGATTCTATAGGCATAAGGTATAAACAACCAACATTTTTTTCCTAAAACCCTATTTTCAATAAAGGTAGTTTTATTACCTTTTAATGGAGAACCAACATTTAAATTCATTTTTTATAACTTTTAATGATTTCATATGAAATTATGAAATTCATATTTATAATAAAGAAATTGAAATTATATTATGATATTTTGTTATTAATTTTCAATAAGGATATGTCTTGTAATTAATAGTTAAACAATACTTATTTTAATTCAAAAAAACTTTTTCATCTAATTTGATTATAATGTTAAATTAAATATTTGAGTTATTTGAAATTTTTTTTAGATAATTTTAATATCGATTATTCAAATGGAGGTAAATTGAACCAATTTCACATTGAAATTTTATATTAAAAAATTGTTAATATTTTGATGGTTTTTATGTTAAAAATATGTAGTGTCATCAAGTTAGCTATATTAATTTTAAACTAATTTATAATAATTCATTGAAAATAATATTTAAAAATGTAATATATATTTTTATTCAGAATAATTTATATCTTCTAAATAGGTCAATATTGTTTTTGGCCAAAAATATTATTGAATATTATTAAAATTAATTTCAACAGTTAATAGAAAAATATTGTTAATAAAGTTTGAACCCATCAATATAGGACACATAACGACCATGAAACATTTCAGAAACCCATTTACTGAAAATTCATCAGCCATGATACATCCATTAAGGATTGTGATTGTTTTTAAGACTTTATATCGGTAAAAAAATTGGTACACCATGTGAGAACCCAAACCTCATTTTTTTGTTTGTTTTCCTTTTCTAGTAATTTAAAAAAATGTAATTTCTATAATTTTACAAAGGTCACACTATGTACTTTATGAGTACACTCTATGTACTAGGTCACCACGGGTAGCCATGTGTTGTCCTTATAGTGGTCACACACATGGCCGTGTGGGGCTGACTTTGAGGCTGCCTTAATTGGTGTACAAAAACGAAAATTACACATAGTGTACTTCAAAATTACACACCAGGTGTTTTATTTTTTTTTCATTAAACAGACCGGGGTCGCATCTAATCGATAGAACACCCTTCTTCTCAGTCTCCTACATCCGAGAGAACCCGTATGACCATGATCTTTCATTGAGCCCCATAGCCTCCATCCGATCTTCGATACGACCATCGTCGATTGCATTGGGATCACCCCGGTAGGCTCTTCCTTCTTCTAGAGAATCATTTCATGATTCCTTCTCTTTCTCATGTTATGCTCTATTGAACGTTTTAGACATTATTTTAGATCTACTGTAATCTTGGGAAATTCAATGATTGAGGATCATGTATAATGATCTCCCAATGCCAATGTTGGTGGTTAATTCCTTTCCATTGAAATTATTTGAGTAATATGTGAAATTTTGACTAATACCCTTGAACGGGCTATTGCGGGTTTACCATTTTTCCTTTTTTAACAGACTTCCATGCATGTATGCCTATGTAGAGTTTAATTGGATTTGAATAGAGTTTTTTGATATGCTTTGGATGTGTCTTCCCATTCATGCTCTTTTTATGACCGTTTGGTCTTTTTTATCATGTTAGGATTACATGATTTTCTTCCCATGCCTATCATTATAGGATGGATTGATTATTTTTATCTAACAGGCTTGCTAAGCTGTAGACTGATTATCCAAGTAGTTCTATAAGTTTACATTGTCCGTATTGTGTTTCTAGGCTAGTTTGATTTACATAGGGCCATGGGAACCTGGTGTAGTAGACTATATGGGTAATTGACCAAGTTTTCTTCCACAATGAGCCATTGACAACTTTAGGATATAAGAATAATTGACAGAGTGAGTATCCTGAGAGAGCCATTGAGAACATTAGTCTATCATAGGAATTGACCGAGTGAGCTTCCTCAGAGAGTCTTAAACCACTTTGGGCGATAAGGTGGATTGACCATGTGAGCTTCCACAGAGAATCTATGACCACATGGGGATATAATTGGAATTGACTCCGTGAGAATACTCAACGAGTCTGTGGCTACTTTAGATTGTAAGGGGAATTGACTGTGTGAGCTTTCTCAGCAAGTATTTAAATTACTTTTGGCTATAAGGGGAAACAACTATGAGTGCTTCCTCTTAGATTCTTTATATATTCTTATGACTGAACCAGAGGGGATAGGGTCCATGTAATTCCCAAAGGGTTGCCTTACTTTATTTGCTGCTTATTTGATATGTAGAATAGTTTATTACAATGTACTTTCTTATTCTCTGCATCTTTGATTATTACATACCATATATATTCACTAACTATTAGGCACAGATCATTGGATGGTTTAAAAATGGGATTTAGTCTCACACTCTGTTTGGGTAATGGTTTTGGGCCCAAACTGATTATATTGATATAGGTATAGATAAGAGAATCTGCCATTCAACTTTATGTTCTTGAATGACTATGGAGCTGGAGAGCATGGGACTATGATATGGCTTGTGATGCGGAGTAGTTGATTTCTTTATTTATTTTTTATTTGGTTTAGTACTATTGTATTCATACAATTTTATTGGTTTAGCTACTTTTATAGACATATGCATCATTCATATATATGTTTGTGATCTACTTTATTATTTTCCAGTACTCTGTTGTGTAGTTTTGTATGGATCATTACTACTTCCTCTATTGCTATTGTTTTACTTCCGCTGTGTTACTCTACCAATGAGGGAATAGTTTCCACACTATTAAACCTAAAGCCCTCACTGCTAGTCGGCAGCCTTTTGGTGTTTAGGGAATTTTTCTTGAGGCCATGTGACCCACTGGGTACAGGGCGCCTCTGTGTGGCTTGTGAAATCGAGACGTTAAAAAGTTGTATCAGAGGAATTATTTTCTCTTGACATGCTTTTTGGAGCCTTTATATAGGGATAGGACAAAATACGTGCATGGTAATAAGGTGTGCTCGGTTGTAGCTAACTCGTGTACAAGGAAAATCAATTAACCTCATTTAGAGCATTTTTTCTGGTTTTTTAACTTTACAGTTGATTTGTTATTCACCATTGGGTGACTCACATGTTTTGTACCATTAATGTTTATGTAATTCAGATTCAATTTTTTGTAGAAACACGATGAGATGATGTTATTCCGTCTCATGCATCAAATCGTATCTTGTTAGAAACCACATTTCATGCATTCTTGACATGCCGTTTAGGTTGCATTATAGATTACATGTTATTTTGATAGTTTTTGTGTAGAATATGAATGTTTTTGTGATAAATTACATGATAGAATAACTACTTTTATTTTGAGAATTTATTGTGTAATGGTTTTCATTAATGAACACCATACTTTGGATAATAGGGTGTTAAGGGCCCTCATGGGAAATAATTTGGTCGATCATTGCATTGTTATCCTTTTTTATAACATGTATAAGAAACTAAGATTTTATTCATTGGGATTATGGGCCCCCATGAATCGGTATGTGTCAGTTAAGGGATAGTTTAGGTGTTTTTTTGGGCTACGGGGTAGTTTCTGAAGCATACTGTCTTGAAAACTCATAATGCATGTTGTGTTTTTTTGACTACATTCCTTGTGTTCTTCTGTTAGGGAAGAAATTGTTTTTCTTATGTTCACGCCTTATATCGTATTTAAATTCCATGTTTTACCTAACCATTTCATAGGTCATGTGGGAAGAGAAAAGGGATAGTGAAATTCTCTTGGGAACATGTTGTGCACTAGATGTACATGTCGTGTGTCTAGAACATGTGTTCACCCCAGTGACTAATTACACTGAGGGATAAAATCATATGTTTTACACGATGTGGAATTCTTGCCCATGCCATATAGTTTGATCCTAGAGTTCGGTCGTGTAATTATCCACATGGTTTGGTGAAATACTATAAGTACATGCTGTTTCTTTTGGGAAGACACTGTGTAGTTTGAGATGAGTAACTGATCATGTAACTTACAACACAGGATAGTGATGTTTGTCTAGTACATTTTGTGTCCGGAAAAAACACACTGTGTAGTCTTGTTCATGGAGAAACTGTGTGGTTTGTCCATGTAAGGAAACTCGGTAGGGAAAAAGGATTCAAGTACATGCTACATAGTGGACATACACACAATGTATCTGTGTTTTTATAAAATATTAGGGAATTCTTTATCTTCATCAATTATTGTGATACTAACATTCAGTCCTTGAAAATATTGTTCTATGGTGTGTGCTTGACATTACAGAGTTATGCCACCGAGACGTACTTCGGTTGGAAACCAGTTGTCAGGTGACGATCAGGCACCAGACATGGATGACCAGGGACTTCTAGTGGATCCTCTAGTTGTGCCAGCATTGGCACCCGCTATTGTACCTAACACTGGTTCAAATGCACAGTTTTGAGAGGGTTTTCTGAGGACGATGCAGACCTTTCATGGGGTGCTGTCTCCTGCCCCAATGATGGTAGAATTGTCATGGGTCCTTCCGCAGAAGCATCCTCCGACCTTCTTAGGGGATATAGGACCCCAGGCTGCAATGTCCTAAATAGAAGCCATGCTGATGATCTTCGAGCATTTAGAGATATCTCCAGAGAGGATGGTGAACCTTGCTACATACATTCTTCGACTTTAACGACCCAATAATTCATTAATGGAAGACCTTATTGTTCAAATTAAATGTCTCTTAATGAAAAATTTTTATATAAAATTTCAACTTCATTGGTTTTATGTTTTTGGAATTTAAAATAATTTTATGAATTGCAACCATTTTTAATATAGCCGTTGAACAGTGATCACATAATTTGTATAAATATTGGTCTTTAACTAATCCAATTTACTCTGACGAAGGAATCGATGGCATCATCCTATAGATATGCCTGATACGAAGCCCAATTATCAGATCTCAGAACGAAGGTTTTGCCTTTGGGAATTCCTCTTGACCATTCCTTAGTCGAGCTTGAATATGTTAAGCATGAGTGCAACTGCCTATATGATAAGTGGAAGTTGATAGAGATTACCACTCGAGCAATGTTATCCGAGCCACCCCAAGAGTCGGTCACCATCACACACCTTACCCATCAGTCTTATGCGGGAGTTATAATGGGTTATGTAACAATACATTACCACCATTTTCATGTAGATTATTATTTTTATATAATAATGAATATACCTTTATTTTATTGTTTTTACCTTGTAGATGGCAATTAAAGCAAAAATAGTATTTTTAGTTAATATTCAAATAAGAAATTTATTTTCATTAATAAATGGATTTTTTAAGTAAATAATATTTTAATAAAATGTTATTATTATTAAATTATTTTTTATTAAATATTAACGATTTTATGATTTTATGAATTCAATCATAAATTTTATTCAGTTTGGAAAGCCATTTTTGTCAAAACATCTGAATTATCGAAAAATGTTGAGTATTATTTTAAAAGTGAAAATTAAGATATATAAATAATTACATAGATAAAATAAATATTATTTCTATAATCAGGATGTTGAAATAATCTAATGGTTAATTTTTCATAATTTTCTGACACAGTCATATTTTTGTGTAAAAATTAAATATCATTTAAATATATAATGAGTTTTATGACTTTATAATGACCAAATAGTGATGTAATAAAATAATATAAGCCTTATGTTCGGAAAATATATGTGTTACCATAAAATAATGTAACTTTGGGTTTGTTTGACTTATTTTAAAATGCATTAATGTACCATTCAAGGCTTATTAAGCATCTTTTCTTTTTAAATAGATTTCCTTAGGAGTGTGACTCACCTCCACATAAGCAACCCCATTATTTTAAGAAGTTGGTAATTTGGACTTATAAAATATGTTTTTAAACTTACCTTTGACCAAAACCATGGGAAAAAGGATGAGATATTTTGTGGTTTGGATTAGTTTAATGTGAGGTGTCCCAGACCTAAATAATAGAGAATTCCCTCTCCTTTCCTATATAAACCCGCCAAAGCTCCCACTTCCTCAGCACTCAAAGCCTTTGGAAATAGTAAAACATCTTCCCTACTCTCTCTAGAATCCTCTCAAGGTGCCCCATGTTCCCAAGATGCATCTCTCAATCCTCTCTTAGGCCTTTGGTAGCAAACTTACAATTAGTGTTATTTCTTCCTTTCTCATTTCTATCAAATTTTCATTAAATTGTTAGGCCTTTTAATTTTAATTATAAATGTTGGGGTATGGTTTAAAACAAACAAAATAATTCCATATTTTTGTTTGAATGATGGGATACCACTTTATCTCTCACTAAATTCCTTTCTGTTACACCTGTCACTATGCCGAAATTCCGAAAGAAATTTCTCTATCCTCTTTTATATTCAAGAAATTCTATTGTATCATGACTCTAAATTCCATTAAAATTGTTGGGAAATGTATATATATGAACCACATACAGTCCTTTTCATTTAAATATGATTAGAAACCCCTTTATCTCTCATCATCCATTTTTATGAATTTTTACGTCACACCGTTATGCTGCCGAAATTGCATCGATTTTCCAAGCCAATGTCTTTGTGTAGTGAATATGATTCTCATTTCTCTTTTAAGGGTATTAAACATTATGCACATTTACATATTTATTATAAATTATTATTTTTGAATTTTACAATCCTTTATTGTGGAATAAATTATTCGGTTTTATAAATCCATGTTATATGATCCATGTGGCACACTATTGCATGAAATGAAATTTTTAAGAAGGGTTTACCCTTATACCGCTCCAATGAATTGGTTTAAGAATAGTATCATGTTACATCATGTGAAATGGGTGTTTACTCATGATAATTCAAGTGCAATGAGGTTTTACTCGTTCTTTAGGTGAAATGAGGATTTACTCATGCTCCAAGTGCAATGAGCCTTAGCTCAAGAATATTCCATGTTATGAGTTATTACCACATTTCCATATTATGATTGTCAGGATTTATTATTCCATTATGATTATACTTATATTGTGCTCTAATGATATACCTATTGTCTAACATGTATTGTATTCCTCATGTTAATCCATGTTTATCCCCTTACTAGGATTTTTATCTCACCCTTTCCATATGCATTTCCTCAGGATATCCCATGCAATGCTAAGTACGAGGGAATGCAATGGTAATGTGAAGGATTTTTTCAATAAAGATGTTGTCTATCATGTTTTAAGTTGTAATTTAATGATCCTTTTCCCCAAAGACACCATATATCTCTTCATCTATGTTGTATCAACTCAATTTTATGTAACAAATTATGTTCAATTGTGTAATAAAAAGTAGTGATAGAATTTTGGAAATAGAGGATTGGTTTAGTTATTTTTGGGATTCAGATTAGAAAACCCTTGTGAAGACTTAAAATCAAGACTAAGTATAATTAATAAATCCATGAATTTTCATGATTATTGAGTATGGGATTTATCATGAAAATACATATCTATCTGGATACAAGCAGGTAGAGGAAGCTCTGGCACATATGTATCATAGGGGTAAAACCTGAAAACCCTGCTTTCAGTATGACATGAATGGGAACTGGTGCACGACAACGGTCCTTGTTGCGCTCTTGGTTACGAAATACCCAGGGGATATGCATGGTAAATACAAAATCATAGTATGAACCATTATTAAGAGACAAAAAGCATCCCCTAAGAATATATGTTAGAATGTATATCATCGATAACATAGACTGAAGTCAATAGATTCATATGTTATGGAAATAAGAGTTATTTATATGTCATCAATTTTGTCCTTGTATTACCCTTTATGTTTTAGCCCTAACATTCCCTTTATTCAAGCCAATGGACGGTAACAGGGGAATCGGGATAATAACCGATGTGAAGATCAATGTGACGATTGTACTAATGAGATGCCTAATCTGATGGGAGCGGGAATCGCGAAAATTGTTACACTTATCTCTCTGCTACTCAAGAATAGAATAGAAACATCGGTTAAGAGGAATGTTAAATCCCCCCTATGAAAGAACAAGTAAATATAGAGAGCTTGATGATACAAATTCCTCCTACTAGTAATGGATCATCTGATCCCACAATCGCTGAACAATGGATCAACTATATTGAAAATATCTTCTCATTTATTCAATGTTCTGAACAAGAGAAGGTTCTCATTGTTGCTTATTGTATGGAGGGTGAAGCTAATAAATTTTGGACATTAAAAAAAATATGAAGCCTGATGATGAGATTGAGGCATTGCAATGGAAGGATTTCCAGAAAATGTTTTTTTCGATAAATATTTTCTGCACACCCTCCAGTTTTAGATGGAAAGGGACTTTGTTTCTCTCAACCAAAATGTTGACGATTGTTTTGGAGCGTACAATGCAAACTATAAATGGATTGAACGATACACTTCTGTATTTTTCGTTACCCCCTGAATGCAAGGTTCAATGCTTCTTTGTGGGGATGAAACCTAGCTAGCGGAAAGTGTTGGTGATCCACGACTTCAACATCTATGAGGAAATTGTGTGATGTTCACTAAAGGTTGAAATTGTGATTGTAGACTCTTAGGGTTATCATGGGGATAAAAAGCACATGGTGGATTCAATGATGGATGTATGATGGATAAATCCAATGGTGCTAAGAAGATACAATACCACACTTGAAAATGTAGCTGAAAGAAGCACCTTAGAAATTTTCTGATGTAGACGAGGAAATGATTTAGGTGTTGAAGAGAAGGGCGCCCAGCTGTTAACTACTGACAGGAAAAAACTGCGGCTGAAATAGAGGAGAGGAACACTTTGTTCGAACCTCAAATAATTTTTCATTTTTGCATCTGCAATGAACCAGTGCATCTGGTAAATCAGTAACCTAACCCAAGGGTTTTTGGAGGCAACAAACACCCTCCAAGGAAGAAAGGGAGAGATTTTTCCATCACTACTTCCAAAGTGAACCCCAACAAAGAAGTGGTGATTGGAAAACTATTTATTCACTCAATAATGGTGAAAGTAATTTTTTATTCAGGTTCTACGCATTCTTTTATATATAGAAAGTTCAGTAGAACAATCCCAGCACCACCACAAATCATGGATGTGAAAATGTCGGTGACTACAGCAAATGGGGAAATCATTTCATCCCATGAATATAACTCTCTCCTATCGCAATCTATAGATTAAACTTCCCAGAGAACCTTGTCATACTCCCTCTACTGGAATTTGATTCAATCCATGTCATGTATTTGATTTCCTTATATAGATCCAACAAAAATTGTCATGAGAGGGAAATCACTCTCTTTGTGGAGAATCAACCCTTGATTCATTACAAGTGAAAAGTGGAAGATGAATATTCTTTAGCTGCATCATCTCAAGTGTGGATATTACTGCCCTATGAGCACACATATCTAGCTCATATTATTATGTCTAATGAGGCAATAATTCTATAAGATATGCCTACTGTGAGAGAATTAACTAAAGTGTTTCCTGAGGAATTACCTAGTCTTTCTCCTAGAAGAGAAGTTGAATTATCAATTGAACTTATACCTAGGAAGTTTCCAATATACATGTCTCCATATAGAATGGTTTTTGTGGAGCATGAGGAGCTTAAGAATAAACTATAAGATAATCTGGTTAAAGGTTTTATACGCCCATGTTCTTCACCATGGGGTGCACCAGTCCTATTCGTCAAGAATAATGATGTCTCAATGCACCATTTCATTGCTTATAGCGAGCTTATGAAAATCATGATAAACAACAAGTATCCTCCCCCATGAATAGATGACCTGTTTGATCGGTTTTTTGGATCACAATACTTCTCCATGATGGATTCGTGGTCAGGATATTATCATGTAATGTTTAAGAAGTAAGATATCCTCAAGATGGGTTTTTTACAAGATTCGGGCACTATGAAATCATATTAATGCCTTTCAGACTCACTAATGCTCCTGTAATCATCATTCACATTATGAATAGTGTCTTTATAGATGACCTAGACATGTATGTGTTAGACTTTATAGATGATATCCTGATATACTCCCAAACCAAGGAGGTTCATGAGGAGAATATAATAACTATACTAGAGACCTTGCTGAAGGAGGAGCTCTATGAAAAGTAAAGCAAGTGTGAGTTCTAGTTTAAGGAGGTCTCATTCTTGGGCCATATCAACACAAGAAAGGGGATATCTGTGGATCCCTCTAAAATAAATGTAGCTAAGGGATGGCCGAGGCCAAAATCAGTAACAGATATCTGTAGCTTCTTGGAGTTAGCTAGATATTATAGATGATTTGTGAGAAATTTATCACAATTTCCAACCCTTTCTCCAAGTTAACTCAGAAGTGAGTAATTTTTTCTTTGAGTTATGAATGCAAAGAAATCATAAAGGAGATGATAAGGTGGATTATCACTGCACCCATGCTCACATGACCCACAAGTGGAGAACTTTTTGTGGTATTCAGTGATGCTTCGAAGAAGGGAATCAGATGTGTGTTGATGGAAAATGACAAAGTCATTGCCTATGTTTCATGGAAATTGAATATTAATGAACAAAACTATCTAACAGATGAAATCGAGTTGGAAGCAGTGATCATCACATTGAAAATTTGGCAGCATTATATCATTGGGAGAAGTTTGAAATATATATGGACCACAAAAGACTCAAGTATATATTCAAACAAAAATAGTTGAACATGTGCCAATTAAGATGGATAGAGATGATCAAAGGCCATGACTGATGAATCCATTACCACCCTCTGAAAGTGAACAAGGTAGTAGATGACCAATATAGAATGGAGCCATCAATTATATCATTGATAAGAATTGAAAATGATCATATGTTCTTAGATTTGATGATGATGAACATGAGAATCATACAGAAGGGAATGTCATCGATCCTTTCACAAATTATTTCTCAACCATCACTTTTGGAATGGTTTAAAGATTCTCACAAAGATTATGTGGGAATTCAATAAATAGTTGAAGCTATCGGAAAAGGGAAATCCTTGGTGTTTAATGATAATGAATAAGGAATTGTTATATTTGGGAAAATACTATATGTTCCATCTATTCTGGAGCTGAAAAAGGAACATTTGGATGATGCACACTATTCAAATTTCTCTATTCTCCCAGGAAACTCAATGATGTATCGAGATCACATATAGAATTATTGTTGGGAAAATATGAAGTAGGAGATCACTGAATATACATCACGGTGCCTGGTGTGTCAGCAAGTGAAGGTAGAGAGGCAGAAGTATAAGGGGATGATTAAACCATTGCCCATACCATAATGGAAATGGTAGAAAATCACCGTGGTCATTGTCACCGGAAATCTGAATACATCCAAAGGAAACAATGAAATCCGGGTTTTTATAGACCATCTTACAAAGGATTCCCACTTAATTTATATTTGGGATGATTTTTCATTGGTTCAACTGGATCATATATATAACAGGGAAGTGGTAAGGCTACATGGAGAACCACTATCTGTTGTGCCCGATCGAGATCCCAGATTCACCTCAATGTTTTGGAAGACTCATAAACATGCTCTGAACACTAAACTGAACATCAGCACGACCAATAATCCTCAAACTAATGGCTAATCTGAGAGGACTATCCAAACACTTGAGGACTTGTTGAGAGCGTGCTCAATGGACATTAAAAGAGAATGGGATCAACATCTTATTCTAGTTGAGTTTTCTTATAATAAGTGTTTCCACTCGATCATCTAAATGGCACTATATGAAGCCCTTTATGAGAAAAGGTGCAGAACACTAACGTGTTGGGATGTGGTCAGAGAGAATAAGTTGATTGGGCTAGAAATGGTCAATGAAATGGTGGAGAACGTGAAAACCATTCAGCAGCATATCGAGGCAGAACATAGTCAACCGAAGAGTTATGTAGATAACCATCAAAAAGACATTGTGTTTAAATTTGGATACATGGTATTATATGCATATCTCTATGGATGAAATTCATGATATTCAGAACAAAAGGGAAGTTACATCCTATGTACATTGGCTACTTGAATATTCTTGATCGTGTGAGGACTGTGGCCTATCGACTAGCACTTCCACCTACCATGGACCACATATATGATGTATTTAATATAAACCTCTTAAGGATGTACATTCTAGACCCTTCACATGTACTCTCTTCGGAGGAGGTACATTTAGAGGACGATCTTTCTTATCAGTAGCAACCATTGAATATCTTAGATTAAGAGAAAACTTTATATGAAATAAAACAATGCCCTTCATCAAGTTGATGTGGTGAAACCAAAAGTTTGAAGAAGAGATGTGGGAATCAGAGGATATGACAAAGAAGAGTCACCCGCATCTATTTTAGTGTGGAGAATGAATATTTTGAGGGGGATATTTTTTAAGGGGGGGAAATTCTAACGACCCAATCTTTCAATAATTGAAACACCTCTTGATCAAATTAAACGTATATTTATTTAAAATGTTTATATAAAATGTCAACTTCTATTTTTTTATTTTTTTTGGATTTTAAAATATAGTTATGAATTGTGACCATTGTTAATATTGTTTTTGAACAGTAATCACATGATTATTATAAATATAGGGCTTTAACCAAACTAATTTACTCAGCCAAAGGAAGCGATGGAATCATCTAGTAGACTTACCCCATACGAAGACCATTTGTTAGAGCTCAGAAATGAGGTTAGGTCTATGGGTTTTTCTCTTGACCAAGCCCAAACCGAGATCAAATATGTTAAGCTCATGCAGAACCACCTACGAGAGAAGTAATGTTGATAGAGATTACCACCCGAGCAATGTTATCTGATCCACCCCAAGAGTCGGTCACCATAGCACACCTTAGCCATCAGTATTATGTGGGTGTTATAATGGGTTATGTAATAATAATTTAGCACTATGGTCATGTACATTATTTTTTTCATAATAATAAATATACCTTCATTTTATTATTTTTACCTTGTATATGTGATTTGAAGCAAAAATAGTTTTTTTAGTTAATATTCATCTAAGATAATTATTTTGATGAATTAATGGATTTTTTAATTAAAAAAAATATTAAAAAAAATATTATCATTATTAGTAGATTAATTTTTACTAAATATAAATGATTTTGTAATTTTATCACTACAATCGTAATTTTTATTAAGGTTTGAATGCCATATTTGTCAAAACCCGTGAATTTTTTATTAATATTGATTTCTATTTTAAATATGAAAATTAAAATATTTAGAAAATTATTTAGATAAAATAAATATTATTTTTGGAATCAAGACATCAAAATTATCCAAAGGTTAATTTTTCATAATTTCTTAAGAGAGACATCTTTTTGGGTAAAAATTAAATATCGTTTAAATATATAATGTGTTATGTGAAATCATAATGACCCAATTGTGATGTAATAAAATACTATAATCCATATGATCAACTAATATAGGTTTTACCATTAAATTAATATGATGTTGGGTTTTTTTGAAATATTTTACAATGCATTAATGGACCCTTTAGGGGTTATTAAACATATTGTCTTTTTAAATTGATTTACTTGGGAGTGTAACTCACCTCCCCATAATAAACCCCATTATTTTAAGAATTTCGGACTTTGTCCATATACAATATTGTTTTCCACTTCCATTGGCCAAACACCATGGAAAAAATCATGGGCTGTTTTGTGGTTTGGATTTGTTTAATTTGAGGTGTCCCAAACCTAAATAATAAATAATTCCCCGACATTTCCTATATAAAACCACACAAGCTCCCACTTCATCCACACTCAAAGAATTTGGAGTTCTTCCAACCTCTGCCCTAATATCTCTAGAATCATCCCATGGAGCCCCAAGAACCCATGAAGCCACTCTAAAGCCTCTCTCACGCCATTGGAAGCACACTTCAAAGTAAGGGTTTTTCTTCCTTTCTCATTTTTGTCCAAATTATTAAAATTGTTATGACTTTTAATTTCAATTATAATTGTAGGGGTATGGTTTTACACCTCCCCCATACCTCCCTAGTTTTGTTTAAATTATGGGATACCCCTTTATCTCTCACTAAATGCCTTTGATGTACACCCATTACTATGCCGAAATTCCAAAAGTAATTTCTCTCTCCTCTTTTACATTCAAAAAATTATTTTATATCATGACTCTAAATTCCATTAAAATTGTTGGGAAATTTATCTATATGACCAAATTACTGTCGATTCAATTTAAATATGATGATACACTCATTTCTCTCTCATCAACCATTTTTATGAATTCTTACATCACGCTGTTATGCTACGGAAATTTACCCGATTTCCAAAAAAAATTCATTGTGTAGTGAACACCATTCCAATTTATCTATCAAGGGTATTCACCTTTATATACATTTACATATTGATTATAATTATTCATGTTTTAATTCCACATTCCTTTATCGTGGAATAAATTATTGTGTTTTTTTAATCCATGTTTTATGATCCATGTTGCACACTAATGCACGAAAAGAAATATTTAAGAAGGGTGCTCCCTTATAGAACTTCAATGCATTGAGTAAAGAATTATATCTTGATAAATCATGTGAAATGGGGTTTTAATAATTCTAATTCAAGTGAAATGAAGTTTTACTTGTGCTTCATGTGCAATGAGGATTTATTCATGTTCCATGTGCAATGAGCCTTAGCTCATGCTAATTCCATGTTAAGTGTTGTTGCCACATTTCCATGTTAGGATTATCATTCATTATCATTCCATTATGTTTATGCTTCTATTGTGCTCTAATGATATTCCAATTTTCTAACTTGTATTGTATTCTTAATGTTACTACATGTTTATTTCCTTACTGGGATATATACCTCACCATTATCTTATGTATGTCCTCAGGTTATCCCATGAAATGATAAGTATGAGGGAATATAGTGTTCATGTAAAGGTTGTTTTAAATAAAAATGATTTTTTCAATTATTTATGTTGTTTTGTAATGATCCTAAGCCCCAAATTCAGTAGACCTCTCAATATTCTATGTTGTATCAAATGATATTTATGTAACAAATTATGTATAATTGTATAATAAAAAGAAGGGTTGTTATATCAAGACTCTTCCAAGAGGTGGTGGGATGCTATCTCATAGGTAGGAAGCTAACTGAAATTTTCTTGGGATGAGTTCCATCACATATTCTATGTTTACATATATCCGGATACCTTTAAAGCTGATCGATCTCGACAGTTCACGTGTTTGGAGTAAGGTATTCTTTTTCTTATGGAGTCTTCCTCTCGCTTCACTGAGCTACAATGACTTACACCCTTTCTAGGGGGAGATGAGTTGTTCCTTTCATGGATGTTTGAGGACCGTCTTAGGCAGGATGTCTGATCCCCGATGAACATCATTACGTTGACTCTGATATCCTCTATCATCAACCAGTTGTTGATTACAGTGTGTAACATGAGGGATTATGGAGCTGTGAGCTAGGGTGATTCGGAATCCAGATTTTTTATTCCTCCTCCTGATAGCAGGAAGCACCATTGGGAGACTGAACATGGAGTTTATAGTAGGTGGGATGCATCATCTGGTAGTCAGGTGGTGTGATACACATATGGGAAGAGTGGGAATGTGAGGCCACATTCCCCGAGAGACCCATTACAGTGCTGATCATTCATCATGATGGGGTCACCTTCAACGTTTCAATCTAACCTTATCCCCTGAAGTAGGTGAAAAGGGTTCGTCAATGACTCCTCATTTTGGAGTTGTGCTAGTCATTACTCACCAGTTTGGGAAGTGGAGTTTTTTTGTCCATTTAGGCCAAGATGTAGGTCTTGGTCATTGCAGTCAGTCACTGGCCTTTCAGCGACAGTTGGGTGGATCTGCTCAGAGGGGTCAACTAGGGTCATGGGGCTGTGGTGCAAGCCAGACTATTGCAGTAAAGGAGAACCTGCAGGAGAAGAATCCCAAATACTCTACAGTTCAATGTACGTTCTTAGTAGACTCAGTTTTAGCATCTTCTCTTTTCTATACATTGGCTTCCCATTGATTTAAATATTTAGCCTTCATAGATAGATTGGTCTATACATCTTTTCTTCTGCTGATATCTTAAGGTTGGACACTTTGTTGGGGACAAGAATGATTATTGTACGTCAGTGCAGTGAGTTCCCTCTAGATGTTGGTCGGTGTCAATTTTTATGGGACCTCTATGTCTTAGTGATGAAATTCTGTGATGTCATTCTCTGGACGGACTAGTTTGTTCTCATCCAAGAAGTCGTCAATTGTTATCTCCGTAGGGTGAGTTTCACATCAATAGAGGGTAGATTGTTTCTTTATAGGGGCGAGTGGGATGTCCAAGAGAGCATATTAGGACATGAGCATCATGAGTTGGGAGGATTTACAACCTATATGTATATTATATACCATGATGACCAGGGGACAACACTATTAGACATTCCTCTAGTGGTGGATCAATGAAGGACCCTGGGAAACCCAGAGAGGGGAGGGGTGAATCAGGATGTCAACTTTTTCTTTTAAAATGACGGATCATGTTCCCAAGTTTGGAGAAACTAGTTTAACCTTTATGATTGATATGAGAACAAATGAAACATTCACATGCTAAGAGATGACACAACACTTTTTACTTGGTTCACCTTTAAGGGCTACGTCCAAGGAGTGTATGCCGACAGGTTTTCGGTCATACCAAATTCAACTATTCTTCACTTGTTGGGGATTATAGAGGTTTGGGAACAGTCACTCTGTCTTAGGCTCAATTCCTTTAAAACTGTTCAAGGATATCATACTTCTTCCCTTGGGTCACTCCTGTTGACTACCCCCAGCTCACTACCTTTGGTGAAGTCCCACTCAGTTTATAGAAATGAATGTCTCTTCATCATCTCTAATGAATACATCCACTATTATATGTAGATTCTCTGTTTAAGTCCAACATCCACCCATAGACTAAACTCACATTGCACCAAAGGTATTAGGAAAATATATAGATTTCGTGCAACCCCAAAAAGACTGGTGAGCTTCAATCCAAACCTGGAGCGCTTCTCCAAGACGGCGTGCAACTTTTAAAGACATCGCTCAAGTTCACCTGTCCTACTTGCACGACACTTGCTTTTCTAACCTCAATCTTGTGCGACTCACACACTTTTCCACCCAAACTGGTATTGGCGTGAAATTTTAAACTGTTGTGATTCTTCAAATCCAGGTGTGAAAGTGTCACCTAACCACATGTATGACACCTCCTTCTCCAACTCCAATCTTGGGAAACTCACCCCCTTTCTCACCCAAACCACCTTCGACGTGCAACAAACAACTGTCACCCAACTTCTAATTGCGTGACCCACAACCACTGGCGTGACAACTACACCTGTGCGACAGGTACTCTAATTTACTCTTAATCTAAACATTGTTCTGAATGAGGAGGGGTATACCTCTATTTATAGGCATTTTGATACCCTGTGTGATGGTGCACAAGTCTTCCCTCGGCACGCAAGTTTTGGCGTGAAAGTCTCTGCCTCGTAAGTCACTAGAGCGACCTAACACAAAAGGTGGGAGCCCTTCTACCATTGCCATATTTTCATGTTTTGATCTTGAAAAACATATGGCATGGAAGTTTCTTATGCTTCAAGGCAACGACATTAAAGTCTCTTTTACAATTCCTCTTTTTTCTATTTGTCGATTTTTAGGCCCCAAAATTTGAAAAACACTAGAAAATTGTGACACCTTCAATACTATAATTTTATTTTTCTGTATGTTAAATTTGCTGGAACACATTATGAACAACCACTGTGTATTGACAATGAACACAAACCATACTCCATTTCATTCAAAGAAAGTGCATGGTTCCAATAATCTCCCCCTTTGGGTTTATTGGAAATCAATATATAAATTCAATAGAGCACCAGCCATAGGCAAACCAAAAACCCCATATTCAACTCTTCCAAGACTCTAAGTCTACGTTGGAAATGATTGGTGTAGAAAACAATAGCAGAAGTGTGAATTGGGTTCCCATGTTTTGGAATTGTCAATGACCCCCATGAAATTCTCATAATGTGTCACAGAATTATTACATATCCAATGTATTCCTTCTCATCCTTCTCACCGACACTGAATTCTAAATGTGTCAGAGAAACAAATGTGTCACAGAATAATTACATGCCTAAATTTATTCCATTCCCCCCCATTGAAAATAAACCCATAGACTGTTAATTGTTCATTGTTCGGCTCAAACCACACTCCCCCTGGATAGTATCTCCCCCACAGAACTACATCACACCCATAAAGAGATTAAAAACAATTAACATAATTGTGGTGATGGGTATTGTGTAACCTTTATAAGCACTGGGAGGTGGCAGAACACCAAGGTTCAACTGATGCTTCTCAAAAACAGACAATGACACAGGCTTGGTTAGGATATTATCCACCTTCTCATTAGTTCCCACATGATCCATTCTAATCACGCCTTGCTCATCTTTTTCATTTATTAAGTGATACATGATTTCAATATTTTTTTTATGAGAATGACGAACAGGATTCTTCATAAGATCAATTGCACTATTTTTATCACAGTAAATTACCATTGGTTGCTTCACCTCATCACCAATATCTATTAGTTGTTTCTTCATCCATTGCAGTTGAGTGCATGCCTGTGTGGTAGAGATATACTCATCATCGGCAGTACTAAGAGAAGTACTTTCTTGTTTCATGCTCAACTAGCCAAAACATTTATTCCCTATATATAATTCTCCACCACTGGTGGAATTTTTGTCCACTACATTGCTAGCCAAGTGATCATCAAAAAATGATGATAATTCACTGTCTCTTCCTGGAGAAAAGTATAAGACACAACTTTGAGTACCTTGAATATACCTCATGATTCGTTTTACTCTTGTCATATGTTCCTCCTTTGGATTACTCTACACAAAGGACGCTAGATAGGTTGAAAAGACAATATATGTCCATGTCGATGTCAGGTACAATTGGCTCGCAATTATCCTCCTGTACATAGTGGGGTCTACAGATGCCCCATCCTCATGCTTTCCATGTTTGGTGTTAACTTCAATTGGAGTTGATATTGGTTTGGAGTCTTCCATATTAATCTTCTTCAGCATCTCTCTTGCATAATTTTCTTGAGAAATGAAAGGGTAATCCTACCTTTGAATCACCTACATCCCCATGAAATATGTGAGCTCCCCAATCAAGGACATTTAAAATTCTGATTTCATGTGATTGGAAAATTCATCCACTGATTTCTTCCTGCTACCACCAAATATAATGTCATCAACGTACACTAGAACCATGAACTGCTATTTTGGATAATTATTCACATATAGATTGTGGTCGACTCATACCCTATTGAATTAATGTTTCTTGAGATACGAGTCCAGCCGGGAATACCATGCTCATAGTGCATGCTTCAATCCATATAGATAATTCATTAGTTTGCAGAACATTATTTCATCAGTACTGAGAACAAAAACCACTAGTTTTCCAATGTAGACTTCTTCTTCGAGTACACCATTCAATAATTTTGTCTTGTCATCCATTTGATATAATTTATATCCTCTTTTGTGTGCCATGAAATGGAATTGCCAGATTGACTAATGTCTATCCACTATAGCAAAGGTTTATTCAACATCAACTCCTTCAATCTAGGAGTATCCTTTACATACTATTCATGCCTTGTTTCTAATAACACTTCTATGCTCAACAAAATTTTTCTTGAAGACACATTTTTTACCAATCACATTGTGAACTTTGGGTCTATGGACAAGATCACATGTCTAATTATTGTCAATCTGAAATAAATCTTCATTCATGTCTTTCACCCATGATTCATCTATTGCAGCTTCTTGAAATGAGGATGGCTCCACAACTGACAAAAATGAAGATTGTCTGTTATTCCACATCCTCTTTGTAAGAGTGGGCGTTCTCCTTTCCCAAATTATGTTAGATGGATCAATCTCAACTCTGTGATTTTTACTATGCAGTTTAGTTGCATTACCTCCAGCCATAGTATCTTCTTCATATTCTTCTCCTGAGACAACATCATGATGTGACTACTTAGTGCTTTGTACAGCTTCCTCTATTTCTGTATTTGTATTTTCACCACGTTCACTTTATTTATCACTTTATATCACATCATCATATGATGTTCTTGAAGAATTTGTGGTTTTCTCTTCAATTATCTTAACATCACAGCTTCCCACGATCCTTCCTAATATCTTGTTGAATCACTTGTAGGATTTTCTATTCATTCTGTATCGAAGTAAAATTCCTTCAACTGCATTGTCACCATACTTCCCTTGATTTCCTTTTTTGTGTCTAATGAATAATTTACTTCCAAAAACATGAAAGTATTTCAATGAGGGTTTATTTCCATGACACAATTCATATGGTGTCTTCATCTCACCCATATAAAGTCCTGTTTGATTTGGAATATATACTGCAGCTTGAACAACCTCTTTCTAGTAATGTCATGGAATACGACTCTCAATCAGCATAGCTCATTCCATGTTGTTCACCTGTCAATTCCTACATTCATCAACTCCATTTTTTTGTGAAGTTATCACAACAGCTACATCATGTTGTAACCCATGTTTCTCTAGGTAATTTTCAAATTCAATGGACAAGTATTCCCCTCCACTGTCAGATCACAACACTTTTATTATTAGTCCAGTATCATTCTCGGTGATTCGCCAATGTGTTTTCATGTAGTAAATCACTTTTCGTGTCTTGTTAATGACCATTACACATGCCATTATATAGTAATCATCTATTAAAAGGAAAAAGTAACTTTTTCCAGGAGTTATAAAAACATATATCGGCTCATATACATCTTTATGAATTATATCAAAAATATGGGATGCCCTTTTCTTTTTTCGCCGATATGAACAGCAAACCAACTTACCCCAAATGAAAGTTTCACAAGACTTTGCATGCTCATGCTTCAGGATGGGAATGTCCATGACAATCATCAATTTTGATATTTTCTCCATGTCTTGTTGATTGATGTGTCCCAGTCTCTGATTCCGCAAATTTTTTTCTTCTTCAACAGTCATGTAACAAACATTTTTTTTACTATCAACCTGATACATGTTTCCTTTTGTTCTACATCCCTTCATATCTGAATTTTAGGTATTTCCCTTGATAGTTCACCTTTCTAATTAAAAGTAACTATATGTCCCGAGTCACAAAGTTGACTCATGCTGATTTGATTATGATGTAGTCCATCTGCATAAAAGACTTCAGACTTCATTAGCTCTCCATTAGCTAATTCATCACATCCAATGCCATTGATTTTCAGATATCCATCATTAGAAAATCGTATTGTGCCATCAACCTTCCTTTTGATATCCGTTAATAGGCCTTCATTACCTGTCATATGATATAAACAACCGCTATATATAATCTATATACTATTTCTTTCTGTATCTTTGAGGCCCACCTATGTAATGTTTAATTTTTCAATTTTCTTCCTTTAATTCCACGAGACATTGGATTTAGTATAGAGCACTAATGACCTTTCAATTGTATCTTCCATGTACCTGAGTTCTTCAAAGACTAAATCTTATTTGAGAGGAGAAAACATGTTTGAAGGAGCATCACTATCTTTCTGACGAGGCTTGACTAGTCTCGAACTTTGGTATGAGGTGTCCATGTCCCATCTCTTCCTACAATTAACAACATTATGACCAAAGTTACATCAATGAAATATTCATAGAAATTATTTCTTCGATAAGAATTAGGATATGAATTTTGTATCCTCTTTTGAACTCCTATATCTTATCCATTCAGATAGCTTCTTGCCTCTTCGCAATGAGATATGGTGTGGCACAAATATCCACAGAAATGACACTTCATGAGAGTAAATGTCTTATCACTTCTATTTATCATCATTTCTTCTTCTATGGGATAATAGTATGAGGGATACATTTTCCATGAGGCTCGAGGATAATCTTATTTTATTCATTCATATTGAATTGGGGGTTTCTTTTTCATCACTTCAGAAGACATTCCCACATCACCCACTTTCACCTTCCCTTTATTTTGGTCACCTTTATTTGTAGCATTTTTTAATTCTTCCTCAAAACCAATTCCACTATTTCCCATGCAGGCAGGTCTATCATCATTTAAAACATTTTCAACTCCATTCGAGCCACGTTTTTCTATCACCAACATATCAGTGTCTGAGAACCTTCCAAGCTTTATTTTTATCCTTGATTTTTTTTGAAATTGATTCAGTATCAAGTTTAATACTAAGAGTAAAAACATCCTCCTCAAGACCCTCAGAATCCTTGTCCTTTTATTCCAGTCTGGATGTGAGCTCATTGATGACCTTTCCCTGCTCATCAATTCTCAGCTTCAGATCTACTACATCGTCATTTATTTCTGGGATTTTAGACTGTACTTTCAAAAATTATTCCAGTCGTTCAATTTCATCTTCAAGATGATCAACATATTTAGCTGATTCCTATCCAATTAATTTACACTTATTTCAACTCGTAAATTTCATCTAATGATTTCTAACAACATCCTTAAGTTTCAACTTGGGATTTCCACTAGTTTTTAACTGATTGTCTCCACCCTTTTCGTCTAATTTTTAAACAGTGGCCATCATGGAAGCAGGGTTTCCAGTTTTAAGATATTGTTCTTCTTCTTCATAGAATTCATTATTATCATCTTCCACTTCATAGAAAAAACTCTTCTTCAGACCATTATTTAAAGATTTGAATTCTACTTTCTTGAAAAACCTTTTTTGAGGATTCTCAATATTTTATGCATCTCTATAATCATCATCAATCTTTATTGAGCACTGAGAAAAAATGCGTCTGACTTTGCCACAACAAAAGAATACTAGAGGTAACTTCACTTTTAATTTATTTTTTCCCTTTCTGAAACAACTTGGTAAAGAGAGAACTAATTTCTTTTTCCTCATCATCTTAACCACTACTATCTTTTGAAATTTTGAGTTTCTCCTTGGAATTGAATGCCATTTCATTGATTACTCGTCTAGTCACTTCTTCTAGTTTGAATCTCATTTCAAATTCCACAAGGCTGCTCAAAAAATCATCCAAAGAATGTTTGGGATGATCTCATTCTTCAAGGGATAACACCATTCCATTATAAAAGGGTATATGTCTTATTAATATTTTCATTACAATGTCATCGTGTTTGATTTCATCACCAAGACCCCAAATTACTCAAACCACTTCCGTAATTTGATTGAAGGAGTCTGTATTCTCATCAGGATGCATCTCCAGATCATCAAACCTATTGTGTAGGAATTTTGGTTTCACCTCTTTTACATTGCTATATCCTTCATAAATATTTTCAATTTTATCCCACATGGACATTGCATAGGTGAAACTCATCACCTATATATAGATATGATCAGAAAGGGGTCGGGTGAGAGAATTCTGGGCATTAGCATCAGCATCAAGAATTTTCCTGTCAGAATCTGACAAAGCCACCCCTGTTGGATCGATAACATGTATACATAGGAAAGTGGAAGATAGGACATCCATTCCTAGGTATCTGAAATTAGATCTCATTCTATTCTTCTAGATCTGGAAATTTCTTCCATCAAAGAGAGGGACTCCCCTAACATTGGCTGAATTTTCCATAATGGTATATTGAAAGATCAAACACTTTTTAACCTTGATATGATAACACTTTATGGACCATGGGACACCCTAAAAGGGGAGGGTTGAATTACTGTGTAATATTTTTCTATTAAACTGACGGATCTTGTTCCCACATTTGTAGAAACTAGTTTAACCTATATGATGGATATGAGAAAAAATAAATCATTCACATGCAAAAAGATGGCACAACACATTTTAAAAGGTTCACCACTTAGGGCTACGTCCAAGGAGCATACTCCTACAGGTTTACAGTCATACCAAATTCCACTATTCATCACTCGTTTTGTATTACAAAGGTTTGGGAACAGTCACTCTGTCCCAGGCTCACTTCCTTTACAACGGTTCAGGGATATCCTATTGCGTCCCTCAGGTCACTCTCTTTGGCTCCCCCTGGATCAAAACCTTTGATGAATTCCCACTCAGTTTATAGACATGAAGTTCTGTTCATCATCGCTAATGAATACATCCTCTTTTGTATGTATATGATCTGTTGAAGTCCATCTTCCACCAGTAGACTAAACTCACATTGCACCAAAGGTATCGAGAAAACATCCATCTTTCGTGCAGCCCCAAAAAGAGTGGTCAGTCTTAATCCACACCTGGTGCCCTTCTCCAAGCTAGTGCAAAAGTTTTAAAGACGGCGCAATAGTTCACCTCTTCTACTTGTGAAACACTTGATTTCTCAACATCAAACTTGCACGACTAAAACACTTTTCCACCCAAATTGGTTTTGGAATGAAATTATCAACTGTCGCGCTTCGTCAAATCCTGGCACGCAAGTGTCACCTAACCACCAGCATGACACCTCATTCTCCAACTCCAAACATCGGTGACTAACCCCCTTTCTTGCCCAAACCACCATGGACGTGAGTCAAACAACTGTCGCGCAACTTCTACTTGTGCGACCGACAACCACTTGCGTGACCACTTCACATGCGTGATGGGAGCTCTGATTTTCTCTAATCTAAACATCGTTCTGAATGAGGATGGGTTGACCTCTATTTATAGGAATTTAGAGACATAGTGTGACGGTGCACAAGTCTTCCCTTGGCACGCATGTTTCTGTGAACAAGTCACTTCCTCATAAGTCACTTGCATGACTTAACACAAAACATGGGCGCCCTTCACCCTTTTCCATATTTTCATGTTCTGATCATGAAAAAAATATTTCATGCATGTTTATTATCCTTCAAGACAACAGAACAAAAGTATCTTTTCCAAAACCAATTTTCTCCATTTGTCAATTTTCAGGCCCAAAAATCTGGCAAACGCTGGAAAACGGTTCCACCTTTAATACTGTTATCTTCTTGTTCTATATGATCACTTTTCTGGAACACATTCTGAACATCCATTAAGGATTGACAAAAAAACCATACTCTAATTCATGGAAATAATGTCCATGGTTTTAACAATCATTTCAGGGACATCTTCCCAGATGTTTTTCCGGATTTCCTCTAAAGAGAGAGGTAGTCATTTCTATTGATCTCGTTCCAGTAGTGGAACCTAAATACATTCCTCCTTATAGGATAGCTACACAAGATATGTGGGAGCTCAAGAAGCTATTGGAGTAGTTCTAGGAAAATGGTTTCATCCAACCTAGAACAACTCCTTGGGGCCAACCTGTCATATTTGCAATGAAGTTTGACGGAACCCTCAGGCATTGTGTGGACTATCGGATGTTGAACCAGTTTATTGTCAACAACTGATATCTCATGCTTAGGATTGATGATCTCTTTGATCAGCTTTGAGGAGCCCGGGTGTTATCAATGACTGAACTGAGATCCAGTCAACATCAGTTGTGTCTCAAACCATCTTATATGCCTATCACAGACTTCCAGAGAATGTATGGTCTATAATATTATATGGTAATCTCATTTGGTCTTAAGAACACATGGGTAGTTTTCATTACACTGATGAACTGAGTGCTCCATCCATACTTGGATTCTTTCGGGGTGGTCTTTGTGGGCGATATTTGGGTGTACTCTCACACTATTCATGACCATGGTACCCATCTTGAGATCATTTTGAGTAAAATGAGAAAGCATTTGTTATATGATAAGCTCTAGACATGCCAATTCTAGATCGATCATATTCACTTCTTAGGTCATGTTATCTCAGTGAGAAGAGTATCAGTAGACCTAGAGAAAGTGAGAGAAATAGTTTTCTAGGAGCAGCCAAAGAACATATTTGAGGTGCATAGTTTTCTATGGCTAGCTGGTGACTGTAGATGATTCATAAAAGGCTATTCACGCATAGCATCACCACTCATAGGTTTGAATAAGAAGGGTGAAAAAGTTCTTGTGGTCAGATTCTTGTGAGTCAGTCTTTCAGTAGCTAAAAGGGAGATTAACTTAAGCACCTATACTAGCCTTTCTAGAGCCAAAAAAGATCTATATTGTTTATTGTGATACATATCGTATCCGAATAGTAGTTTTACTTATTTAGGGATAAGGAGTTGTTGCGTACAGGTCTCGGTAGTTGAGACCTCATGGGAGGAATTAACTGAGGCATGATCTTGAGTTTGTAGTATTTGTTCATGCCCAACACTATTGGAGACATTATATGTTAGGAAAGAATTTTTTGATTTTCACTAACCACAAAAGTATCAGGTACATATTCACTCAGTGTTACTTGAATTTGTGACAGCGAAGGTCAGTTGAGTACATTTAGTCTTTTGACGTTGATCTTGCCTATATGTCTTGAAAGGACAACACAGTCGTTGATTCCCATAGTAGGAGGACCCAGGTACAAAAATTTTATTAGACCAGCTGTTAGTGGCATCTTATGGATATGTTATATGAGATGAATTTGGAGGTGCACAGAAGATAGGGGCAGGTGTTTCTTTCTTCTGTAGATGTCAACTCTACACTTCTTGATCGAGTTCGAGTGAGGTAGCTATCCGATTCTGATGGGCTAGTCTAACAGTGTAGCATATCAGAAGAGGACCATATTCGTGGGTAGACCATATAAAAGGATGATATCTTGAATTTCTAATCCACAAATGGGTTCCAGTAGATGTACACGTGGTGCTAATACGGGGCATTCAGTCGTCAGTTTGGGCAGTTCATCCCGGTGTCACCAAAATGTATCATGATCTACACCGTCATTATTGGTGGCCATGTATGAAGAGTGATGTTTTTGGTTTTTTCAGGAGGTTTTCCACTTTTTAGTAGGTAAATGCAGAGTATTAGAGGCCATCATGGATATTGTAGATGTTATGCATTCCCGAGTGGTAGTGGAATGATGTCACGATGGATTTTTTGATAGGTTAACTGAGGTCACCCCGAGGGAATGATGAAGTTTGGATTGTCATTGATATAATCATGAAGGTTTCCCACATCATGCCGATATATGAGAGCTTCAGTGTTGATGATATTGGATGGTTTTACACCGATGAGATTATACGTCTGCATGGACATCAATAGTCCATTGTTTCAGACATGGATGCATGTTATATGTTTCAGGTCTGGCAGGGGCTTCAGAAAGTTTTGGGTACCCAGGTACATTTGAGTACATCTTACCACCCCCAGACATATTCCATGTCTGAGCGTATGATTTAGGTGCTTGAGGAAATGCTCCGAGAATGCATCCTAGATTTTGGAGGCTTATGGGAGACACACATACCTCTGGTGGAGTTTTTTTAAAACAAGAGTTTTCTATCAACTATTGAAATAGCACCTTTTTAGGATTTATATGGTAGGCCATGCCGATCACCCTTATGTTTGCTGGAGGTAGGAGAGGATTCTTTGTCGAAACCTCGTCTGGTCTAGGAGACCACAGAGCAGATAGAATTGATTAGAGATATTATGGATACTATAGAGTATCAAAATAAGTCATATGTTGATCAGTGGAGATGACCTCTAGAGTTCGAGGTCGGGGATCATGTTTTCCAAATTTTCACACAGAAGTAGGGGCACAAAAGAATTAGGAGACCAGATAAGCTTTCACAGAGGTACATCAATCCATTTGAGGTTGTATAGTTAGACGGGCCAGTTTCCAATCGGTTGCAGTTACCCCAGAGCTATCGGGCTATGCATGACGTTTTTTACATTTCTCATCTCCGACATTACTTTTCAGACTCATCTCATGTATTTAAACCATAGGAGGTTGAACTCGAAGTGGATGTGTCATTTGAGGAGTATCCTATCTATATTTTTCATCGTAGTACGAAGGTTCTCTGTGGCCAGTGTGTTCCTCTGGTACGGGTGATATGGTAGCACGAGCGAGTATATGAAGAGACTTGGGTGAGGGAGGCCGATGTACGAGGATTGTGTGCAGAGCTGTTTGGGGTTTCTTCTTCTACGACGCACAAGGGAAATTCATGGACAAGTTTCATTAAGTGGGGATGTTTGTAAAAACCCGGAACTTTCTTTTCAGATTAGATTTCCTTTTCTGGTCATTTTTGAGACAAAGAGGAATTTCGGGAATTTTCCAAAGTACACGAAGTGTACTTTATGAGTACACACCATGTACAAGGTTGCCACAGGTAGTTGTGTTCTGGCAGTGTTGTGGACACAGACATGGCCGTGTGTGGTGGACTTTGAGGCCTCCTAATGTGGAGTATGGAAACTGCATGTACATTGCATTTACATAAAAAGTACATGCCGTGTATTTTTTATCTTTTCATTAAACGAACCGAGGTCGTGTCTAATTGAATGAACACCCTTCTTCTAGGTCTCGTCCGTCTGAGAGAACCCGTACTTCGGTGATCCTTCGTCAAGCCCCTGATCCACAATCGAATCTCTGATTCGACTACAGTCGATTGCATTGGGATCACCTCGGTAAGCTCTTCCTTCTTCTAAATCATTGTTTCATGATTCTTTCCCTTTCTCACGTTATCCTCTATTAATAATTTTAGGCATTATTTTAGATCAAATATGTGATTGGGCGATTCAAGGATTGAGGTTCATGAATAGTAATATCCCACGGCCGAGGTATATGGTTTTTTCAATTCGGTTGAATGTCTTGGAGTAGTATGTGAAATTTTTCCCAATACCCTTGAATGGGTTATTGCGTGTTTACCGTTTTCCCCATGTTGATTTCCGGCCATGCATGTATGCCCATGTAGAGGTTAATTGGATGTGAATAGGGTTGTTTTCTATGCTTTGGATGTGTTCGCCCGTGCATGTTCTGTTTATGATAGCTTGGTACTGGTTAACATATTAGGATTCCTTGATGTTCATCCCATTCCATTCACTATAGGGTGGATTGATTATTTTTATCTATCATTCTTGATATACTGTAGACTGATTAGAAAAATATTTCTACAGGTTTACTTTAGCCATATTGCTTTTCTATGATCGTTTTTTTTACACTGGGCTGTGATAACCGGGTGTAGTAGACTATAAGAGGAATTAACCAAGTGTGTTTTCTCAGATATCCTTTAGTCACTTTAGGCTATAAGTGGAATTGACATAGTGAGATTCCTCAGAGAGTCTTTGGGCACATTAGGAAATAAGGGGAATTGACCGAGTGAGATTCCTCATAGAGTCTTGAACAACATTGGGCTAAATAGGAGATTGACCATGTGAGATTCAAAAGAGAGTCTATGACCACATGGGGCTATAAAGGGAATAGACTGTGTGAGCTTCCTCAGAGAGTCATTCACTACTATAGACTATAAGGGGAATAGTTCGTGTGAGCATTCTCAGAGAGTCATTAAATTACTTTTGACTATAAGGGAATCGACTATGACTGATTTCTCAGAGAGTCTTTATATATTCTTATGACAAGACCAGAGGGGATAGGTTGTGTGTATATCCCAGATGGTTACCTTTCTTGATTAGCTAATTATTTGATATGTGGAACTGTTTATTGATGAATACATTCTTGTTCACTGCTTCTTCGATTATTACTTTCCATATATATTCACTGACTATTAAGAACATATATTTGGGTAGTTTTATACTGGGATTTAGTCACACACCCTATTTGGGTCATGATTTTGGGCCCAAAGAGATTATATAGTTGCAGGTGTAGATATGGTCAAGCACCCTTCTACTTCAGGTTCTTAATTGACTATGGATCTGGAGTGAATGAGACCAAGCTATGGCTTGCGATGCTAAGGAGTTTTTTACTTGATTTATTTTGAATTTGCTTCAGTACTATTGAATTATAACATTTTGATTTTTTTATGGATTCTTTCCTAGACATATGCATCATTTATATACATATGTGCACTCTAGTTTGTTATTTTTTTTAGTCTTATGTTGTTTACATTTGTATTGATTATTACTTCTTACACTATTTCGATTGTTTTTCTTACACTGTGTTACTCTTCCAATGAGCGCATAGTTTCCCCAGTATCACCCCAAGGACCTCGCAAGTATTAAAGAGCCTCTAGAATTTGGGGAAATGCACTTGAGGCCATGTGACCCACCAGCTATGGGGTGCCTCTGGGTGGCTTCTGAAACCACGATGTTACACACCAAAATTGTTTTAAAAAATGCCCAGTGGGTCCTTTCCCTTCCCTATAAAACGCCTCAACATATATCCACTTCCCAAAACATATAAAGGAACATAGAACAGACAAACTCTACCAAAATAAACAAAATACATAACTAAATTACTCTTAGAAGCCACACCTTGTGTATAATGAAAATCAAGAAATCTTTTTGGAAGAAATCAAAAGGATTTACCTAATTAAGAGGTAACATCATCTCTCAAGCTCCATTAATTAATTTTCCTACCCTCCCCTTCCAATATCATTATTAAATTAAATATAAAATTATATTTATGTTATGGGTTATATGTATACTTACACACACCTCAATCTAAATGGTATCAAATATTTTATTTCTGTGTATGGAAAACTACTACCTCACAAAATAATGGTTGTTCCTTTTTCATTACCACCTACCAAGGTGGCCATTATGAGAGAAAATCTATTATATATGTCATATATTATATTAATTATTTAATTAATCTTCTTTATTTCATTTTCAACACATATTATTTTACTTTTCATTTTGTTTTAATAGGATAATTTTGTTTCAGGAGGAGTAGACTACCACCACCTCAAAAGGATATGATTTGTTCACACACTACATGGATTTTATAAAAGATGTTTCTAGTAAAAAAATAAGATATAGATGATATAATAAATAAAATTTAATAATGATATATATATATATATATATTCTTGTATTTATTTTTCTTTTTTTCATTCAATAAAACCACTAAAATGATAACAACGTTCATGCATACGTATGTCATACCATCTCCAAGAACCGTGTATTCTTTTTCATTCATATTTAAACTATAGAGTATTATAATATAATTACGATGGATATAAAATATATTTATATAATTATTTGAATTCTAAAAATCATGATAAAAGTATAAATTCAAATGATTCAACAGATTTAGACATATGGGAAGAACAATATGAATATTATGTGACCGAAATCCTTAACATATGATCATTGACAAGAGGGTACTATAAGAATATAAAAAAACCATATATTGTATTGTGAATAAATATTTTATTTAGTAAATTTTTTATAATATTCTAATATTTAATATAAATGAATCTTTAATGAGTATGAAGAGTTTAAATACACAACGAAAGTGGATTTCACGTCACTTTTATTTTTGTGAGATATATACTTCCATTTCCACATATTTATTTTTTGGTTGTGTATTTACATCCATTGATATTAATCTATGTATATTATAATTTAATTTATTGGTATTAAAATATAAATCTTAATTTCTTTCATTCATGGGGATTATGAATAAAATAAATCAAAATCAGAAAACATATCTTTTTCTTAATTTTCCTTCTTTGAGACTCATGACTTATTATGCACTAAACTCTTTTTCAAATACTATAAATTTAAATTTTACATGTTATACCATTAATCTAATTAATTTAAATATATTTATTGATTAATTTAATTTCATTATCTTACATGTTGGGTTTGATCCCGATTTACTTGTAATAAGTGTTTATTAAAAAAATCTCAACGCTTTTTGAGATTGTTTATACATATGCCCCCATTGATAAAATAAAATGATTCATATCTCAAGAATATTTATTATGTTACCTATCCTTTTTATTAATAATAATTTCATTTATTATACATACTGTTTCATTAATTGGTTCATATTATAATTAAGAATGTTCTTTTAAGGATTCTTGAGTTCACCCACTCTTCGGTCAATATTCAATTTTCATTAAAACAATGTTTTATAATAATGGTTTCTATGTATATATTTAAAATAGAATATGATAAATAAACTAAATTTTTTCACATTTTGTCATTTACTATTGTTTATAAAAGTGTATTCTTTATTTTTTCTGACTGAGGCATTTTCCAATACATTTTACTATGAAAAATTGTTATTATTTTCACCTTGTATGACATGTATTTATTTACATTTTACCATTAACATAAAAATTAATTCTCGAGATTTCAAATATTAATCATTTTAAAATAAAAATTTCTCCTAATGTTTTAAATATTATTTATTTTTAGGTTATATTCATAGTAAATTTTTTAAAAATATTTTATGTTTTAATGCGTATGAAAAATATTTTCATGTATTATATATATGTATTGAAATTATTTATATATAAATGTTTCTAAAAATGTCTTTATGCCATATTAATTTGTTTTTAAAGTATTTTCTATTAAACGATTTCCAAAGAAAAATTAGTAGTTATTTATATATTTTCATATTATTTTAAAAGATATGGTACTGCAAAATAATATCAAGTTTCCTTCCAATGTTGTCAAAATATTTTCATGGAAAACTATTTTAAAACTATTTCCAAGCTTCTTTTGTATGATTAAAATTAAAAAATATTTTAAAAATATTTTTAAGCATCTCTAAAATGTTTTCCATGTTTTTTCAATGAAAATGGTTTTTAAAATGATTAAATGCATATTTAATAATTTATATAGGAAAAAAAATTTCTAAATGATTTCATGTATTCTTTATATATTTTCAAGGTAATTTATAAGAAAATGAATTTATAAATTTAAAATACATTTTCACATAATAATCGATATTTTCCATAGGAAATGATTTTTACTATTATTTCTAAATTATTTTCTATCTAAGATGACATTCATTGATGTTAGTCAATCCCTTACATGAAATTATCTAATTTTTTCATTCTTATGCATTTTATGGGTGAGTTATTATATTCGACATGGTCTTTATGAAACATATTTCTCTTTCACGTGTTTTATGATGATGAAATCTATTTATCTATCACGAGTTATGATTTTGATGAAATGATTATGAATTCAGTACCTTTTTCATATATTATTGTATGATTACATTTTTACGATACCATTTTCATTGAATGGGTTATTATATGATTTTCTTTGTGATTTTGTGGAACTATAATGATTGATTTCAGTATGATATGGGTGGGAATAATATATCCATCAAATGTATTGTTTAATTATTTATATCTCATGAGATAGACTAAGATAGTTTTGGGAGTAATCCTTGACTACTATGATGACCATGGGAGTGAAATATGTTAACCAAAACAGAATGAGGAGTGAACACATACCACTAAGATGACCATGGGGGTGATCCAAGAAAATAAAGATGGTATGATGAATGAAGTCATGCTACTTTTATGGTTGTTTCAGTGAACCATTCCAACTAAGATGTTAAGGAGAGTGAACCCATACTACCAATATGGTCTTAGTAGTGATTGATTCCTTTGATAATATGGAAAAAATATTATATACCTATTAGTTTGAAAAAATTCCATTTTTCATTCCTCTTTTATTCATTTATAGATTATTTCCATTATTTTCTTATGATTCATGTCTTATGAACTACAAAAATTTGTTCCATGATTCTATCTAATGATATTCTAAATGAAGGGTATGATTTTATGTTTTCATTATAATGTTATCATACCATTATGTTAATGATTATTCTTACATTTCTACCTTATTTACCATTAATGAGTATATAAACTGATGACATTTCAGGTATGATATTCTATTTTTATTATGATGTTATCATACTCTTATTTTTATGATTATGATTACATGTCTCCCTTGTTTAACCATAATGAGCATATGAACTTCTGCCTTTTCAGGTATCCATGTCTTGGTAATGAAGATATATTTATTGTATGACATGTATAAATGGGTTTTACTGATGGAGAACCTAGTGGGGGATAATTGAACTCTATCATGTACCCGCTTTTACGTTTCCAGGTATCTAAAGGTAGTCAACCACATATGATGTTAGGTAATCTTTATTTATAATGATTATGTATTCCGCAACTGCTTTGTAATGTTAATGTTATGAAATGTGGTGGTCTCTATAGATGGTACCATTGAAATGGTATAGATAAACATTGGAAGCGTGGATGAAAATATTTTAGTGACATTCCTAGGAATATATATGAATATATGTCGAAATGATGTCTCAAATGATTATTATATGGATGAATTTACATTTAGAGAAATATCATGGAATTTTGGTAAAGGAATGAGTGAGTGGATTCAGAGAAATAAAATAATATCTTTATACTTCTTGATGATGTTTCTATGAAACAATTGTTCCTAAGTATAAAAACATAGATATCATATTTCATCCCTTACTGAAGATAATATAAAACACTACAACGGGCCTTGTTTCTCACCTATTTTGACACACTCAGGGGATATTCTTTTTAAATTCAAAAAATATTATCGAGCCATTATGATGGATTTAAATATATTTTTTCTATTAATAACCTAGGATGATCATGAGGATTCATATATTCAGGAATGTGTCATGATTTTGATATCATATATGTTAATATTTTCATGACAATGAGGTATTGTGATACGATATATAATTCTCACACCATGCATCTAGTTTTAGTCAATGGTCAGAATCAGAAGGAACTGAATGAATATTCAATGTTTTGGATGAATTTTTTATTATTATTCAAGTGGAATGATCACAAGAGATAATGATTTGTTACCATACCTTATAGTTTTTCCTATAACATTATTGACAATGTTAACCAAAACAAACTCTCTAACTCAAAATGAAAGAGAAAGAGGTTCACGAAAAGTGTGGGTAATAGAGACCATTGAGGAAAGATGATTTTGTTTCCATTATGTCCAGAATATGGAAATAATTACCTATGTTATTCTCATTGAGGAAAAAGAAGATGTTTTTATTATGTAAATTAAGGACACCACACAAGTGAATACATCTAAAAAATGAAGAGTTCAATTAATGAAATTGATGATAATATTTTCCTCCATATAAATCATCAAAGGTTATGTGTTTTAAGTGAGTCGAAAAGTTTCATTAAAAACTCAATAACAAGAGAGGAATTTTCCTGATGAGAATTAATATGTTGGTGTGAGTATTGTATACAATGTGGATGATGAAAAGAATATCGATTAAATGTTAATGAAAATAATTATTATCTATTAGGATGTGGTAGCATTTTTAATGGATTAAGGATGGAGTAATTAATGTTTTTATGTTATTAGATTCAAAAGTTATGAATGGTGAAATACACAAGTATTATTATACATATGTTATTTGTATAAAATTTAAATTTATATGATTAATTTTCCTGAAGGGATGGAAATGTAATTAGATGAAAATGTTATATTTTGACAAGGAAATATAAAACATGAAATATTATTTATGATATGTTAATGTTTTATGGATAAAGATACATGGGATATGGAAATGTAAATCAGATGGTGTGTAATACCTTGTAACAAAGTAAGGACTTAATGATATGTGATTTATGAGATCAATGAAAATGTTTATAGAATTGTTGGATTTAAGGAATAGAGCCACTATACCTTCGAATAAGGAAGCACTCATGTTTTCCAAAAGGATTTATGGAAATTTTCATTTTAACAATTTTAAGAGAATATATGATTAGGGTATTCACATGTTTGTAATGTCACTACCATGAGCTACATGGTGATATATAGGGGAATCTGTGTTATGCAAATTTTGTGACTCTTTTAATTACTTTTTTTGGATTTTCACCATTGAGAATGGGTATAAGGATAACTGTTCATGAAACAAATTATGTTAAACATTCAAGAAAGTATTTGAGAACTTTATTTTTTTAAAACCTTATTTAAAATGATATATATTGATTAATATTATTTCAAGGATTTATATATTATATATTTAGAAAATTATTCAAGATTTGTTTTTTTAAATAACATCATGTATCTTTGTTTATTACAAATAAAATCTGTCAAGGATATGATTCTTGAACCCATGACTAGATGACGATATGTGTTTCACACCAACCACTTTCCTACGTGATGTACTTGTTAATGAATAGTTATTTTTTCAGTAAATAATAGTGATGAATTAATAGTGTCACTTTTTATAGATGAATGAATATTGATTTTAAAGAGACAAAATAGTAAGAAATTTTATTCTTTTATGGATTTTAAGATATTTAAAAAGTTTTTTTTAGTGCTTTATGAATCAATGTTAATTTTAGGACATCAATTTCATGAAGTAATGGATTAATTAGAAATAATAAAACTCGCAACCAAACAATTAAATTTTGTTTTTTAAAAAATATCATGTATGTATATTTCTATATATTCTTTTTCAATAGAATAATTACTCAATGATATTATATTTATCAAAAACATTTGTATTCATAATAACTGAAATCATGATAATCCAATGGGATTATAAATGATAGTAGATTTATAACATTGATCCCCTAAAATTATCATTGATCATTCACTTTATGTTATTTATGGCCTTAATAAATCCCTAAAAATAATTATTGTTTTCCTAATTTTCCATTAATAACTCCCATCCCATGTTCTCCCATTTATAAACCAGTTATATTTTACATTGGGAAAGAATTATTGTTTCATCATTTCCATTTAATTGAAGATTATTTATCCATGTTTAAAATGTGGGTTTCTATTAATAAAGAAATAAATTTTTAATCAATTTATAACCTTGAGGATTTTTTAGGGATAAATACATTTTATTTTTTGTATAATGTTACACATCGAGATTTTATGATATATATTTTTTCTAAATAATTTTATATTTTTATAATTTTCATTTCATTCAACACAGAAAGTAGATTTTCACTAAGTCAAAAAATATTTTCACAAAAAAATTTCTTGGTTTATGGTACATGATGTACTATCTAGGCATATGTTACACGAAACAACAATGTTCAAGTAGATTACATGAAATATTTACCTTCTTTTATGGCTTGTTTATCATCCAAGACCGAGTGTTACTGGACAATAATATAATTTTAGAAATATTATTTTTAATAAATATGATATAGAATTTAAGTTGATATATATGATTAATATTAAATATATTTTGAAAATAGCTGGTTTGAACAAATATAATAGGAATTCATTCTTTACCAATTAATTTTAAATGAATTTGAAAATCGACTAAATGTAAATGAAAATATTATTATAATAACAAAGCTAATTTTAAAATATTAAATTAAATTAATTACAATTTTTACATGATATTAATTTAAAAACTATTTCATATATTCAATAAAATAGTTTTTATATTCATCCAATATATATTCATTGAGATATGGTTAGAACAAACATTATTTTAATCATAAAAACATATTTTTTATAAATTATGTTTTACAATCTTTCAATGGAGAACCCATTATTAAATTTAATTTTATATTTTTACTAGATATAATATGTAAAACTAAACTTCATATTTTTAATATTCAAATATAAATTATGGTAGGAATATTTATTTGTATTTTTTCGGAAAGTTAACTCTTTTAATGAATAGTTAAAAATACTTGACTTTATTTCAGAAATGCTTTTTCATATAATTTATTTATATGTTTATATAATATTTTAATTGGTTATATAGTTTAGTAAAATAATATTTTGACCAATTAGTCAAATTTAGGACATTGTAACCAATTTCACATTAAATTTTTATTAAAAACCTTGCAATCTTTTGGATGTTTTTATGTTAAAAAATCTTATTGTCTTCTCATCATTGTGATTAATTATAAATTAATTTCTACAACATCTTTGATTATAATATTTAAACATTTATACCATATTTTGTATAAGAATAATTTATAATATATAATATATTCAAAAAAAATTCCACAAATATTACTTAGTGACCAAAATATATTACATCGGTAAAGAGAAAAATATAGTTAATAAAGTTATAAACCATAAAAATAACCAAAAAATGACCTACATAGTTGATCAAACCCCATTATCTATAAAATAATTGGCTATGATACTTCTATTAGGTAGTTTGGTTGGTTTTTATGACATTCATTAGGTAAAATTCTTGGTACACATAACTTGTTTTAAAAAATGTTAGGTGTGTCCTTTCCCTCCAAATAAAAGGAAACCTCCTCTACCCACTTTATCACACCAATAATACCCCTTTATTTTGACAAAACAATACTAAAATTAACTCTCATGATCCATAAATTTATCTTATAATCGATAAATTGGTATGAAATCAATTCATGTAACCCTTTATGCTGAAACAAATAGTGTTACTCGATTAAGACGTGACGTCTTCTTTCAGTATACCTTCCATTATTTTCTTTCTCCACCACATGAAGTATATTTATTTCATTATTATTTGATACAAACGTTATAATAAATATCATAGTGTAATTTATTATACTATTTTGACCTATAAAAGACAATACTATATCGAATGTTTAATGAAAATACATTATCAATGTACGGTATACAACTTCCTCACGAAACGATGATTGTTCAAATTTTATATACCACATATTGTGGTGGCTATTAAAGTATACTATCTATATATATATATTGTGTATTATAATTATTATTTCATTTTTATTATGTTTTACTTTTAAAACACAAATATTTTATCATTTCATTTAATCTTAATACGATAATTGTTTTGGAGGATTTGTGGACTACTACCTACTCAATTAGATATGATTCGTTCATACACTACTTGGATTTTATTAAGGATGATTTTAATAAATATAAATGATATATATGATTTCATAAATCTACTATAATTTATATATATATATATACTCATATACATTTTTCATTCCTTCTTTCATTTCCAAAATTAAAATAGAAACAACATTCTCGTGTACTGACGGCTTGTTATATCCACGAATAGTGTACTAAATAAAATAATAGATTATGATATATATTTATATAATATAAATATAATGTATATATAATATATTAATATCATGATTTAAATTATATAATTAAAGATAAAGTATCAATTCCAATGATATAAAAAATTAATACACATGATGATATAGAGTGAATATTACCATAAGTGAAAATGTAACATAGGATCGACAACAAATGGATAATGTATGGACATAATAAACCCAAATAGGGTATTATGAATAATAAAAATCACATTTATAATATTTATTTTAATCTTATATTAATTATACATGATATTAATATGAGTATGAAGAGATTCAAGACACAATGTAAGGGGATTGCATCTCACTTATTATTTCAATGACATATATACTATGTTCACCACTCATTCCATTTGTGTTGTGTATATAGTACCAATTATTCTATTAAATTAATTTTAGACAATAATGTATGGGTATTTAAATTCCTATTTTATGAAATTTATTCCATGTGGTTCATGTTTAAATATTCACCATATCCGTAATAATGTTTTGTCTCATTTTCCTTCAAAGAGAATCATGTTTGTTATGTACCTAAAATATTTTTTGAGGATTCTGTATTTCCATTTTACATGTGATATAATTAATATAATTCTTTTAATGAGATTTCATGATTCATATAATTTAATTCTATTACATGGATAAAACGATCTCATGTCACCAAGTGTTAATTGTTTATTTAAACAATCCCATCGTTTTTTGAGACTGTTTATGTTTATGATTCCTTTGATGAAATAATTTGATCCATCTTTCATGAAATTTTATGAAATTTTATCTCCACTGGATAATCATAACATATTCATATATTGGTACCATTTTTCTATTCTTTGGTATATATTATATTTATATAATTGTTTTTTATCAAAACCAATCTTCTCCCTCCATTCAGTCGGAAATTTTTGTTCCATAAAAACAATGTTTTCTAAAATGAGATTTTAAGAAAATCATAACAATATCCTATAATAATTAATATAATTTTTTACCCTTTTTGTATTTAACCATTATTTACAGAAGCATCTTCTTTTTTATTTCCTACTGATAAATGTTTTTAACCATTTCACCAGGAAAAAGAGATGTTCTTTTCTACTCGAATGACATATACTGATTTACCCACCACAATTCCCTTTATTATTGCATTATGTGAATTCAAATTTATTATTTTTAAGAGAAAATTTTCTTCTAATAATATATCTATTCATTAATTTTAATGATATTTCTATAGAATAATATTTTCAAAAAAATTCCATTTTAAAAAAGTTTTCCAAATTTTTTCAAGCATTATCTATATGTTTTCAATGTCTTTTTAAGGAAATAATTTTCAATACGTTTTTGAGATTTATTTATATGTATTACATTTTTTCCAAATAAATGGATTCCAAAACGTTTTTATGGGTTGTTTATATGTTTTCAAATTATTTAAAATGATATGGTTTTTAATACTTTTTCATGAATAATTTTTAGGTTTTCAATTTATTTTCATGGAGAAAAGTTTTTAAAATGTGTTCATGCTTCTTTATTTCTTTCTTGTAATAATGTTTTTGAAAACATTTTCAATAATCCTATATATATTTTTAATGTTTTTTCATGATATATATATTATTTCAAATGTTATGATTACTTTTTATATGTTTTCTAGGAAAAGGTTTTCAAAATGATTTTATTTTCCCTTTATATGATTTCTTGGTATTTTAAATGAAAATGATTTTATGTATTAAAAAGGATTTTTCAAATATGAAAGGAAATTTTCATTCATAAATCGTTTTAAAAGACATTTCAATATTAGTTACCATCTAAGATGACATTCATTGATGTTACTCTATCCCTTCTTGGATGTGATCAAATGGTTATATTCATATCCTTTCTATGAATGTGATTTACCAAATGTAATGTTATTTATGAAACACATTTCACATTCATGGGTTATATATTTATGAAATATATTTCTATATCATTATATATGCTTATGATAATATAATTATTAAACCTATATCATTTTCCATTGGTTCTGGTATGCTAACATATTTATGATACCATTTTCATTACATGGGTTATTATATAATTGTTTATGATTATTGGGAACTTTTGAGTTGATTTCATTATGATATGGGTGGGACCTATATCTCATTCCAATGCATTGGGTAAAGATTTATATCTCACGAGACTTAATATGAGGGTTATAGGAGTAAACCATGCCTACTAAGACAACCATGGGAGGGGACCATGACTACAAGGACGGTATGAGGATGAAAATAATTATTCTAATTTGGCCATGGGAGAGAACCAGGACTACCAAGATGGTGTAGGGAGTGAAATAATTCTACTATGTTGTACATGAGAGTGAACCATGATGACCATGATTTTATGAGGTTTGAACCCATAATACAAAGATTTTATTGGATGAAATGCATTGCCTACTATGTAAATAATATTATATGTGTATCTATATTCCACAATTCAATACTTTATTCCTAATTTATACGTTTAAAGATTATATTATATATTTAAATAAGATTCATGTCTTATGAACTTCCATTATTTAAGGCATGATTCATGTTTATGTTCTTTGACATGTAGGGTATGATATTCTCTTTTCATTATCCTATTATCATACCCTTATTCTTAGTATTTTTCCAACATTTCTCACATGTATATCATTACAGAGCATCTGATCTCATACCATTTCATGCTTCTATCCCTACGTTATGGAGATATATTTTGTTAATGGTATTTATTATGGGGATTCTTTTATTGGATATCCTATTTGGAGATAATGTAGCTCCCTCATGTATAATTGTTTGTTTTCCCATGTTTCGCAAAAAACTAGAAAAGATGTTGTAGTTGGAAATATTTTTTTTAACATTTGTGATTACTGAAAAATTAATGCGATTTTGTTATCTTTAAAAAGAGAGGCCCACTATAACATAGGTTCTTTAAACTCTTTTACCTATTAATCTTTCATGCGATGCCTCTGGAAAGAAATATTGTATTACTATGGTGTAAGGTCTATTGATACACAATCATCATTACAGTTAGATAAAATACACCAAAATAGGGACAATCCCTTTTAGGTATGAAATTAAGCCTTCTTTTGGGACATCTTAGTTTTGGAGATTATGGGATTTAATGTTATTCTATTTATTTTTTAGGTTTTTCCATATCAATTTTTTGTAAAATGTAATTGTCGAACCATATTTTTTATATCACCAGAGGGAAGTCATTATCTTATTAGAGGAGAGTGGAATTTATTGGAAACCACACCAATTCCATAAAATCAAGGACTTGGTGGAGTGTCCACTGATATTTTTAATCTCTAAATGGAGGATCAATGTCTAAATCAGGATGAATTCCCACATATTGTAGAACATTTGAAGGACATATTTCCCAATGAGTTTTATGGATTACTTTTTGATAGAGTGGTAGAATTTAAAATTTAAACCATTACCGGAGAAGAACTACTCTCTATTCCTTGATACAAGATGGAAAATTCTGTGATCTAGGAGCTCAAGTGGATGTTAGAGGACATGGAGACCAATGGTTTAATATATAAAAAGACATCCACATTGGGATTTTCCCAAGCATTTATACATCATGGTGGATGGGGCGTTCATAATTATATGTATTGTAGATGATTTAAATATCTTTAGGTCAATAACTAATTTCCACTACCTCAATTAGATTGTCTATTTGATCATATTTAATGATCTAGGTTGTTTTCTATGATCGACATGAGATCTATCTATCATCATGTTTGATTCAAGACATATGAAATATCTTTTAAAAACACTTGTAGAATCTATGGGCTGTATTATTACCCTGTTATTTCATTCTGTCTTACAAATGTTATCACCATTACCATGGCTATTATGTATTGGGATTTCTATCCCCATATATATTGTTTTGTTGTTATCTTTTTGGATGACATCCATGGGGAACACTCACACTTGTAGTGACCATGCTATGATCCATGAGATAAATCAGAGTACAAAGAGATAACATCAACATTATTACATGATTTTCAGGTTCCAATTTTAGCTCGACAATGCTCATTTATTGTGTTATATCATCTAATAATTGGGAGTCTATGTTGACCTATAGATTTTTATTGTCATGGTTTCCTAGGAGAACCCCAATAATGTGTTTTACATATGGAGTTTCCTAGTGATGGATGTTTACTATATGAATTTTATGGAAGGCTAATGTCACATTTCATCATCAATTATTGGTATTACAAATAATGGTGTCAAGTTTATATAGTCAAAAGTGTGAGATGAATCCATTGATGAGTATAAAGAGAGGGTTTTCTCAACACTTATTGTGATTCTTCTTAATTCAGTCATAGTTTATACCATCCTCTATAATTCATCAGTCATCAACATGTGAGAAATAAATCTATATGATGATAGTGTCATTGTATATGAATCATTGAATTATCGGCCTGATTAGAGAAATTACCTGATGCATGAATTTGAACTAAAATAATTTTTTCATGCATCACATTATTGGAGACACTTTCTCATGGGTGAGCGATATTTTGTGTAATCTAACCATAGGAGATTCAAATATATATTTAAACTTTTTGAAAGGAATATTAGATAGTGAATATGGTTTTAATATCATCATTATTTCAATTTTGATATTTAATATATTCCCAAAATGTATATTGCAACATATGATGCATTGAGTCATAAAACTCAAGCACAAGATATATATGAATCTGGTGATGAGAGAAAAACTGATGAAATATTTCCTTAAGAAGACACTAGAGTTTCATGGAATTGATGAGAATTCCTATCCCTCCACATTGATAGTTATCTCTTCCCTACTTGATAAGGTGATGATTATGAAATTTTTAATTCATGAGGACTAGGTTTGCTGTGAGAGTATTGTAGGAATTGAGCTTCCTCCATATTTCTATGTGGACATAGATGATATCCTATATATATATGGACTAGTTTGTGTTCCTATTGTTATGCAAGGTGAGTTTATGATTTATTATAACACATATCAATGTTAATTTAATCCTAGAATCTCCATAATGTATTGGCACATGTGATTCCAGTTTCGGTGGCATGTGATGGAACATTAGATAGTTGTCTTTTTCACTACATGATCCACCTAAGTGTGGGTAAAGGTGGAGTACTGAAGAACTAAAGGATTTTGGTAGACAATTATAGTCTAAGAATTGGAATGGGAAGATGAATATATGGATTATATAATTCTCAAAAAAAATGTAGGTTGAGTTGTAACCTTGATGTATAGGTTATCATTGACAGTATGATGAAAGTATCCCACTTAATTTTTATTCGGGATAAATTCTCAATTGGTGATACGTATATATTGTATATTTGTGAGATCATCCAACTAGATGTGCTCTAACATAATATTATTTCATATAGATATTTTTTTTATGAAATAGATATTTTTTTGTCGCATCATGGTTCTATAAGACAATTCTTATGTCTATTTGTACACAAGTGCTTCCATGTAAATCCTTACACCCTTCGACAAATTGAAAATTAAACAGACGATATAGGTTCTAGTTGACCTGATTCTAGAATGGGTACCGGATTTCAATAGTTATTGGTGGAAGCATATCAATCTAATTGTGTTCACATATAATTATAGAATTCAAGAGAAAATTCAGATGGAATTTTGGAGGATGTTTATGGAAGGTCGTTATATTTTCTGCTATAATGGCTTGAGACAGGAGATCTAGCCCTACTAGGCATTCGTCTCATGCCGAATACATTGTATCAGGTTCAAATAACATGGATGTGTATGTATACTTCTCATTTTATATAGATATTTTATATCGATCACTGGAAAAGGCTATTTGAGTTTGAGGTTGGGGATTGTGTTTTTCTGCGGGTATCTCCCATGCTAGGGAATAGATGGATATAGAGGAAAGGGGAGCTGCCACTATGATTTTTGGGATATTTTAGTTTGTAGAGAAATTCATCAAACTAACAAATCATATTAAATACCTTAGAGTTATCATTCCAAACATGACATCTTCTATGATTGATAGCTTCATTTGTATTATGTCAACCAGTCTCATAAATTTGATCACGTGGACGTTAAGAATGATTCAAATTCGTCATTTGATGATTATTATATACACATCAAGGAATTGATTAGGAAGGATCATTGAGGCCAGTATATACTTATATTATAGGATCTATGGATGAACGACCATAAAATTGTAGAATTGATTTCGGGGGGGGGAGGCTGAGACACCATCACATTGGCCCGAATTGTTCTCAGATAGTTCTTTACCACCCAAAGAAGTTAAACATAGGGATGAGTTATTTTATAATGGGAAGACTATAATAATGTTAATTTTCTCCATCATGTATGGATCATATTAATATATGATTCTGGACTGGTTGTTTTGTGTTATTATTGAAGGGAATAAGAGTGTTGAATGTAGGATATAGGCCATTTAAAAACATATAATTGGATTACAAGGTGTGTAATTATTAAATGACATTTAATGGCCCATCCAAGACCATTAACTTCATCCATAGGGTTTTCACATGTGTAATAACCCCATTATTTACATGATGTGTAATAAATTTACACATCATGTAAATTCCAGATATTTTTTTTAATGAGACATGAGCTTGTTTTTTGATAGAACCCTCAAATCTCTCTATCATTCTTGTAGGGTCCCAAAATGAGACTTAATATTGGTTCTTACACTTTTCCACTACCAGCCATAGGATTTTAGATATGTCCGTCTCATTGGATATGTGTAGGTAATATATTTATTCCCCGTTCAAAATTCATCATTTGACAGTATCTCAAGGTCGCTTCATAGTAGAACACTAATATTCCATATTTCTAGGGTGACGGTCTATTATTCAGATCTACTCCAATCCAATAAAAATCAGAGGCTAATTGTAGATAAGTATATTAGTATGCATCTATGGTAGGTGTTCAATAACTCACTCATGATTTATCATATTATAATTTATCATAGGGGAATATTTATTACATCTTCCGTCATTTATTAAATTTATATTCCTTTCTTATAGTAATTAGAGCCATGTTCTAATACCCTTTCCATATATGAAAATAATTTATTCTTGTTTGGTCCATAACATCAACTCCCCATTGGGGTGATGTACCAAAATTGGTGTTCTTAGTCTCCTAACTACATTGACCCAATTATCATTTGTTCTTCAGCTTTACCCATATAATTGTAAGGCTTCTTAAGATAATGTAAATTGAATATTTAATTAATGAATGGATTGGAATATGTTGGTTTCCAATTGATCTAGATAAGGTATGTTATATTATTTGGTAAATCAATATAAAATTAGAATGGAATGTATATGGTATATATATAACATGGCCTAATTAAATATAATTGAATTTTTTGTGGAATTTTTGTAGCACCCATTTCCATGTAAAATGGATGAATAATCATAATGATTTCAATGTGACTTAAATCAATGTAATGGTGGCATGTTTCTTGTCCTTTTCAATATAATGTAATACAATACTTTAATCTCTTCACCTTATTAGCTTGTATGAGTGCCATGTGGACTAAAAAAATAATTGAATTACATGTATGAACCCCAATTATATATGGACCCTTAAAACAAAATTATATTTGTTTCTAGACTTAATATAGTTTTTTTTCATAATGGAATTCCTTGAGGAAACATGGATTCAATTCCCAATCATGTATGTTAACTGTGTTTGATGATACTCACCTTGGAACTCAATCCACATTTATCAACTTATTAAATGTATGAATTAATCGGTACCTAATTTAATATTATGGGATTTCATCGGTACACTCTATAGATCTATCATGGATCCAACTGATATGAGGTTACTTTCTTATATCCTTTTTCAGAGACATCGCTTAACTTATTTTACCCTGCTTTTATTCCTTGGACTTAGACAGATCATACTATTGTGGAGTTAAAAAATTATTATCCTCGGTTTACCCAACTACTCATATATGCAATATACAACTACTACATATTAGTGAACATTTGATTTCTTGGTTTACATGGATATTTTCATAGAACTCTTTCATTATTAATATCAATACTGATTGGATTTTAATATCATGGAACCATTACTATAACAATAATGTGGGAATGTCAGTATTTGATATGACTAATGGGAATTAGATATATAAACTAGAACACAATTAACTATTTAACTAGTTACATGTTCAATAACTAGATGAGGGATGATGTTGGTATTGTTATAATCTGAGATTTTGAGAAACATTATTTACCAAATAATTTCTATTTTAAATATTTTTATTTTCCCATGAAACTAGAAATGGTTCATTATATATAAATATATAAAATAAAAAACTAATTAAAAATTTCCTTTCACATTAAATATCATCTTTTCTTTCTCTTCCCACAATACTAATTGGCGTGCACTACAAGAAAATCCCACACGTCATTTGATGCACGTAAACTTTTGTTTCAACGAATCTAATATTTTTATTGTATTAATTATTTAAATAATATAATTATAAAATATATTTAATACATATTAAAAAATACATATAAAATATTATTTTATATAAATGACATATAATGATAATGAAGGATATTGTTTTTGGTAAAGTCCTTTTAATGTTTAAAAACAACGTTTTCTCGAATGAACAACATCATATAATGAAAGAAATATTAAAACATTTAGATTTTGAATTTAATAAATTGACATTAATTTTTGAATTCATTATTTCTACAATATCTAATCGTTAATTTTTTAAAAAAAATTGAGAAATGTCATTTTTTTATGAATAGTGAAAACTTCTTCTTTTTATTTAAAAACTGCCTTTTTCAAATTATTTATTAGAAATAATTGATATTTTAACTCATTTTAAAGGCCACATTTCATAAATATTACATATAATAATACAATTAAAATTATTTTAATCAATTCCACTTTGATAATGAATATAAAATCTTGAAAAACTTTTTAGCATTTTCCTAATTTAAACACTCGTTAATTCGTCTCATCTATGGGATTAGCTCAATTCTTATATTCCTTTATCATGTGATTATAATATAAAATATATGACATCAACCATTTTATGTTGTTTAATATATAGTTTATAACAAGTCCATGTTATTATTTGACCAAAATTATTAGTAAAACATAATAATATTTATCATAGTAGTTAAGCCCAAATTAAGCGTAGTTACGGACAAAGCAGTATAATTAAGGGCCCAAAAGACCTAGAAACATGTAAAAAATAATTTATTGTCCATATATCATCCAAATAAACTTCCATTTATTAGTTTTGTTGGTTTTATAAGACTATTTATAGGGAATAACATGTGCACATCATGTTTTTTCTAAAACATACTTGTAAGACCATTTCCTTCCCTATAAAAGGACACCACCTATTCCCATTCCTCACACCCCTCAAACATTTTAATTGCATCAATTACATTCTCAATAGCTTCCAAAAAATATTCTATTATACTTGTAAAATTACCTTTGGGAGGAAACACTATCAATGAATCCTTTTATAACAAACCAAAATGAGTTACCCAATTTAAAGGTAATGTCTTCTTTCCAGATTATTTCCTATATTTCCCTTCTTCAACCCCTCCAATCTCTTTATTCCAATGTTTAGTGATAGAACCAATATCATATATATAAAATTACATTTTTATACAATTTTTTTGGCTTACATTTACACACACATACATCTATAGGATGTTGAATATACTGTTTTTGAGTACGAAGAAATACTTCCTCACATAACGATGATTGTTCATTTCTAATTTACCACCAATCATGGTGGCCATTATTATGAAATATATATATATATATATATTATTGTATTTACTATTTATTAAATATTATGTATTATTTCTATATGACACATATTTTTACCTCTCATTTGGTGTTAATATGATAATAGCATTTGAGGAAGTGTAGACTACGGTCAACTTAATGTTATGTGATTCATTCCCACACCAATGTTATGTATTAAGGATGAGTATAATAAACTTTTAAGATATATATGAAATAGTAATGATATTTTATTCATTATATATATTCATATATATATATATATATACATATTTTTATAAATTTCATTTTCTTTTTTTCTTTCAATACGCCAACTAAAAATGGAAACATCGTTCATGCATATGTACGGCTTACCATCTCACTAAAAATTGTATTCCATTTCAAAAATATATATTCAATAAATTATTATAATATGAATATAATTAGTATACCATATATTTATATCATGATCTATATTCTAGAATCACGATATAAGAAACAATAATTTAACAAATTAAGACACATACAGTGATCAACGGAAATATTATCCAATGTGAAAACATAACATAGGATCATTAAAAAGGGGTAATATAAGTTTAAAAAAAATATCTTATTATGTATAATAATATTCTAATTTAAATTATTTAAAATAAACCAATATTTATTATACATGAATCTTGTATTTCTGTGAATAGAGTTAAGACACAATGTATTGGTATTTCATCTAACTTCTATGTTCTGTGAGATACAAGAAATGTTCTCCACTCATCCATTTATATTGATGTATATACTAACCATGATGTATCTTTTAATTAAATTAATTGGTATTTAAATTATCATTTTATTATCTTTACTTCATGGGGTTTATCTTTCAAAAGTTACCAAATTGGTAAAAATATCATAATTTTACTTCTTTGAGTTTCATGTTTTTTTATGCACCCAATCACTTTTTCGGGTTGTATATAATTCTTTTTTACATGAAATATCATGAATCTCTGCTGTTTCGTGATATTATAAACTTCATGTAATAATTTTTGCTTACATTGAGAGTGCGATCCCAATATTCTATTTTATAACAGTTTATTGAGACAATCTTGTTGCTTTTTAAGATTATTTACTTTTATGATTCCTTTTATAAAATAATATGATCCATATCTTATGAATATTCATTATTTTCATTATCCTCAATTATTTCATGAAATAATGTTGTATCAGTACCATTTTATACTCTTTGGTATATAATTTATTTACAAAATTGTTTTTTTGGAAAACCTGACCATACCCCCACATGAGTCGGAAATCTATGTTTTATAAAAATTATATCCCATAATATTATACCATTCCCCAACAATATATAAAATCTATTTTTAACCATTTTTTCTTTTCCCAATATCTTCAGGGGAATATTCATGTCACTTTAGTGACAAGGATATTTTCAATTCTTTTTACCATTCAAAGGGAATTTACATTTGATGTAACGCCCCAGGTGAATAAAGAATATGAAATTTTCATATTTATCCATATTTGTGAATAAAATATTAAAATGACTTTAAAGGGGACACTATGCTTGATGGCGTACCCAACACGCATCAAAGAGTTTATTGGGAATCTTACGTTGCACTGTAATAATAAAATAATACTATTCTAAATGGTAGCTAACATGTAGCCGTTGTATTGGCGGGAATGGATATAAATAACTAAAATATGATTATATATGTTTTTAAATGTTTTTACATTTATCCAATAAATGATAAAGGCATAAAATACGGAAATAATTCAATTTTAGGCGTATATGCCCTAGTTTTTACTAAAGGTTCACTTATCGCCTTTTGATGGAGAAACATCATTAAATATAGTTTTGTTCACTCTAATACATTCTATTTTACCAAATAAAACTCTTCTTAAGAATCGGGACATCAAAATTTACTTTGTGTAAATTTTTGGTATCTTTCCGATAAAGTCCATTTTTTAATGAATAATGTAAAATGTTGTATTTTAATTCACAACCTCTTTTTAGTCTAATTTATTTATATGATTAGATTATCTATTGAATTGGTTTTAATGTGAAATTAGAATATATTTTTACCATTAAATCCAATAGTGGTCACTGTATTTAATTTCACTTTGAAATCAGACTTAAACTAGTGTCAATCTTTTGATACATATTGTTTCATAAAAACACGCTATTTACTCTGACATCGGGAATTAATTATTAAATTAATTAATGTGACTTATGTGATTTGAATTTTTTAAAATAGACTTAAATTTTGAATTTGGAATATCAAATATATTTTAGAGTGAATGTTTTGGATTTTTCTGAAAAACTTCAATTTTTATGAATATTAAAACCACTAAGTGGTACTTATAAAAACTGATTTTTCTGTTTAAATGAAATTTTTTCATCTTTGGGTTTTTAATTTCAAAAATCTGACATAAATGGTTGTAATTAAGAAGTAAAATGTGGTTCAATGAGATAAAAATAATTTTTTGGAGAATAGTAACTTATTAAGTTTTTAATCGCGATTAGAGGTAATTAGTGTAGTTTAAGGTAAAAATAATGTTTTAATAATATGAAATGAACTTGACACATGTCCTAATATCAATTGATGTTTCATGGCCGACCACGAAAACCCATGGGTCATCTTGGGGACCCCATGAAGCCACTTTGGTTGGAAAATGACATTAATATCTTTTTATTTAAAGTTAAAGAAAAAATAACACAAACATGAGATGTTTTACTAAAACAATTTTTACATGGGGTTATACAAGACATATTTTTGACTATAAATAGTCATTGGAAATATAAAAATATTTCCTACATCATTTTATTTTTTTATATAATTTTTAGACATTAAATAAATTAAATTATTTATGACATAATGATGATGCAGCGATGACCTCATTATTTAACTATTTAAATAAAATGGAATGATAATGTAATATATAAGATCTAAACATATCCAAAAACTATTGGATGAGTGGATTTAGAACCCTTATCAACATATCCTCGAAAAAAATCAATGTGGGATCTCTTAAATCCAAATACCATTTTAAAATAAAGTGACTTTTCATTACCTTCCAAGAGTGCCCCTCCTCTCCTCTTATAAAATGCCCCCACCTCTACCTCTTTACCCACACTCCCAAAGCCTTTGGCTTGGCCAACCCCTGTCCATTTAGTCTCTCCACTTCTCTCTCTTACTCCTTGAAGCCTCACTTTGGGCAGAAGTCTTCCCAAGGAATCCTTTGAGCTCAAACCAAAGGGAGTTACCTGATTTTAAGGTAATGTATTCACTTGAGTCCTTTTGTTTTATTTTGCTTCTCCAACCCCCTAAACTCTTTTTATTCATTTATTTTGTAACAAATAAATTATCATCAATATACTATTATGTTGTTATAAGAAGGATTAGAGCTACACATTCACACACCTGCATCTAATGGTTAAAGAACATACTGTTTCTGTGGATGGCGAATTTCGGCCTCCCGAAATGATGATTGATCAACATTCTTTTAACACCTTCAAAGGATTCTGTTAAGATGAAACTATATTTATATGTGATATATAATATGTTAATGTATTCCTTAAGTTTCTGTATTTTTTTTTTGGGCATACCTTTACGGTTTCCATTATTGGTAAACGCGATATCTTCATTTAAGGAACTGCAGACTACCGCCAACTCAAGGTGATTTGATTCCTTAATACCATATGTGGTACGTATAAAGGATATATTTAATAATATTAAATATTATACCATACTGTAATTAAAATAATATTATGTATCATTATGTTTAAATTATATTAAATATTAAATAGAAATGGAAGTAGCGTTCATGCGTACGTACGGCTTACCGTCTCCGTGAACGGTACATTTCATTTCATATCTCAAAATGTTATGTACTATTATAAGTACATATATATAATGGATATATATTTAATAAATTACATCTAAAATATGGATTTCATTCTGGAATTATAACATATATATATATATATATGCCTCATTTTGTTTTAATTCCATTAGTATGACAAAAAAAGAAAGTAGCGTTCATGCGTACGTACGACCTACCGTCTCCATGAACGGTGCATTTCATTTTTTATCTCCAAATGATATGTAATAGTATAAAATAAATATTTACCGGATATATATGATATTTTAATCATTAATACTATTCTGGAAATTATTTACTTATAACTACCTGGGAAATCTTTTTTCAAACAAGTTCATTTTTGACTCATGTACCAAACATCGGCAAAAACGTCTGATATGAACTAACATAATTAAACAATTATTATAACATTATAATATGTGAAATGAACTGAATAATAATATTTAAAGGAGGTACTTAGGAAATTATTAATTTACCAACGTTTATTATTCAGGAATATAAAGGAACGAACAAGACAAGTTGGACTTGAGGTAAGAGATCCTACTCTTCTCTTTCTTTTTAAGTACACTCTTTTGTGTCATTCCTTCTAAGCTCATATTTCTTTTTATTTGGATGTTATTTTATATTACTCTTACTGTAATTTTTATGTTCATATGATGAGAGACCCTATTCTCTCTCATCAATCCATTTTGAATGTTTTCAGTGGCGCTGTTAGGCTGCCGAATTTTCGTAAGAGATCTAACCTCTCTCTTTCTCTTTAAGTACTCTCCTTTATGTCACATCTTTTAAGCTCCTATTTGTTATGTTGGGGGATGTTATTTCATATTCCTCTTGCTTTTCATTTTATTGTAATGGGATGAGATACCCTATATGATCTCATCAATCCATTTTTGGATGTTTTAAGTGGCGCTGATAGGCTGCCGAGTATTCAAAAGTGATTTTTCATCTCACTTTTATTTCCGTGAGATTTATGCTAAATTTGTCACAATTTACTTTGGTTGGTGTATGTACTGACCATTATTTTACTCATTGTGTAACATTCGTTCATTTATGAGTATTTACAACAATGATGTATTGTCCCTCTTTCATGGGGCGTTTGTTTCGAAAGATACCCATGTCGGTAAGGGAACCGTTCACCCTCGTCTTTTTAAAAGACTTATTTTGTTATGCCTTTTAATTCACATAATATTATTTTGTAATATGTTCTTCTATATCCTTATTGATGTAAATTTTATGTAAAAGTGATGAGATACCCTTTTTATCTCACATCAACTCTTTTTCTGAATTTTGAAGTGACGTCGTTAGGCTGTCTAATTATTGCAAGGGAACTTCTTAACCCAATTTCGATTATTTGGGATAAGCTTGTACTCCTTGAATATTTCGTTCTATGAATATGTGTGAATAACCTCTGATTTTTTTACAATTAATATCCACTTATATTTGTTGTATTAGTTTGTCACACATAATTATGAAATTTATTTATCCTTAATCCAAGGATATCATCTTTGTATGGGACTTTGTCTCAATCTCCTTTCATTGAGGCATATTTTGTTTTATACACAATCTTCTTTTATACGGCGAATAAACCCCTTTGAATTTTATGTTTATCTGAAAGGAATATTTTTTTAATACAAAGCTTTTTACTAAACGACAAAAGGGAATGTTTTGTCGTACGTATGCAACGACAACGACTTCTACGCCGCCGTGGCCATTATTTATGTTTCGGATTCCTATACAAGCCATACATTCTTTTTAAAAGAAAAATAAATACCATGTTTTACTTTTCTTTTATTTTGGTATTGAAAATGGTTTTCATAATGTATTTATATCAATGTGTTGTATTGATATCTTGTTATTGAAAGGTGGAAATGTTATGTTTCCTTTATGCATGTTTTATGTGATAAGATTTTGTTATGGTTCTTGGGCATTGTTATGAAGACGGGTGGTTCTGTGATAAACTAAGGGAGGGTGAGCCCGATATAGCTCTCCAATGCATTGGGTAACGCGAAGGAGTGAAACGTTAAGGTTTCTCTGAAGAGATTTATGGAATATACTGTGATGGGTTTTCCAAACGTAACCAAGAGGGTTACTCCCTACGTAAGAAAGTTATGAATGCCTCAAGTTACCTTTTATGTCTTATGATTTCTATGATTTATTCATGATTTGATGAGGTATGTTAAAGTGCATATGTATTATGGGTAGAGTATGATTTCATTCTTATGTATATATGAACTCATGTTTCCTTTCCATATTTTTATAACCCTTACTGAGCTTTTTATGCTCATCCCAAGTTTTTGAAATGTTTCTCACAGGTCTAGGGAAAGGTACATGATGTGACGATAGTGTCAAGGATGTGTCAAGAAAGAATCCATGTTTTATTTTAAATATGTTACCGTTGATGGGAAGAATGAATACTGTCTTTTATGTAACCAATTTGTTTAAATGTGGAATGTAATGCAAGTTTCATGATCTAATTCACTAAAACTCTAAACCTGAAAAGATCCTCAATGTGAATTATTCATTTAATTCAATATTAAGTAAGGTTTAAGGCCGGGGCCTTATAGTTGGTATCAAAGGTCATTTTATCTAACTTTAGAGGTTAGGGTATTCTCTAAGCATAAGTGACATTACCATAATGTTTAGGATTTCAGAAAGAGTCCTAGTTTTAGATAAAGTGAATGAGTAAGTATATATTAGTGTTTATCTTCCTCATTTGTACATGATGGTTTTTTTGATATACTCACACTGACATTTCTGTTTTTAGTGAATGGATGGATCTAGAAGGCACCAAAGAGACAACAGGTTTGAAGGAAACTGTGGTGGTTCTATGATTAAGATACTAGATAAAATGGGGGATTCAATGAGGACACTCGTGGTTATTCTAAACCAACTATCAAGGAGTCATGATCAACCACTTGAACTTTGGTATGTTCTGTAATGCATGATGTACGAGATGACCAATCGATGTGGAAGTTAAGGTAATAATTATAAAGTTAACAATTAGAGTTTATATGATCCTTACTTTTGAGGTAATTATGGGTTATTATATGATATGCTGGAAAATGAAAGGCATGAGATAAACTTGAGGTTAAAATATGTTATGATCATTTTTGATGATTTTATCTCTTTTTGGGAATGATTTAAGAATTATATAGTTTTGGAAAAAGGACAACACGCAGACCGTGTGACAACCCATCGCGTCGGACAAAGTTGCGGGAATCGAACCCACAACCAAAGTGGGACTGGTATTTATCGCCTACCACAGGACTACGTGAAGTCCCTGGTTAGTTTGACCAATTCTTTTTAGTTAGATGATTTTATGAATTAAGAGTAAGTTGGTTTTGGGTTATTTATGAAAATGATTAACCTATCATGGAGGATATGTGATTAGGTTAATTAATTTTCAATATGAGAATTTAGGAGCAACTGATGTTGTTTGGAGATAAACGTTACGATTTAACTTGGAAGACTATGTGAGTAAATCCTTCCAACATTTGGGTTTAAATATTAGATTGGTTTTATTTGAATAATTTTATGGACAAATTGTTTATCGGATGGTCTTCGTTGATCTTTGGGTTTTGTTGGACAAATTTTGAGATTAAGAATAGATTTTCTTTTTATAAAGGGTAATCTTTTTTTGGATTATCTGACCTTGTACTACCCTTTCAGGTTTTGGTTTTGGTTAAATCCTAAAGACATGGGATGTATATAGTTCTCTTTGGTGGATTAGGTGGTTCTCTAGAAGTTTATTATAGTACTCTTAATGCGAACAAGTCTCCCTAAATACTCGTCTTTTGGAAAAAAATATGAGTTTGATTAAGGAATCAAGTATTAGTTGGAAGTCAACATGACAAGTAAGTATGTTTCCTTATGTTTTATTTAAGCTCAAAAATAAATTCCTCAATAAAAGTAACTGAAAGCAAAAATGTTGTCTGTTAACGTTTCCTACTGGGGAACCCAACACCGTTTAACCAATCACAAGTTTGTGATTTTCTTATTGTTAACTTTCTCCTAAACATGTTTTCTATCACTCTCCATCAGAACATGACCCTATGTTTTCTCCTCCATGTCCACATTTTTCTACATGTAATATTAGTATGGGTTAACTCGGGTGACCTTTGTACTTATCTTTATTTATTTAAAAGTGATTGTTTTACCAACTCTTGTTTCGATGTGGGATTTTCAATAAAGTTTCTGAGCCCAATTTTAAAATTGCGAGGACGCAATTCCCAAAAGGGGGGAAGGATGTAACACCCCAGGTGAATAAAGAATATAATATTTTCATATTTATCCATATTTGTGAATAAAATATTAATATGACTTTAAAGGGGACCCTATGCTCGATGGCGTACCCAACACGCAACAACGGGTTTCTTGGGAATCTTACGTTGCACTCTAATAATAAAATAATATTATTCTAAATGGTAGTTATCATGTAGCCATTGTATTGGCGGGAATGGATAGAAATAACTAAAATATGATTATATATGTTTTTTAATGTTTTTACATTTATCCAATAAAATATAAAGGCTTAAAATACAGAAAGAACTCAATTTTAGGCGTATATGCCCTAGTTTTCACTAAAGGTTCACTTATCGCCTTTTGATGGAGAACCATCATTAAATATAGTTTTGTTCACTCTTATACATTCTATTTGACCAAATAAAACTCTTCTTACGAATTGGGACATCAAAATTTAATTTGTGTAAATTTTTGGTATCTTTCCGATAAAGTTCATTTTTTAATGAATAGTGTAAAATGTTTTATTTTAATTCAAAACCACTTTTTAATATAATTTATTTATATGATTAGATTACCTTTTTAATTGGTTTTTAAGTGAAATTAGAATACATTTTTACCATTAAATCCAATAGTGGTCATTTGAATTAATTTCACTTTGAAATTAGACTTAAACTAGTGTCAATCTTTTGATATATATTGTTTCATAAAAACACGCTATTTACTCTGACAGCGGGAATTAATTATTAAACTAATTAATGTGACTTATGTGATTTGAATTTTGTAAAATATACTTCATTTTTGAATTCGGAATATCAAATATATCTTAGGGTGAAATTTTGGGATTTTTCTGAAAAACTTCAATTTTTGGTGAATAGTGAAACCACTAAGGGGTACTTATAAAAACTGATTTTTCCGTTTAAATGAAATTTTTCCATCTTGGTGTTTTGAATTTCAAAAATCCGACATACATGGTTGTCATTAAGAGGTAAAATGTGGTTCAATGGGATAAAAATAATTTTTTGGTGAATAGTTACTTATTAAGTTTTTAATCGCGATTAGAGGTAATTAGTGTAGTTTAAGGTAAAAATAATGTTTTAATAATATGAAATGAACATGAAACATGTCCTAACCTCATTGGATATGTCATGGCCGACCAAGACAACCCATGGGTCAACTTGGGAATCCCATGACGTCACTTTGGTTGGAAAATGACATTAATATCTTTTTATTTAAAGTTAAAGTAAAAATGACACAAAAATTAGATGTTTTACTAAAAAAAATTTACATGGGGTTATACAAGTCATATTTTTTACTATAAATAGTAATTGGAAATCTAAAAATATTTCCTACATCATAGTATTTTTTTAATAATGTTTAGACATTAAATAAATTAAATTATTTATGACATCATGATGATGCAGCGATGACCTCATTATTTAACGATTTAAATAAAATGGAAAGATAATTTAATATCTAGGACCTACACATGTCCAAAACCTATTGGATGAGTTGATTTCGAACCCTTATCACCTTATCCTCGATACACATCAATGTGGGACCTCTTAAATCCGAATACCATTTTAAAATAAAGTGACTTTTCTTTACTTTCCAAGAGTGCCCCTCCACTCCTCTTATAAAAGGCCCCCATCTCTACCTCTTTACCCACACTTCCAAAGACTTTGGCTCGTCCAACCCCTGCCCATTTCGTCTCTCCACTTCCCTCTATTACTCATTGAAGACTAACATTGGGCAGAAGTCCTCCCAAGGAATTCTCTGAGCTCAAACCAAAGGGAGTTACCCAATTTTAAGGTAATGTCTTCACGTGAGTCCTTTTGTTTTATTTTGCTTCTCCAACCCCCAAAACATTTTTTATTAATTTATTTTGTAACAAATACAGTATCATAAATATACTATGATTTTGTTATAAGAAGGATTCGAGCTACACATTCACACACCTACATCTAATAGTTAAAGAACATATTGTTTCTGTGGATGGAGAATTTCGGCCTTCCGAAACGATGATTGTTCAACATTCTGTTAACACCTTAAAAGGTGGGCATTAAGATGACACTATATTTAAATGTGATATATAATATGTTTATATTTTTCTTTAAGCTTCTGTATTTTTCATTTTGGGCATAACTTTATGGTTTCCATTATAGGTAAACGCGATATCTTCATTTAAGGAAGTGCGGACTACCGCCCCCTCAAAGTGATTTGATTCGTTAATACAATATGTGGTACGTATAAAGGATATATTTAATAATATTAAATATGATAGCATAATGGAATTAAAATACTATTATGTATCATTGTTTTTAATTCTATTAAATATGAAATAGAAATGGAAGTAGCGTTCATGCGTACGTACGGCTTACCGTCTCCATGAACGGTACATTTCATTTCTTATCTCAAAATGTTATGTACTATTATAAGTACATATATATAATGGATATATATCCAATATATTACATATAAATTATGTATATCATTCTGGAATTATTACATATATATATATATATATACCTTGTTTTGTTTTAATTCCATTAATATGACAAAAAAATAAAGTAGCGTTCATGCGTACGTACGGCCTACCGTCTCCATTAACAGTGATTTTCGTTTTTTATCTCCAAATGATATGGAATAGTATAAAATAAATATTTACTGGATATATATTATATTTTTATCATTAATACTATTCTTGAAATTATTTACTTATAACTACATGGGAAATATTTTTTCAAACAAGTTCATTTTTGAACCATGTACCAAACTTCAGCAAAAACGTATGATATGAACTAACATTATTAAACAATTATTATAACATTACAATATGTGATATGAACTGAATAATAATCTTTAAAGGAGGTAATTAGGCAATTATTAATTGACCAAAATTTATTATTCAAGAATATAAAGAAATGAACAAGACAAGTTGGACTTGAGGTAAGGGATCATACTCCTCTATTTCTCTTTAAGTGCACTCTTTTGTGTCATTCCTTATAAGCTCATCTTTCTTTTTATTGTGATGTTATTTTATATTACTCTTACTGTAATTTTTTTGTTCATAGGATGAGAGACCCTATTCTCTCTCATCAATCCATTTTGGAAGTTTTCAGTGGCGCCGTTAGGCTGCCGAATTTTCGTAAGAGATCTAACCTCTCTCTTTCTCTTTAAGTACTCCCCTTTATGTCACTTCTTTTAAGATCCTATTTGTTATGATAGGAGATGTTCTTTAATATTACTCTTGTTGTACAGCTTATTTTTATGTGATGAGATACCCTATTTTATCTCATCAATCCATTTTTGGAAGTTTTAAGTGGTGCTGTTAGGCTGCCGAGTTTTCAAAAGTGATTTTTCATCTAACTTTTTTTCCGTGAGATTTATGCTACATTTTCCAAAATTTACATTTATTGGTGTATTTACAGACCATTATTTTACTCATTGTGTAATATTATTTCATTTGTGAGTATTTACAAAAATGATGTATTGTCCCTCTTTCATGGGGCATTTGTTTCGAAAGATACCCATGTCGGTAAGGGAACCTTTCACCCTCCTCTTTTTAAAAGACTTATTTTGTTATGTCTTTTAATTCACATAATATTATTTTGGGATATGTTATTAAATATCCTTATTGATGTAAATTTTATGTCCAAGTGATTAGATACCCTTTTTATCTCACATCAACTCTTTTTCTGAATTTTGAAGTGACGTCGTTAGGCTGTCTAATTATTGCAAGGGAACTTCATAACCCAATTTCGATTCATTGGGATAAGCTTGTACTCCTTGAATATGTCGTTCTATGAATATGTGTGAATAACCTATGATTGTTTTACACTTAATATCCACTTATATTTGGTGTATTATTTTGTCACACATAATTATGTAATTGATTTATCCTTAATCCCAGGATACCATCTTTGTATGGTACTTCGTCTCAATATCCTTTCATTGAGGCATATTTTGTTTTATACACAACCTTCTTTTATATGGTGTATAAAACCCTTTGACTTTTACATTTATCTGAAAGGAATATTTTTTTATACAAAGCGTTTTACTAAACGAAAAAAGTGAATGTTTTGTCGTACGTATGCAGCGACAACGACTTCTCCGCCGACGTGGCCATTATTTGAGTTTCGGTTTCCTCTACTAGCCATACCTTATTTTTAAAAGAAAAATAAATATCATGTTTTACTTTTCTTTTATTTTGGTATTGAAAATGGTTTTCATAATGTATTTATATCAATGTGTTGTATTGATATCTTGTTATTGAAAGGTGGAAATGTTTTGTTTCCTTTATGCATGTTTTATATGATAAGATTATGTTATGGTTCTTGGGCATTGTTATGAAGACGGGTGGTTCCGTGATAAACTAACGGCAGGTGAGCCCGATATAGCTCTCCAATGCATTGGGTAACGCGAAGGAGTGAAACGTTAAGGTTTATCCGAAGATATTTATGGAATATACTATGATGGGTATTTCAAACGTAACCAAGAGGGTTACTCCCTACGTAAGAAAGTTATGAATGCCTCAAGTTACCTTTTATGTCTTATGATTTCTAGGATTTATTCATGATTTTATGAGGTATGTTAATGTGCCTATGTTTTATGGGTAGAGTATGATTTCATTCTTATGTATATATGAACTCATGTTTCCTTTCCATATTTTTATAACCCTTACTGAGCTTTTTATGCTCATCCCAAGTTTTTGAAATGTTTTTCACAGGTCAAGGGAAAGGTAAATGATGTGATGATAGTTTTAAGGATGTGTCAAAAAAGAATCCATGTTTTATTTTATATATGTTACCGTTGATGGGAAGAATGAATACTATATTTTATGTAACCACTTTGTTTAAATGTGTAATGTAATGAAAGTTTCATGATCTAATTCTCTAACACTCTAAACCTGAAAAGATCATCATTGTGAATTATTCATTTAATGCAATATAAAGTTAGGATTAAGGCCAGGGCCTTATATTTGTCCTCATATGACATGTACGGATTTTCCCACTATTATTTTGTCAAAGCTCCCTTTACATGATTAAAATGGTTAATAATTAAGATATTTTTATAAATATTTATTTTTAGGGAAAATTGTTTTCGATTTTGTCTCAAACATGATCTATATTTATTCATGCATAACATTTTTCAAAATTTTTTCATGTGTTATTTTCTATTTTTAAATTATCTTCCAAAGAAATGGTTTTCAAAACGTTTTCATGATTCCTTTTAGGTTTTCATTAAATATTATTTTTAAAAAGTTTAAAATCTTTCGTTATATGTTTTAAAATTATTTTCAAAGAAATTTTTTTCAAAATGTTTTCAAGAAACATTATATGTTAGAAAGAAAAATGGTTTTCAAAAAATTTTCACTATATATTTATATGATTTCAAAATACTTTCAATGAAATGGTTTTCAATAAATTTGTATAATTCATTTAATGGTTTAACGTATTTTCATTGAAAAAGGATTTTACAATGTTTTGAAGTTTATTTTAATTTTTTTCATTGAAAAGGTTTTTTATATTACTTCATGTATTAGTTATATGTTTTCAAGGTATTTTAAATTAAAATGATTTTTAAAATTTTAAATGTACTTTTCAATGAAGAAAGGATATTTTTCTGAAAAAATGTATTTTGATTTTATTTAAAAATATTCTATACCAATTATGACCTTTATTGATGTAACTCATTCCATTATAGGGAATTTATAAAAGGATACATTGATATCCTTTATATGAATGAGTTATTCTTAATTAAATGATCATTATGAAACCCAATTCTCCTTCAGGGGTAATATTATTATGAAACATGTTTCTCATTAATGAGTTATATGCATATTAATTCCTCTTCTTTTAATGGGTTCTGTTTATGATTAAATGATTATAAAACCTATCTCTTTCCATTGGATATGATATGTTTTTATGTTTATGATACACATTTAATTACATGGGTTATGATATTTTTAGTTTAGATCATGTGGCATATGTATGCATGATATCATTTTCCAAATGTTTTGACAAATATCTCCATTCAATGAATTGGTTAACAATTTTTATCTAGTGGGAAAATACAGGGCATAAATGTGGGTTAATTGATTTATTAAAATTGGGCTGGAATGAGGGTTACTCAGTTCAGTAATACAGGGATATAACAAGGCTTGTAGGGATATGAAAAGGGTCATTCAGTTTAGTAATATAGGGAATAATGGAGTTTACCGTGTTCATTAAAGGAATTTATCTACTATGATGTTCATGGAACTGATTTCATGGATATTATGGAAATCTATATGTGCATATGGAATTCCAAAATTCCATGTCTTGCTACTATTTTATGATTTCATGGCTTTTTACCTTCACTTGCTTTTGATTCATGTCTTACGAACTACCATGTTTCATCCATGATTCGTGTATATGATCTTTGATATTCAGGGTATAATATTCTATTTTCATGATCATGAGATCATACCCTTACCCACATGTTTATGATTACATGCCTCCCTTGTTTACCCTTACTAATCATTTCAGCTCCCCTGGTTTTTTATTCCTTAACAATGTTATAAAGATATTTTTTATGCAAGTTGTGCCTATGAAGGGTGCTAGTCATAATGAACCTAGTAGGAGAGAATGTAGCACACATATGTACTTGTCTTTATGATTCCATTTTTTTCAAATGAGCTATACCATCTATGGTCTTTCTACATCTGTTTGAAAAATTTATAGGTACTATACATATATATATAAATGATAATATTTGAAAATAGAAGTTCAATATTGTTTAAATTAGTGAAAATGTATAGTTTACCTATGGAATATAAGATGATAAAACCATAGTGAAAACCCTAGGTACATGTATTAGTATATGTCTGAGGAATAGGAAAAATACACTAAAATGATAGGGTTTTTTGATGAATGATATATTGAGTGGTTTCCAAGAAATAATTCCCTCTTTGGATTATTCACATTGTTGTGGATTTGGAAAAGATATACCGAGGGTTAACAACTCTGAAAAGATGGTTTGTACATGAAATAGGTTAATCTAGTACCTGACAATGGACCTTGCTTCACACTTGGTTTGACAGTGGTAGGGGATATGACTTGGGAATTAACAAAGTCCTCATGAACCATCATGATGTATTCAGATATATGTAAACAATAAATGGCCTAGGATAACCCAAATGTGTCATATATTATAGGAGGTTTCATGATTTAGACATCATATATGTAATTAGTTTCATACATATATTGTTTTATACAATGAAAAGTAATACACAAACTATGCTTCTAGTTTAGAAAATTGGGGGAACTAGAAATATGTAGATTAATATTGAATGTGATGGATGTTTTTAAAATGAGTAGTCAGGTGGGATGAACACTAGAGTGAAATATGTTCAGATCTCACAAAATAATACTTCCTGGAACATGATTAACAATGCATTATTTTACCAACAGTCACACTCACAACAGAAGGGAAAGCATTAGTGCATTGAGATTTTGGGTAATGTACACCATAGAGGAAAGGAGATTCTATTTTATTGGATTCATGAATGTAGAATGAAACACCAATATGAATGTATAATATGAACTAGATGTGTAATGACCTGCCAATTCTCATTGTATTGAGAGTACAACGAGTCATTACAAGGCATTATGCATCATCCAGAAGACACTAAAGGCTGGCAATAAATGCTGAAGGGTTTTGTATACAAGTGGGCGATGATTTACCCTTTAGTAAATAATCCAATAATCCTACTAACTATAACCAAACATTCAAAATATGATGAATGAAAAAATGAAAGACAAATCAACAACTTCATGCACTCAAAACCACATCAAAGTAAGCTACAATGGAAGGATAACCAAGTACTAGAGTTCAAAAGGGATAAACTACAGAAGACTCTCCAATGTCCTCAAGTCTCCATGCTCTACATGTTCCAAGATCCAAAATATCCCAACATCCCAACATCTCGTGGTAGTTCTAAACATGTGTGAAATGATACCTTTTCCCCTCTCCTGGATGATAGCATCTCCAAAGGAACCAATGTGCCAAAGAAGGGGTGAGTATAAAACTCATTAGGTTTTCCACAATGACTTCCCAACTCATTATACTAGTATAGAAGAATGAGAAACAATTATATAATACAATTTATATAAAAAAATTTCTCAAAATCATTTTGAAACTAAATATAAATATGTTTCTGAAACCATTCATTACCAATTAATACAAGAGAAATTGAATCCAAACTTTCGCATCAAGATATTTTTCTAGAAAAATAACTTATCAATTTTTACTGCCCTTCTAAAATATCCCTTTATCAGTATACCCAACCATTCCTCAAACCCATGAAAAAACCATGGATGATACATTATTACAATTCCATAATCATGAGCAGTTTCTTGGCGATCTACCAAGACATCACAAGGTAATTGTTTTCCATGTGCCATTAACCCTTTGGCATCGAGCACAAGGTCTTGTTTCAACCAAGCCTCAGGTATGAAATTCTGATATACCATTAAACCTTTGGAACCATGAACAATGTCATATTTAAACCAAGAACTATATATGAATCATGAACACACACCACATATTCCCAACGATCATGCCAAAACAACCCTTTCAATAAAAACACCTTTTTATTGAAAACCATTTCTGTCAAAACCATTTGAATGCCAAAAAATTTCAATTACAAACCATTTTAATAAAACTCTATTTTTATTGAAAACCATTTCTATTGAAAATATTTTTTCCATAAACAATTTTTCAATTCCATAAAATCCATAATTTAAAATCATCATTTTAATTTCAGGAAACAAAACCCCATTTTGTACATCTATTCACCAAGATCACACAATTTTAGAAAACCCATAAATCATCACAAATGATGATTTTTCCATGTAATTCAAAATAAAAAAACCAATTTGAATCATTTATAATCATTTATAGAAATAGTAGATGGGAGTGGAGCCACCTACCTAGAAGGTTTTGATGAAACGTTAACAACCGACGAAGAACGCACAAGGAAGTGGGTTGATTCTCCAAGACCAGCCATAGATCTCTTATCCTAGAAAGATAACGACTCAAAATTAAAATATTTGGCATAAAAATGTATATCTACCCACTATAGGTTCAGATATGAGAAATAATGGAAATCAGAGAAGTATATCTAAGGTGATCTAAGAAAACATGACACATCTATAAAGAATGGTGACATATCTCAAGAATCAGACTTGAAATCAGCAAAAAGGGCTCCAAAATAGCTAAAACTCTTGTGGGAAGGGTTTTATAGCCTTATAGGGAGATTAATGTCGAATTAGGGGCGTTTCAAGACAAAATGAAATAAAATGAATATAAAAGAGTAACCTTCTATAAAATAGGATCCAGATTTTTCCTCTGCGCAAGATTTTACCACACAGTTTGGGCCAACAACGTATGGATCATGTGACCTTCCTTTTGGTCCCAATACTCCTTATTAAACCCCCAAAATCCCTTATTCATCACCTTTACCATTATTATGGAATCACATTTTTTATGGAAGCAACCCAATTTATGGAAACACCCCACATTATAGAAAACACCCCAATTTAAGGAAACAACCCGCTTTATAAAAATGTGAGGAAAGGGGGTTATGTGCCTGAAACCGGGAGTACTACAAGTTGGTTCTTTGACTGTGAAAAACTAAATCCACAAATAAACTCACTACAAGGAAAAAATAAAGAGTTTGGATAATAAAATAGATGGCAATTGTGGCCTTCCAGTGTCATCATAGAAGGTTAAGTGTTTTAAGTGTGGAATTTATAGTCATTATGAAAAATAATGTACCAAGGAGAATTTTACTATAGATAATCAAAATGGTGGTGCGAGTAATGGTTAAATTATTGATGATGAAGAGACTATGGAGGAAATGTGAACATAATGTGGTATTGTTGTTAATAGATTAAGGATGAATTGAGGAAATTATTTATGAATTTGGTTTCTAGAATTAATAATTAAGAATTATATTTGGATTTTTTAGTTTTTATTTTTCAATTTAATATAAAGAATATGTTTTATGGTTGTGATGGAATAGAAATTTTACCTCACTAAAATTAGCAATTTTACTAAAGGAAGGTAACCCTTGCCATTTTTTTTATGGTTAGATAATGTTTTTTGGATAATGATACGTGCGATATAAATATGTAAATTGAGTCGTACTAATAATCTAGGAATTATGTATGGACTTGTTTATAGGTTGATCATATTTCCCCTAATGATGTTTACATCATTGTTGGATTTAAGGAGTAAATCCATTATATGTGGGAATGAGGAAGCATGCATGTTTTCCAAAACAATTATTGGTAAATCAAGATGTTTCCATGTTTCAATAGAATATATGATGAGGTTATTCATATTCATGGAACATGAGAACCATGATCGATTTTGTGTTATATAAGAGAATTATATTTAATATGGTTTTCTGATTCTCTTCCTAAGGATTAGAATTTCCACTTTCTGAGTGTTATAAGGTTAATCGTTCATGAAAACATAAAGTTAAACTAGAGAGGAAATATTTGTGGACTGATATTGTGTTGAAAAAATTAGTTAAAATTATAATCAGTTATTAAACTTATTTCAAGGATTTCCATATTATATATTATATTATTGAATATTTAAAAAAATAACATCATGTATGCTTGGTGTTAACAAATCAAGTCTGACAAGGCCACCGATCTTGAACCCATAACTGAAGGATGATAATTGTTTCACACCTACCACTAGTCTGTGTGATTTCCTTGTTAATGTATATGTATTTGTAATGAATAAATATTTATGATGACCTATTAGTGATTCTTTTTGTAGATTAATGCATTTTTTAAAAGATAAAATTGTTAAAAATTGTATTATTTTATGTTCCTTAAGATCCGTTGAATGAAAATTTTTGTTCTTTAATCCTCTACATTAATTTCAAGATATTTCACAAATGTGGTAATATATGTATTAAAAATTTTAAATTAACAACCCAATAATGATTATTTTAATATAAATATATCAATCATTACCCAATGTTATAAATTTGATCCAAAAAATCTATTATCCTAATACCTTATTTTACATTAAGATGATGGCTATTTAAATCATAACTGATTTATGAATTTGAGGCCCTAAACATTCCTTTTACGATTTAAATGTTTTTGATTGATTAAATCAATCACACCCTTAAAATATATATTTTTTCTCTCACTGCCCAATCTTCACTCCCCAACTATGTTCTCCAATGTGGAAACCCAATCAAATGTTCTTTTCGGTGACTGTTATGGTTCTAAATTTCCAATTACAAGGAAGGTTTTAGTACTAATTTTTACAATGAGGATTTAATTGAATTAAAAATTCAAGAATTAAACCATTGATAACCATGATAAATTTCTTGGGAGAAATTATTTTTAAGGTGTGTAGAATGTAACACCCAAAAATTTTGAGATTAATTTTTTTTAAATTAATTTATCATTTTAATATATTTATTTTCGCATGATTCGGGAAATTTTGGTATATATATATATATATATTAAAACCCCATGTCAAAAACAACTTTCACGCACAATACAACCTTGTATTTTTCTACACGCAATAACAAAATGGTTTCTTTTACAAGCAACTCCAACATGGCGTACGATGCACACAAAACTATGATTCTATGAAACATCTCTTTTGTTTTCTAAATAAGATAATTATAATCTATCCATTAAATTAATTAATAAATAATTTTAAAATATATTCGTTTAATATAAATAAAACATGTTAATAATGACATATAATATTTTCTGAAATGTTTTTTATGTTTAAAAACATAATTCTATGGATTGAACTACTTATAATATAAATTTAATTATAGACACATATATAAATTTAATTCAAAAAAAATAAATTACATTTTTTCAATAATAACATATTAATTAGATTAGTGTTATTTATTTTGAAATTTTCCAAAAAGGTCATTTTTGGATAATAGTGAAAAATACTATTTTATATTACAAACAACCTTCATTTCTAATAAATTATAAATTTTGAATGATATTATAAATTAGTTTAAAGGTCACATTAGATTTATATTACATCTAATAATACAATTATATTCATTATTATCTATTACACTATGATACATAATATATAACATTTAACAATCCTATGAACATTTTCATTTATGAAAACGACATTATTTCATCCCATCTGTGGGGTTATCATTAATGTTAATTATTTTATTTGATGATTGGAATTTAAAAAATCTGACATACACCATTTTATTCAGTAAAATATTTAGATTATGATAAGGCCATGATAAATATTTTCCTAAATGATTAGTAAAAGTGAATAAATAAATCCCATTAGTTATGGAAAAATTAAGCATTATTTTGGACTAAAACATCGAATTAAGGGACCTAATGCCCAAAAAATATTACCAAAAACCTTAGAATGTTCATTTATCTCCCAAAAAACATCTATAATTTATTTTTATATATTTTTTAAGATTATTATAACGAATGAACATGTTCACACCTAATTGTTTTTTCAAAAAACAAATGCATGTGAGTCCTTTTTCTTCACTATAAAATCCTGACAGATCTACCTAATCCCCACACATCTCAGGCCTATTAATTTAGTCAAAGATATTCTATAGTATCCCAAGAAATACTACCGTAATATATGATGAATAACCTTGGGTAAAACACTCTCAAGGAAACGTTTTTTCACAAACCAAAAGGAGTTTCTCGATTTAGAGGAAACGTCTACTTTCATGCTCATTTCCTTTATTTCTCTTCATCACCCCTCCGTAGTATTTATTCCCTTAATGTGTAAAATAACCAGTATCCAAAATATACTAGGATATTTTTTATGAAATTATTGTGAGACACTTACACACACCCCCATATTATAGATGATGAACATTCTATTTCTGTGTGCGTCAAACTACTACCTCACGAAACGATGATTGTTTATTTCTCGTTTACCACAAATCATTGTGGAAATTTTGAAGGAAACACTTTATTATATGAAATATATTGTTTTTATTAATTTTTTAAACATATTAATTTTTTTAGAAACAAATATTTTTTCCTTCCATTTGGTGTTAGTAAGATATTCAAATTTGAGGATGTGTGGACCACCGCCCCCTCAAACTGATGTGATTCATTCACATACCACATGGTATGTATTAAAGCTATGTTTAAAAAAATTATTTGTTATATATTATATAGTAATTATACTATAATAATGATATTAATATATAAGTGTGTGTGTATCATTATATTTTTTTCTTTGAACACGACAATTTAAAATGGAGACAACTTTCATGTTTACGTAGGACTTACCGTCTCCATCAACAATATATTCTATATTCTACTTCTATATGATATAAAATATTATAACATGAATATACTTTTTATAACTGATATTTATACCATGATCAACATTCTGGAATCTTCATACATGTATAAGGACCAATAATATAACAAATTAAGAGACATGTGATGAACTCAAAAAATATTACCCATTGTGATAACTTAACATAGGATCTTTAGTAAGAGGGTAATATAACATGATTATAAAATCATAAATTTATTATGTATAATAATATAGTTCCATAAAATATTTATAATAATCTTATATTTATTATATAATAATCTTGTATGAATATGGAGGGAGTCCAGACAAAAGGTATGGTGATTTCATGTCACTTAATTTCAGTGTGATACAAGATATGTACGCCACTCTTACAAATTGTGTGGGGTATGTACATCTAATTATTGTATTCTATGTATCTTGTACATATATTTATGGGTATTAAATTTTGTATTTTTTCTTCTTTAATGGGTTTTATGTTTCAAAATTTACCAAATACGACAAAATATTTTTGTCTCAATTTTCTTTTGTTCAAATTAATATTTTATTATATACATGAGCTCATTATTGTGTAAAATCTACATCTATTTTTCATGTAATATCGGGAATATTATCATTTTCATGATATTATATTCTCCAGGTAATCACCTTTCTATACACGGATATCATGATCCCAAGATAACATGTAATAAGAATTTATTGAGATAATCTCATTACTTTTTGAGATTGTTCATGTTTATGTTTCCACTATTCACATCATATGATCCATCTAGAGGGAATATTAATTGGATTTCTTTTATGATGTTATTTCATGATATATAAATGTATTTTTACCATTTTTTCATATTTCGACCTAATTTTGTTAAGAAATTATTTTTTAGGAAGACCCGACCTCACCCTCTATTTGGTGTGAAATAAATATATTCGAAAACTAGTCTACAAGAATATTATACCATTCACCTATAATATATAAAAGTATTTTTTTTACGATTTTTTCATTTTAGTAATCTCTTCAAGGTAATCTTCATGATAATTTCAAAACAAGGATATTATCTAATCTTTCGACCATGCAAAAAAATGTTCTTTTGACCTCGAATGACTTGTACAGATTTACCCATCTTCTTTTATTCGAAGATCCCTATTCATTTTTAAAAACGATAAAATTTTAAATAACTATTTTGAAAATTATTTTTCATATAAAATTGATTTCAAAATGGTTCCAACCCTCTTCTATATGAATTCATGGAAAACTGTTTACAGAAAATTTTTAAGGTTCTATTTACATGTTTTCAATGTTCATTCACGGAATATATTTACAAAATTTTTCATTATTCATTATATGTTTTCATAATAAATTAATTTTATAATATTTTTGAATTTTATTTTTAAATATTCAATGCATTTTCAATAAAATTATATTCAAAATTTTTACAATGATCATTATATATTTTCAAGAAAAAAATCAATTTTTTTAGATTTCATTATTTGATTTAAAATTATTTTCAATGAAATTGTTTTCAAAATATTTCCAATATTTTATTAAATGTTTTCATGTGTTTAAAAAAAGTTTTTATAATGTTTAAATGATAATTTTAAAAGTATTCACAGAAATAAGTTTTTAAAATAATTTTATGTGTTCATTTTTTGTTTTGAAGTTATTTTCGATGAAACTGATTTTCAGATGGTTTCATGCGTTTTTTAAATAGGAATGGATATTTTTCTCACAAAACAATTTTAGAGTATATATATGTTATTCTATATCTAATATATGATTGATTAATTTTCCATATTTCTTTCTAGGAAATTATAATAAGGATCCATTAATATCCTTTATAAGAATGTGTTATGGTTAATGACATCGCCTTTATGAAACCCAATTCCCTTTAATGGGTAATATTTTTATGAATCATGTTTCACATTCACGGGTTATATGATTTAGAAACCCACTTCTTTTCTTGGGTTATTTTTATGATGAAATTATTATAAAAAATGTCTCTTACCATAGGTTATGATATGTTAAATGTTTATGATTCCAATTTCATTTCATGGTTTATGATATGTTTATTTACGATCATGTTGTAGAAGTATGTGTATTTTATTATGTTATTGGTGGGACCTATATCTCCCTTCAATGCATTGGGTAATGAATTGTATCTCATGAAAAATATATGGATGGAACGAGGGTTACTCGGTTTAGTAATATAGGGATGAAATGACGGTTAATCAGTTATGTGATATATGGATGGAACAAGGTTCACTCAGTTCAACAATAAAGGGATAGAATAGGGGTTACCAGATTTAGTAATATACTTTTTCCACTAATATGGTATTTTCATTGATGCCTTGGAAAATATATAAATAAATATTTAGTTATGTGTTTCCATAATTCCATGTCTTACTTCAATTTTATTCTTTCACGGCTTATGTACTTCACTTCCTTTTGACTCATGTCATATGAACTACCATGTTCTTTAAATTATTCATTTATATGATCTCAGATATGCAAGGTATGAACATCCGATTTATTGATCATGTTCTCCATCCTGTATTCTAATGTTTATTATTACATGTCTCCTTTGTTTACCATAACTAAACATTTGAGCTTACCACTTTTTATGTATAATTTTCCATGTTATGAAGAATTTTTTTATGTTAGATGTGTCTAAATAGGGTGCTAGTCAAGAAGAACCTAGTGGGAGATAAATTATCTCACATATGTACCTTTGTATATTTTTACATGTTTCCAAAGGTGATATACAAACTATGGACATTGAGTGTATGTGTGTATAATTTTTATGTTTTATGAATATTTAATTAAAAGATAATGTTTGAAAAGGAATGGTCTCTATATGTACATGGACATTTATATTATTATACTACATTATGTTATATATTAATGATTTTAGACTGGTTCAGTTAATTTTACATAGACTTGTTCTAATATAGACCATTTTTAGTGGCCTACTAAAAATAATCTCACACAATAACAAGTCCTACATTCACACTCGCAAAGATTACATGTAAACAGTTTTTGAAAAAGATAACAATATAGCTTAAGACATGTTATTTAATGATATATTAAGATTAAGAAGGTAGAATCTGACTGATTTTGAGCATATTATGTTGGGTATAGTTTGTGGTTTCTAATTTCTACATATGTTATCATTCTTATCTATCACATTGAATACATTTTTCAAGATTATAATACTATTTAGTAGCCTCTAACATTTGGGGAGATGTGATTCAGGATATGTGGCCAACCATTCACAGGGAACCTCTACGTGGAATCTAGTTTTGGGACCTCACACTATCGGTTCGGGAAAATATACATCCTATATATATGATTTGAATTGTTTTTTTAATATAAATCCATAATTTAAATTTTTTTCATGTATTTATCCCTTATAAAAAAGTGAAAATGGGAATGACAGGTCCATAAATCTTGAAATGATGAATAAGAAAATTTTACATGGGATTTTGATCAAAATAAAAAATCAATAGATTTTGAGGAACCCAACCCCTACCATAATTCGGAATCACACATATATTTACCACCCACTAAAACACAAACATTTATCTATGTCCCAATAGCTCCAATATTATGTAGTTCCTTGGTTGGTATGTTCCATTAATTTGGGTCTTGTGTAACCACCATAACAAAAACAAACTGACACAACAGACCCAATTCTCAAACACAAACTCGAACATTCATCTTGTAATCTCAATGACCTCATTGTAACATCTTCTAGACATGTAATTTCTAGGGGATACCATCCATAGGAAAAAATTACTATTCATACCACCATTGAATGACCTCTACTTTTATCCTCTCATACAGATTCCCCTTATCATCATTGTTTCATCATATGTGATTACTTCTTAGAAGGATATATTTTTTCACCCATTCCATTAAGTCTAGACACAAAATCAACCACCCTCTATGTCATATGAGAATATCAGATTCCAACTGAGAGGAACTCTCATACTGAACGTCACCAAATAATCCTCCACCAAATAGAAGATGTTGTACAGACTTCAATGCACAATCCCATGGACAAGTTAGGTTACACTGACTATGGCATGGGTGGTTGAATTTCTACTTGATCTGAAATTCTCATTCTAGTTCATGTAAATTCCCAAAACCCATTTAATGGGTTTTCATGTCAATCATGGTTCTGAGAAATGATGTTTATATATATATATATATATTAACATATAATTTTTATAATAAAACTGTAAATTCTGACCAAGTGATAAATTTATTTCAAATTAAAATAAAAATTAATATTTCATTTCATTTCATTCACTCGACATATATTAATCATATATTAAATTTGATTTTCATTTTTTATAATCACACGATTTAATATTGAGATTCAATTGACTGATTTTATCATTGAATTAATTAATTAATTAATTAATTAATTCAATTAAATAAGATATGAAATAATTAATCTATTTTAGATGGTTTTGGAATCAAATAATCTTGATTTATATGTAAAAGGTCCAACATTTCTATGAGAAATGTATTTCATGTATATTCTGAATTAATGGGGACATTGTTTATGTTTGAATGCTTTTTTGTATTCTGATGTGGGATTTATATTATGAAATCTATGTCAAGTTGTAGTAGTGTCTAGATGTGACTGGGAAACATTGGATCAGCGATGCTAGCTGCAATACGAGTGAGTCATGACTCGGGATATACAACCATATGGTCCCAATTGAACCATCGATCATACATTGAAAGAAAAAAATCATTATTACTAACATTATTTATTTAATTTATTCATGATCTAATATTATTTTTGAATATATATTATTACAAAAAACTCAAAAAATAACCAAAAAATAATTCATAGATTATATCCAGTTTTTTAAATGATAATTTTTTTCTATTCACAACATTATAATGTGGTGAATGTGATCAGTTACTACGTGAATATCTAATTCAGAATTATTTAATTATTCAAGTTGAAATATAAACCCATCATTGATATATTAAGATATAGATCCTCACACAATTGGAATTAGAAAAACCTATTGTGAATGAGGTGATAGATATACCTAGTTGAGGGTGTCTCACACTATAAGAGAAATAATATTATTTTGATGGAATAAATAAACTTATTATGTCAGTGATGAAACAACTGTATCTTACTTATTTCCAATTTATTGGAATATAATTCATTATATACAGTTTCCATTTATAGAAGATTTTAATTCACATAATAGTTCATTGAGTAAGAGTCAATGTGTTTTTTTAGTCAATCACCTACATTGAAACATTATATATAGTATATTATCCATGTATTGGACTATTTAGAGGTGATAGGGTGATCCATTCAACTGGGATTCTTAAGAGGATTGGTTTTCAAAATCAATTACTGATGGCTATATGTGTTTGATAAAATAGTCTGACACGTCAAATGAATTAATATATTAGTGATGTTTAATTTTTAGTCATAATTAAATATATATATATATATATATATTTTTTATCAATGTCATGTATTACCACCAATACATTGAGATTTATATTATAAAAAGAACATGTACTCATTTTCAAAATTTCCCAAAGTTGTATAAGAACATTCATGTAGTACTACAATATCAATGGAAATTAAATTGGATAGTGTAGAAGATTCTTTATTATCTTCCTAATAAATCTTAATAGGATGTAATATATATATATATATGAGACTAATTAATGATGGACATGATTTCTATATGAAAATTGAAAAACAATGACACATTATTTTCAAATGAAAAAATGAGTAAATGGATTTCTATTGCATCTTGTTTCTTCTATGAGATGTCTACAATAGGAAGGAAAATCAAGACATCATTGAGATAATTATCATAATGATCATGAATATATTTACTAATGGTACTCATTTTGGTCCTCATAAACTCAAGGAAAAAAAGTACATTGAATAAAGAATATATTTTGATTCAATTAAATTCATGATACATTACTATATATCCTTATTTCATCCATTCGGCCTTGTTTCTCATTTCTTGTTTAGAGTTATGAAATGAATTGTATGGAGCAACAAATTAAATATCATTTAGAACCTCTTCACTATGAAATAAATAATTTAATGAAATATAAATATTTAATTCATAATTTTATCAATAATAATGTCAATTCAAAATGAAAAATTAAATGTACATAGATAATGGAACCATCATAACATCTATCTTGATAACCATTTTTTATGTGGTAGAGAATTGAACATGAGGATATTTTCATAGTGTGAGGAATGATATGTCACTTAGTGAGAAATTATATTAATCTGAAGAAGAAGAAAAGATGATCTTCCACTTCATGTATATTTTTCATAAATATAGCACTTCTTTCATACTCCATGTGTTTTAGATAAAGAATTCCAATAAATTTTTTTATAAATAATGTGACCATGTAAATTAAGAAACATTATTATAAGTCATGGTGTGTTATATAGGAAGTTATGAAAGCATTATACCTACATCTGTGGAATGAAGAACATGATATCAATTCAGGGAAAATGGATCATGAAGATAACTAATTGTGCGATGAGTTGTTCGAAAACATTAAACAATGAATATTTATTGTTTTATATCATATACAATCAATTGTTCAATAATTAAATAATCATTAGAAATACATGATGAATATATAATATAATATCGGGTTATACCTATATATGAATAAAAAATTCAAATAAAACTGATGGTGATTTTTACAGATATATCATGTATTATTTTTAGTCTTTTCTAGATAAATTCGATATGTATTATTGAATCATTTAGTATTCTAGTTTTGAACAAAAGAAAACATTTATTTTAAATGTATTTTTCAAATAATTCAGTATTATTTTGTCTAGGTAATGTGAACTATTCTATGGTTATGAAAGTAATAAATATACATTTCATGTCACATTATGGGTTATTATTGAATTTATATGTAAATTATTTTTTAATGATTATTAGAATATTTGATTTTCTTTAAGACCATGTGATAATGAATATATATTTTGTGTAATTCATGGATAGTAAAATTATAGTTCAGTGTAACTCCAAACTGAACATTTCCTTATACACATCAATGTTATTTTTTAGTAAGAAATATCAATGAAGATAATTATAGTAAATAATTGGACAATAAAATATAACATGATATAATTTATACAATAATTATTCATTATACCCCCCAGAGACATGTTGAACAAAAATGGAGCATTAATGTTGCGATTCATATGATTATAAATTTCTTTCATTAACAATTTGAGACATGTTTTAGAAATTACAACATTATCTTATGACCATGTACTAAAAATAATGAAAATAATATATTATAAGACATTTAGTATGATATATGTTAATTATTTTCTAGAGAATTTTTTTAGATGATATTTTTATGTTTATAAACATATATGAATCCATAAAAAACTTATATATATATATATATAATAATGTATATATTGTATTTTATATGAATCCAAGAGATATAAAAAAGCTGTAGTCATTTAATGATGTATATTACTATAAATTGTTGTACATAAAAACGTGATGTGGTGGTTGAAATATTTATATAAATTTATTCAGTGATAGAATTACACAACTAGTTGGAATTTGATCATGTTCAATGTGAGTCTCAAGAAAGGGAATATTCCAATGTCCCATACATCATATGAAGTATACAAACATTGTAGTGGTTTGACATTCACCAAGATGGGTGATACATTATTACTTGAGAATAATGAATCTTATAATATGATGTGTGTGAAAATTTACTAATATTTAATGTTAAATAATTTAATAATGGATTCAATTTTTTTATCTATAGGGGCATATTATTTTAATTTTTCCAAATCATTTTAATTGTGTGTAATTAAATTGAGAAATTACATGGGTTGTATGAGTGTGTTTCCAATAAGACACCCTTATGTATAACAAATCAGCATGGATAAATATATTTGATATTTAAATTCCATATATACATTATATGTTAATTTATTTTTATCACATTGATACATCCTTTCATGTAAATTTCTTATTAAATAAAACAAATAATATTTAGTGTCACAATAAAATTCCAAGAAAGAGTTAATGTAAATAAAATATATTTATGGAGTTTTGTGAGATCAAATATCATTGAATATTCATTTTCAATGAGTCGTCAAAGTGTTTATAATCTGTATTGTGGGGGAAATATTATTTTTCATGTAAAATTTGATTTTTAATATATATAAAAAATTATAGGTTTTACAGTAAGTTAGGACGAGAGTGAAAGAACCTCTCAATAAACTAACTTATGGTATATACAAATATTTTACATAACATGATCTATAATTATAAATATAATGGGGTTAAATGATTGATTTAATGTACAAATTTTGATAAGGTATTGAAAAAAATATAATTATCATCTTGAGAGACAATTGGTACCAATGTAAAATGGAATAAATATCATCCATCATAAATGTAAGAGACACATGTGCTGAATTATGTTGTGAGTTAAATTCAACACACTTCTATGATGGATCAATAACATATGTTATATTATGTAATACATATCAAAATGATAATATAAAATTCATTTTAGGAAAATATTAGTTATATCAATTATTAATACTCATGAAGCAATCATAACAATACAACTTAATATGATAGAGTACAAGTGATATAATCGTAGTATATTGATATGAAAGGAAATTTATTAAATATAACCAATCAATTATTCATTTGGGTATGTTTTATTTATTATCATATTCATCAAATGGTAATGAAAAATAGAAGATGATTAAATATTGTGGTAGACATATAAAAAATCATTAGTGTTTTACGGCTTTTGATGTAGTTGAAAAAGCATTGTATAATATGAAATAATTTATTCCAATTCATGGACTCTAAACTATGATTTAATTTATAATAATATAACATATTATCAACCAATTAGCATTAATATACAATATGTCATGTTATGCTATTTTAAAACGGAATATATATAGACTATTTCCTCTTAATGAGTCATTCTAATGGAATTGACTTCAATAAAAACCACGTATCTATACAAAATTTATGTTGTAGACCTAATGTAATAACTCTTATCTCATAATAAAAATGATATTTGCAGGAGATAGTTAAAGAGGATTCATAGAATTTTGTCTCTAGTGAATGATAGAATGTTGTAACAACAGGTTCTTTACACCAAACCATATAGTAAATTTTGATTACAATATAATGAATACAGTGTGTACTGCTTTATGTATAAATATCATGCTAGAGTTGATATTTCTACATAAAATACTTAAATGTTATTTACATTATTTAGATGTCATGTCAATATGATATATTTGTTCCCATGATATAGTAAAAACCTCAAGATAATATGTCATTAATCTTAAATATATGTCTAATACTCTATATATAACATATTGACTAGAAAAATAAGATGTAAGACAAACATGTGATGGGTCATCACAATCACTGACAACTATTATCATAAATATAACACATTTTGATCTTTCATTAATGAGTTTATTAGGACTAAAACAACAGTAGGAGCACCAAATGATTAAATATTCATTGATTTTTTTATCAAAAAAAATATATGTTTTTATTCACATGATATTATTATCAATGTAAAGTATTTAATTAAAATATATTTTTTAAAAAGAAATATATGAACTATATATCATATTGGGAAATTTTTTTGTGGGTTCTTCAACAATGGTAATACATTTTGTGAATATTTTTGATTTAATATGTATCTTCTGAATCAATGAGATAAATCATTTCTATCTGATTATGATGGTACTACCTTAACTTTATCCATTTAGACGGTAAAATAATATATATATGTCTACATTTATTAAATAGAAATAACATTTTAATGAATGTTGAAACAAAGTGTACATATTTTTTATGACATATCACAATACATATAGATTACATTACACAAATTGGGTTCCAAGGAACAACTTTTATTACAACTACAATACCATACCTCTTTTCTGAGCCTTGAGGCTTTAATGAATGAATAATTTGGAATTTTAATAGTATTTAACACACCAAAGATAACGGCATAGAGGTTCACACACTATTCATATTAAAAGGTTTGACATATTCTAATAAATAAGAAAATATGACCTAGTGGATCCCACAATGGTTTTCATGATATGTGGAATTATAATGAAATTAAAAGTAAAAACTAAATTAAATATTGTTATAGTATTGAATAAGTTGTTTTAAATTTATTTTTACTATATATTTATTAGTATTAGTAAAATACATTGAAAATTATTTAATGAATGAATATTATTTTTATATTCAAGGTTTGATTAATATTTTTAATAATTATAGTCAAATTAATGTATAACATTAATCATTTAATATATTTATTAAATTAACAATATGTGAAATATATATATATATATATATATATTATATTTTATGAAAATTATATTTTTCATAACACATATTGTACTAATAATTTTTCATGTCATATTAATTTATGGAATGGGGATCCAATTTTGGGTTTTCATAAACTCACTCCATACTATGAAGAAGGATCATATTCCTTGAATATTCATAGTTTGAATTTATGTGCCTCTATGTATTCCCACCCACATCATATGGAGATAATATTTTGATCCATTGATGTGTTATGATTTATCAATCATAGATTATTTGAACAATGTAGCAGTAATCACCACGATGTTGATGGATTCATAAAAATGTTGTGCTGGTTTCAACAATTGGAAGAATGACATTTTGATAGAAGTTCAATGCATATGTGGATAATATTTCTGGATATTTAATTAGTTTTATCAAGAAACAACCACTAATGATATGATATTGTATACTACATCTTCATATTGAATGAGTTAATTGTTTGATACATTAATCATTACTAATTTCATAATGAGGGATAGTTTTCCAAATATCATTGACTTCTGGATCATGTAAGGTTTTGAGGATGAAATATTTAGGGAACTAGTGATATGTCTTGGTTCCTCAGTAGTATTATTCAGAAATTATGGATTAGATTTCTCATTTATATCTATCAAAATTTCATGTATATTACGTAGTACTTGTTTATATATTGGAATATACAATATTATATGGTGGTAAAGGATCATATACTCATAAATATAAGGCCCCAGCCTTAAACCTTACTTAATCTTGAGTTATTACAAGATTACACATTGAGGATCTTTTCAGGTTTAGAGTTTTAGAGAATTAGATCATGAAACTTGCATTACATTCCACATTTAAACAATGTGGTTACATAAAAGATAGTATTCATTCTTCCCATCAACGGAAACATATTTAAAATAAAACATGGATTCTTTCTTGACACATCCTTGACATTATCATCACATCATGTACCTTTCCCTTGACCTCGGAAAACATTTCAAAAACTTGGGATGAGCATAAAAAGCTCAGTAAGGGTTATAAAAATATGGAAAGGAAACATGAGTTCATATATACATAAGAATGAAATCATACTTTACCCATAAAACATAGGAACTTTAACATACCTCATCAGATCATGAGTAAATCATAGAAATCATAAGACATAAAAGGTAACTTGAGGCATTCATAACATTCTTACGTAGGGAGTAACCCTCTTGGTTACATTTGGAATACCCGCCACAGTATATTCCCTAAATCTCTTCTGAGAAACCTTAACGTTTCACCCCTTCGCGTTACCCAATGCATTGGAGAGCTATATCGGGTTCACCTGCCGTTAGTTTATCACGGAACCACCCGTCTTCATAATAATTCTCAAGAACCTCAACATAATCGTATCACATAAAACATGCATAAAGGAAACATAGAATTTCCACCTTTCAATCACAAGATATCAATACAACACATTGATATAAAAACATTATGAAAACAATTTTCAATACCAAAATAAAAGAAAAGTGAAAATGGTATTTATTTTTCTTTTAAATAGAAGGTATGGCTTATAGAGGAAGTCGAAACTCAAATAATGGTCACGACGGCGGAGAAGTTGTTGTCGCCGCATATGTACGACAAAAACATTCCCTTTTGACATTTAATAAACACTTCGTATAAAAAAGATTCCTTTTTAAGAAACTTAAAAGTCAAAGGGGTTTATACACCATATAAAAGAAGGTTGTGTATAAAACAGAATATGCCTCAATGAAAAGAGTTTGAGACGAAGTCCCGTACAAAGACGGTATCCTTGGTTTAAGGATAAATCAATTACATAATTATGTTTGACAAATGAATACACCAAATATAAGTGTATATTAAGTGTTAAATAATCAAAGGTCATTCACACATATTCAAAGGATGAAATATTCAATAACTACATGTTGAACCCAAGGAAATCAAAATTGGGTTATGAAGTTCCCTTTACAGCCTAACGGCGTCACATCAAAATGAGTTGATGAGAAATAAAAAAGGGTATCTAATCACTTGGACATAAAATTTACATCAAGAAGGATATATGAGAACATATTCCAACATAACAATATGTAAATTAAAAGACCCAACAAAAGAAGTCTTTTAAAAACAGGAGGGTGAAAGGTTCCCTTACCGACATGGGTATCTTTCGAAACATGCACCTCATGAAAGAAGGACAATACAACATTGATGTAAATACTAATAAAAGAAATTATATTAAAAAATGATTTTAATAATGGGTAGTACATACACCACTCAATGGAAATTATGGAAAATGTATAATAAATCTCACAGGAATAAAAGTGAGATGAAAAATCCCTTACGAAAACTCGGCAGCCTAACGACGCCACATAAAACATACAAAAATGGATTGATGAGATAAAATAGGGTATCTAATCATATTAACTAAATTTTTATAGAAATAGGAACATAAAATAACATCCCCCAACATAAAAAAGAGGAGATAAAAAGAAGTGACATAAATGAGAGTACTTAAATAGAAAGAGAGAGGTTAGATCTTTTACGAAAATTCGGCAACCTAACGGCGCCACTCAAATCTTCCAAAATGGATGGATGAGAGAGAATAGGGTCTCTCATAATATGAACATAAAAATTAATGTAAGAGTAATATAAAATAACATCCCAATAACAAGGAAGATGAGCTTAGAAGGAATGACATAAAAGAGTGTACATAAAAAGAGAGGAGTAGGATCCCTTACCTCGGGTCCGACTTGACTCAATCATTCTTTAACGTCCGGAATAATAAACATGAGTTAATTTACACTTTATTAAGAACCTTTTTCCAGTTCATTATTCCTTTTATATCACTTATTGCCATGTTATAAACATTATGTAATCAATTAAGTTAATAATGTTTGTTTTGTCGATATTTGGTTCTTAAGTCGAAAGTGGACTTCTTACAATTACATGTTGTCCATGTGGTCAAATGTTCATTATATTCATATTTAAATTCATGATTTGGATATCATATATATCATATATATCATATATATCCAGAATATACATGTATTTATAATATTACATAATCATTTAGATGTAAGAAATGAAATGCACCGTTCATGGAGACGGTAAGCCGTACGTACACATGAACGCTACTTTCATTTCTATGTCATATTAATGGAATTAAAACCAAATGAGAGGTATGTAAATTTTAATTCCAAAATTATATTAATCATTTATATGTAAGATACATCATATATAATAACTTTAAATTCATCCTTTATACATCCCACATATGGCATTAACGAATCAAATCACTTTGAGGGGGCGGTAGTCCGCACTTCCTAAAATGAAATTATCGTGTTTACCCACAATGTAAACCATAAAGGTATTCCAAAAAAGAAAAATATAGACACATGAAAATATTATATATCATATATAAATATAGTTACATCTTAATGGCCACCTTTTAAGGTGTTATATGAGTGTTGAACAATCATCGTTTCGTGAGGCAGAAATTCGCCATCCACAGAAACAGTATGTTCTTTAACCATTTGATGTAGGTGTGTGCAAGTGTAGCTCTAATGATTCTTATAAAAACTTCCTAGTATATTTAAGATACTGGATTTGTTACAAAATAAATTAATAAAAAGAGTTTAGGGGGTTGGAGAAGCAAAATAAAACAAAAGAACACAAGTGAAGACATTACCTTAAAATCGGGTAACACCCTTTGGTTTGAGCTCAAAGGCTTCCTTGGGAAGACTTCTGCCCAAAGTGAGGATTCAAGGCGTTAGAGAGGGATGTGTAGAGACAAAATGGACAGGGGTTGGCCGAGCCAATGGCTTGTTATCTGTGGGTAAGGAGGTAGAGGTGGGGGCCTTTTATAAGAGGAGAGGAGGGGCAGTCTTGTAATGTTACAAAATGTTACTTTATATTCAAAAGAGTTTCAGATTTTAAAGGTCCCACATTGATTTATTTCGAGGATAAGGTGATAAGGGTTCGAAATCCACTCATCCAATAGGTTTTGGACATGTGTAGGTTTTAGATATTACATTAGCTTTCCATTTTATTTAAATGGTTAAATAATGAGGTCATCGCTGCATCATCATGATGTGATAAATAATTTATTTTATTTAATGTCTAAAAATTATATAAAAAAATACTATGATGCAGGAAATCATTTTATCTTTCCAATGACAACTTATAGTCAAAAATATTAATTGTATAACCCCATGTAAAAATTGTTTTAGTAAAACTTCTCATGTTTGTGTCATTTTTACTATAACATTAAATAAAAATATATTTATGTCATTTTCTAACCAAAGTGGCTCCATGGGGTCCCCAAGTTGACCCACGGATTGTCATGGTCGGAAATGACACATCCAATGAGGGTAGGACTGTCACGACCCGTCCACGGGGCCCGTGCCGTGACTACCCCCAAGCCCGCCTTCCATAGGCCAGGGGCTGGCGACTAGCACCAAAGGCGTAAATCCCGAAAACTGGGAAGGCATTGCCTTTATAAAAGTAACAAAACACCACAGAGTACAAGCGGAAGTAAAACACTAAGTACAAAAAGAAGTGCTGGAAAGTAAATGGGACAGAATACAAACCCAAAAGAAAGTACAACTACAACTGAAAAACGTACAACAGAAAAAGACAACAGCTGGAGGGACGGAAGCGGCTCCTAGGTCGTCCTCCTCGGATCCTACCTGAAGGGTAGGTACAGATGGCGCAGCTCCTGGATAGTCCACCATGAATCCTACCTGAAGGATAGGTACAGATAGCCTCCACAGTGCTCTCGTCCGTTAACCTTCTCCAAGTGTCGTATCGCCGTGAAGTTCACCTCCGGACAGTGACTTGTCGTGTAGTCCACCTCCAGGTACCGTCCAGTCCTCGAACACTCAGCCTCCGTCAGCACTGCCTGTCGTCTGCAACCAACACAACGAGGTGCGGGCATAGCCCGTGCAGGGGTGAGTATAACGATACTCCGTAGGGACCCCGAGACCCTCAAGGTCTCACTAAATCCAACAAGGATAACCACAAAGAAGATGTCAACAGATAACCTCTACTTAGGTATATTCCCATACATATACCTAAGTTATCAAGTAACCCATCTCAATCATGAGGAAACACAAGGATCATGAGATCAGCGGATAACCACTACCCAGGAATATGCCCATACATATACCTAAATTATCAAGTAACCCATCTCAATCATGAGGAAACACAAAGGTTAAAAGATCAGCGGATAACCACTACCCAGGTATATGCCCATACATATACCTAAGTTATCAAGTAACCCATCTCAATCATGAGGAAACACAAAGGTCAAAAGTCTCAGCTCAAACCAGGATTTTCATTATCGAAACCGTAACTGCTGAAGAGCTCCGTCTCTAGAGTGTACAGTGGTCCTGTCACGACTCCGAGGTACTGCTCACTAACCTAAGACAGCTGAGGTACTCCTCCTGTCGAGTACCGCGGGCCAGCCACCCAAACACAGTAGTGCTTCCCGCCGAGGTATGTCACCCAAACAAAGTAGTGCTCCGTCCACTGGGCTAGTCGACTCACTCCAAGTCGAGTCGGTCAAGCAGTCGTCAGGTCTCAGTCGGCTACACAGTCTCCGTACTTCGCATGCTTGTCTCTGGGAGGGTCCGCTCCACGAGCTGCAAGTCGATACTCCATGTATCACAAGGCCCCACGAAGAAGTATCTCAAAGGACCACCTCGTCACTGGGGTCTCAACACAACAGACGGCGCGTCGATCGGATGTCCGGTCTGTGAGTTATTAGCCTTTTCGTCCCAGGGGCCCGGTTGGTTTCGTGAGCGAACCAAACCCAGCCGTATCTCAACTGTACCCCAATCTCTCATAGGGTATACTCATAGGGACCGTTTCTCAAAGTGATCGTCAACGCCGCTGACGGTTCATCAAACGGACGTCCTGTATGAAAGTTATCAACTATTCCGTTCCAGGGGCCCGGTTGGATTTCGGGTGCGATCCAACCCGGCCACTACCAACTGTATCCAAAACTCGGGCGAAGGATGACAAAAGTTCGGTATCGTCAACAGGAACTCAACGCAACAGACGGCGCGTCAATCGGACGCCCGGTCTAAGAGTTATTGGCTTTTTCGTCCCAGGGGCCCGGTTGGGTTTTAAGGCAATACCAACCCGACCGTACTCCACATGTGCACAAATCCCGGGCGGAGTGAGCCAAAAGATCCGTCTCACTAAGAGGAAACTAACAAAGCTGAGGGTACGTCAATCGGACGTCCGTAGCTCAAGATATGAGCGTTTCCGCTCCGAGGGCCCGGTTGGTTTCGTGTACGAACCAACCCGGCCGAACCCAATGTATTCCGGAACTTTGAGTGTGATAAAACGAAACGACCGAATCGCTCCAAGGATTGTGTTGCCGCTGACGACGAGTCGTTTGGAGGCCCGTAACTCAAGTTACGGGCGTTTGAACGAAAGTCGTCCGAAGACGGGGGGGTCCGGGCCCGGGCCGACCCGGCCCGACCCCCCCTGGTTGGCCCGAACCGGGTCGGGTCTGACCCGGTTGGTCCGGCCCAGCCCGGCTACGGCCGGTCCGGCTCGGCTAGGACGAGCGGCCGAGCGGCCGACGCGGGGGAAAGCCGCCCCCACGCGTGACACCCCCGCGGCACCTGCGTGGTGTCGGCCAGACAGCCGGACGTGCCACATGACAACCCCGCGGCACCCACGGGGTGTCGCCCTGGACACCCGCGGGGTGTCGCCCTGGACACCCGCGGGGTGTCGCGCTGGACACCCGCGGGGTGCCGCGTGACAACCCCACGGCACCCGCGGGGTGTCGCCCTGGACACCGGCGGCACCCGCGGGGTGTCGCCCTGGACACCCGCGGCACCCGCGGGGTGTCCCCCTGGACACCCGCGGCACCCGCGGGGTGTCTCCCTGGACACCCGCGAGGTGCCGCCGCCTCCAGCCGTCGGCGCCGCCGCGCCACCACCGACTTCCGCGGGCCGCCGGAGTCGCTCCGGTGGCCCGTTTTCCTTCCCGTCTGTGCCGTTGTTCCTCCCGGGCTCCGTTCTTTACTGCGGTATCATCAAACATCCGTTGCGGCAAGTTCCGTCGTTTCCCGTCAAATCCACACAATAACGAAGAACGGCGGAGGGTTGTCGGGCCGTGTTCGTTTGGCCCGCACCCTCCGCGTTAGATATAAACAACGGGAGAAATTAAAGTTCAACAGTTGAACGCATATCCGAAACAATTTTTAATGAAATAAAATTGTTTCATAAAAACGGGTTCATTATTTGAACGGAAACAACAATTTTAATAATTTTAAAATTGTTCAAAAATCCAGTTCTTTAAGTTTTTAAAGAATCAATTACGGGAATATAAAAAGAAAAGGGGGGTAATTCCCAAAAATAAATCTCTACCTCGTCGTCGCTGTCGGATGCGAGGTCGTCGCGGAATTGACCGTATCGGAAGGAGGTCATCGTCACACCGCGGAAGGGCGTCGCGTCGACAATCTCTGAGGACCAAGAACATACGGATTTAATTAATAATAATTAAATCCATGTTGTTGTTGAATTCCAAAAAGAAAATAAAAAGAAGCGCAACCCCCTACCTTGGTTGTTGTCGATCGAAGGCTGTCGTGGGGTCGGATCGTCGGGGAAGAAGCGTCGCGAAGGGAGATCCGTTGGCGTCGCGGTACAAGGCTTCGCATCGTCGATCTCCGCAGGTTTGGCGTTCTTCGCGTTCTTCGGGTTCTTCGCGTTCTTCACAGAAGAAGAACGCTTTCCTCCAAATCCTCTCCACGCCACAAGTTTCAACCCAAAATAAAATAAGTTTAAGCCTTATTTTATTTACACAACTAAACATTTGAATTTCAAAAGATAAGAAACGAACCATTAATTCGTAGAATTAATTCAACGAAAGAAACAGCGCATTTAATTTACGAAATAAACCGCCCAATTAAATGTTCTGTTAAGAATTTAAAAAAACGCTTCAGTTGACTTTCATAAAGATGTGTTTTCAAGGGTGCGTTACATAGCGGGAAGAAACAGCGGGGCTCGTGCGGGCACCACCTCACAAATATCCTACCAAGAGGGTAAGATATTTCTCGATAGTACCCTATCCGGTTCAACTCAGTTTAAGACGCTTTTAAGTGGCTTCAAGTGGCTTCCAATTGGCTTAAGTGAAATAAAATAAAGTTGTCGTAAAATTATTTTATTTCTTAACATTAAGCCCGAAAATTAAAAACCACACCCGAGCAAACGCAACACCGGAAGAGACGTTTCTAAGCAAATACCGGTGCTACGATTCCATCGGTGCCCTCAGAATTCAATTCCGAGCACGGGTTCAAAAGTTAGAAAAATCCGCTCGTCCGTTCACTGAACGTACCCGAGCCAAACTTCGGAAATTGATTCCGGGCACACCGGGCCTCGGAATCCGGCACCGTCAGAATCTGCATTCTTGTAAAATTCCAAAGAAAATTAAGAAAAAAAATTTCCTTGGAATCTACGGGTCTTTACATTACTCCCACCACAGGGCTTTACGTCCCCGTAAAGCTTCACCACAAACTTAGGGAAACAAAGCGGTATTGAGCACGCATCTGAGCCTTCCGCTCCCATGTGCTCACCTGGAGGTTATCGCGCTGCCAAAGAAAGTGCACAAGTGGAATCAACCATCCTCCTAGGATCCGCTCCTGTCGATCCTCAATCCCCACAGGAACCTCCATATAAGACACTCATCGCCACCATCTAGCTCCTCATGGTCGATGATATGCGAAGGGGTCGAGCACGTATCTCCTCAGTTGGGATACGTGGAAAACGTCGTGCACCTAGTGCAACTGAAGTGGATGGGCCAAGCGGTAAACCACCTCGCCTACCCAGCTGAGGACCTTGAATGGTCCGTTGAACCTCGGAGATAACTTGCCTCCCAGGCCACATCTCTGTAAACCTCGTCGAGGTGAGACCCATAAGAAGACGTGGTCGTCATCCTCAAACTCCAGAGGTCTCCATTTCTGTTAGAACTGAAACTCAAAACGACTGCTGCTATGAGGGTAAGGTTGACCGACTCAAGAGTGATCGATCGCACCCTCCTGTGCAAGAGTTACCCTACACTGCCTGAGGTTTCCTTTTCCTCCGACCAAGGAAAACCCATCCCAACGTTTGCCTAAAACCGTCAATTTGAGTATGAACAGTTATTTCCCATTCCATACTCAAACTAACGTCGTAAGGCCTCGACGCTGCCACCAAGAGATTCCAACCAGAACTCTCGCCTCGAGGGTCTGAGCACACCGTCGGCGTAAGTGTGATTATCGAGTCTCCTCCCAAGGTATCTCCAGACGTGAGGGTCAAGTCCACAGCTTACCGGAAACTCTAGGTCTGGAACAAGATTTTTGGAAGCGAGGAATGATTCATATCGACGTCTGTTACTACAGCAGCTAGTAATGGACATAGACTGTCCCTTGAATCATTTCTAGAGCCATTGGGTCACACTCCTTGAATGCATACAGCCGCACTCTTCCTCCGCCCTCCAGCTCCCTGAGCCTGGCGGGAATAAATAAGGCGGGTGGTTGTAGCATGTTAAGATGTACACCGCCTCATGCTTCTCTCCTAGCTTTGCCTCCACGTCTGCTGCTTCGTAGACTCATCTATATTTAAAGCTACCTCTTCTTGAAACATTTATCACGCTCGAGTCTCTAAGACTGGCACCTGTTCCTTGTTTCTTACTGCACTGTGCAGTCTTCATCCGCTCCTGGATGAACTGCACCTCCTTTAGCCTCACAAGAGCTACTATGATTTCTTCTTTTCCGATAAGAGAAATTGGGTCTCATCCCCTGGATGAACCACATTCGTTTCCTAATACAGTCAATCCTGACATAAATGATGCATTCATGCCATGGATGACGTCGTAAGGCCTCGAAGAAACTATTAATAGATCCAACTGTCACTCTCGCCTCCAAGGGTCGAGTCACACTGTCGGCATCAGTGTGAGGTCACTGGGTCTCCTCCAGTAGGAATTTCGAAAGTGAGGGTCAAGTCAATAGTCTTAACCAGGACCACATAGTAACATCACAAAAGAGGACAGGAAGGAAAAAATCACAAGATAAGTGTCTTTATTTTATTGCAGCTCATAGTACAAAGACACAAAAACAACATAAACATGGAACTAGAAGTACAAGAGACGTATCCAGTAGTTACGCTCCTATCCACCTACTCCAGGAGCTCTACTGCCTTGTCCACTGCTCTACTTTTGCTCAAGCATTCGTCGCTGCCTCTGCCTCGGTGGCTCCCCAAAAGCCTATGGATCAAATGTACGAGGATTCGGACAGTCACGTGCCAGGTGCCCCTTTCCACTGCACGAGTAACACAGTCTGCTTCTGGCACGCCTGGCTCTGACGCCACCACGGGTGCCCCGCACCACCGGTCCTAAAACCCGAGATCGCCCAACTGCTGGTCTGGTCCTCCTGGACCTCTGCATCATCTGTCTACTGCCCACAGATGACTAGGCTTCTGATCGAAAAACACGCAGCAAAGGCATCAGCTCCTGAACACGCTCGGGGTGTAGAGCTACTGGCACAAACTCCACCCTGAAGTAGGTCTCAAAGTATTCCCATGTGAAAGCCATCCCATCGCAAAACTGGAACAAGTGGCTCCACCACCTGCCTGCTGCTTCCTAAAGAAGGCTGGCAGCAAAGGTCACCATGAAGTCCGATGGCATCCCCACTAGCCTAAAGACTCCCACCACAGCCTCCATCCAATCCTCAACTGCCTGCGGGTCCGTCTCTCCCCTGAACCTGGGTGGCCTCTAGCGCTGGAACTCATGCAGTGCGCTCAAGTAGTGGGCATCGCCTACTGCTGGGGCTGGTGGCACCGGTGGCCCAACGTATGGTAGTACTGCTGGCGCTTCCGCAGGTGCCTCAACTGCAAGAGGGCCCTGTACCGAAGCCTCTTCACTCGACAGGCTGTCAGCACGCACATCCCTCTGGGCTCTAGATGGTCGTCCGAGAAAAGGCATCCTGAAAGAAACAACGTAACATGGTCAAATGATTATACCTGGTGAGCTGACCTGGTTTGAGCTGTTTTAAGGGGAAACCTTTGAAAACACACACGCAAACAGTGTTTTCATGCACAAAGTCGAAAATCAGTTTCCAGGGTCCTAGTGTATGGATACGTCGGCCGCCCGCACCAACATTGGACTCCCTGAACTAAAAACCACACTCGGTACCCTTAACACTATTGCTTCACAGAAAGAATGATCAGAGTCTGCGGTAGAACCGACCAGCTCTGACACCAACTTGTCACGACCCATCCACGGGGCCCGTGCCGTGACTACCCCAAGCCCGCCTTCCATAGGCCAGGGGCTGGCGACTAGCACCAAAGGCGTAAATCCTGATAACTGGGAAGGCATTGCCTTTATAAAAGTAACAAAACACCACAGAGTACAAGCGGAAGTAAAACACTAAGTACAAAAAAATTGCTGGAAAGTAAATGGGCCAGAATACAAACCCAAAAAAGTACAACTACAACTGAACAGGGTACAACAGAGAAAGACAACAGCTGGAGGGACGGAAGCGGCTCCTGGGTCGTCCTCCTCGGATCCTACCTGAAGGGTAGGTACAGATGGCGCAGCTCCTGGATTGTCCACCACGAATCCTACCTGAAGGGTAGGTACAGATAGCCTCCACAGTGCTCTCGTCCGTCAACCTTCTCCGAGTGTCGTCTCGCCGTGAAGTCCACCTCCGGACAATGACTTGTTGGGTAGTCTACCTCCGGGTACCGTCCAGTCCTCGAACACTCGGCCTCCGTCAGCACTGCCTGTCGTCTGCAACCAACACAACGAGGTGCGGGCATAGCCCGTGCAGGGGTGAGTATAACGATATTCAGTAGGGACCCCGAGATCCCCAAGGTCTCACTAAATCCAACAAGGATAACCACAAAGAAGACCTCAACAGATAACCTGTAATTAGGTATATTCCCATACATATAACTAAGTTATTATGTAACCCATCTCAATCATGAGGAAACAAAAGGATCATGAGATCAGCGGATAACCACTACCCAGGTATATGCCCATACATATACCTAAGTTATCAAGTAACCCATCTCAATCATGAGGAATCACAAAGGTCAAAAGATCAGCGTATAACCACTACCCAGGTATATGCCCATACATATACCTACGTTATCAAGTAACCCATCTCAATCATGAGGAAACACAAAGGTCAAAAGTCTCAGCTCAAACCAGGATTTTCATTATCGAAACCGTAACTGCTGAAGAGCTCCGTCTCTAGAGTGTACAATGGTCCTGTCACGACTCTGAGGTACTGCTCACTAACCTAAGACTACTGAGGTACTCCTCCTGTCGAGTACCGCGGGCCATCCACCCAAACACAGTAGTGCTTCCCGCCGAGGTATGTCACCCAAACACAACTGTGCACACCCCCTAGTAGCCTGCAGAGGTACTCTCCGGACGAGTACCGCGGGTCTACACTATCACACAGGTAGTGCTCCGTCCTCCATGGGTCTGCACCCAAACAAAGTAGTGCTCCGTCCACTGGGCTAGTCGACTCACTCCAAGTCGAGTCGGTCAAGCAGTCGTCAGGTCTCAGTCGGCTACACGGTCTCTGTACTTCGCTTGCTCGTCTCTGGGAGGGTCCGCTCCATGAGCTGCAAGTCGATACTCCAAATATCTCAAGGTCCCACGAAGAAGTATCTCAAAGTACCACCTCGTCAGAGGGGTCTCAACGCAACAGACGGCACATCGATCGGACGCCCGGTCTGTGAGTTATTAGCCTTTTCGTCCCAGGGGCCCGGTTGGTTTCGTGAGCGAACCAAACCCAGTCATATATCAACTGTACCCCGATCTCTCATAGGGTATACTCATAGGGACCGTTTCTCAACGTGATCGTCAACGCCACTGACGGTTCATCAAACGGATGTCCTATCTGAAAGTTATCAGCTTTTCCGTTCCAGGGGCCTGGTTGGATTTCGGGTGCGATCCAACCCGGCCACTACCAACTGTATCCAAAACTCGGGCGAAGGATTCCAAAAGTTCTGTATCATCAACAAGAACTCAACGCAATAGACGGCGTGTCAATCGGACGACCGGTCTGAGAGCTATTGGCTTTTTCGTCCCAGGGGCCCTGTTGGTTTTTAAGGCAAAACCAACCCGACCATACTCCACCTGCACCCAAATCCCGGGCGGAGTGAGCCAAAAGACCCGTTTAACTATGAGGAAACTAACAAAGCTGAAGGTACGTCAATCGGACGTCCGTAGCTCAAGATATGAGCGTTTCCGCTCCGAGGGCCCGGTTGGTTTCGTGTACGAACCAACCCGGCTGAACCCAAAGTATTCCGAAACTTTGAGTGCGATAAACCGAAACGACCTACTCGCTCCAAGGATTGCGTTGCCGCTGACGGCGAGTTGTTTGGAGGCCCGTAGCTCAAGTTACGGGCGTTTGAACGAAAGTCGTCCGAAGACGGGGGGTCCGGGCCCGGGCCGACCCGGCCCGACCCCCCCCTGGTTGTCCCGAACCGGGTCGGGTCCGACACGGTTGGCCCGGTCCAGCTCGGCTCGGCCGAGCGGCCGAGCCGCCAACGCGGGGGAAAGCCACAGCCACGCGTGACACCCCCGCGGCACCCGCGGGGTGTCGGCCAGACAGTCGGACGTGCCGCGTGACAACCCCGCGGCCCCCGCGGGGTGTCGCCATGGACACCCGCGGGGTGTCGCCCTGGACACCCGCGGGGTGTCGCGCTGGACACCAGCCGCACCCGAGGGGTGTCGCCCTGGACACCCGTGGCACCCGCGGCGTGTCGCCCTGGACATCCGCGGGGTGCCGCCGCCTCCGGTCGCCGGCACCGCCGCGCCGGCGACCCGCGCCACCACCGGCTTCCGCGGGCCGCCGGAGTCGCTTCGGTGGCCCGTTTTCCTTCCCGTCTGCGCCGTTGTTCCTCCCGGGTTCCGTTCTTTACTGCGGGATCATCAAACATCCGTTGCGGCACGTTCCGTCATTGCCCGTCAAATCCGTACAAGAACGAAGAATGGAGGAGGGTTGTTGGGCCGTGTTCGTTTGGCCCGCACCCTCCGCATTAGATATAAACAACGGGAGAAATTAAAGTTCAACACATGAACACATATCTGAAACAATTTTTAATGAAATAAAATTGTTTCATAAAAACGGGTTCCTTATTTGAATGGAAACAACAATTTTAATAATTTTAAAATTGTTCAAAAATCCAGTTCTTTATCTTTTTAAAGAAACAATTACGGGAATATAAAAAGAAAAGGGGGGTAATTCCCAAAAATAAATCCCTACCTCGCCGTCGCTGTCGGATGCGAGGTCGTCGCGGAATTGACCGTCGCGGAAGGAGGTGATCGTCACACCAAGGAAGGGCGTCGCGTCGACGATCTCCGATAACCATGAACATACAGATTTAATTAATAATAATTAAATCCATGTTGTTGTTGAAATCCAAATAGAAAATAAAAAGAAGCGCAACCCCCTACCTTGGTTGTTGTCGATCGAAGGCTGTCGCGGGGTTGGATCGTCGCAGAAGAAGCGTCGTGAAGGGAGATCCGTTGGCGTCGCGGTACAAGGCTTCGCGTCGTCGATCTCCGCAGGTTTGGCATTCTTCATGTTCTTCGTGTTCTTCGCATTCTTCACCGAAGAAGAACGCTTTCCTCCAAATCCTCTTCACGCCACAAGTTTCAACCCAAAATAAAATAAGCTTAAGCCTTATTTTATTTACACAACTAAACATTTGAATTTCAAAAGATAAGAAACGAACCATTAATTCGTAGAATTAATTCAACGAAAGAAACATCTCATTTAATTTACGAAATAAACCGCCCAATTAAATGTTCTGTTAAGAATTTAAGAAAACGTGTCAGTTGACTTTCATAAAGACGGGTTTTCACAGGTGCGTTACTTAGCGGGAAGAAACAGCAGGGCTCGTGCGGGCACCACCTCACAAATATCCTACCAAGAGGGTAAGATATTTTTGGATAGTACCATATCCGGTTCAACTCAGTTTAATCCTCGTTTAAGTGGCTTCAAGTGGCTTCCAAGTGGCTTAAGTGAAATATAATAAATTTGTCGTAAAATTATTTTATTTCATAACATTAAGCCCGAAAATTAAAAACCACACCCGAGCAAACGCATCTCCGGAACAGGAGTTTCTAAGCAAATACCGGCACTACGATTCCATCGGTGCCCTCAGAATTCAATTCCGAGCACCGGTTCAAAAGTTAGAAAAACCCGCTCGTCTGTTCACTGAACGTACCCAAGCCAAACTTCAGAAATTGATTCCGGGCACACCGGGCCTCGGAATCAGGCGCCGTCAGAATCTACGTTCTTGTAAAATTCCAAAGAAAATTAAGAAAAAAAATTTCCTTGGAATTTACGTTTCTTTACAAGGAAATGTGTCTAGGTCATTTCTTTTTATTAAAAAATTATTCTTACGATAATCTACACTAATTACATCTAATCGCGATTAAAAACTTAATAAGTTACTATTCACCAAAAAATTATTTTTATCCCATTGAACCACATTTTACTTATTAATGACAAACATGTATGACAGATTTTTGAAATTCAAAACACAAAGATGGAAAAATTTTATTTAAACGGAAAAATTAGTTTTTATAAGTACCACTTAGTGGTTTCACTATTCATCAAAAATTGAAGTTTTTCAGAAAAATCCCAAAAATTCACCCTAATCTATATTTGATATTCCGAATTCAAAAATGAAGTCTATTTTACAAAATTCAAAATATATAAGTCACATTAATTAATTTAATAATTAATTCTCACTTTCAGAGCAAATAGCGTGTTTTTATGAAACAATAAGTATCAAAAGATTGACACTAGTTTAAGTCTGATTTTAAAGTGAAATTAATTTCAATGACCAATATTCGATTTAATTGTAACTAATTTCACTTTATAAACAATTAAAAAGATAATCTAATCATATAAATAAATTAGATTAAAAATAGGTTTTGAATTAAAATACAACATTTTACACTATTCATTAAAAAACGAACTTTATTAGAAAGATACCAAAAATTTACAAAAAGTAAATTTTGATGTCCCAATTATTAAGAAGAGTTTTATTTGGTCCAATAGAATGTATAAGAGTGAAAAAAACTATATTTAATGATGGTTCCCCATCAAAAGGCGATAGGTGAACCTTTAGTGAAAACTAGGGCATATACGCCTAAAATTGAATTCATTCCATATTTTAAGCCTTTATAATTTATTGGATAAATGTAAAATCATTTAAAAATATATATAATCATATTTTAGTTATTTCTATCCATTCCCGCCAATACAATGATTACATGTTAACTACCATTTAAAATAATATTATTTTATTATTAGAGTGCAATGTAAGATTCCCAAGAAACTCGTTGTTGCGTGTTGGGTACGCCATCGAGCATATTGTCCCCTTTAAAGTAATATTAATATTTTATTCACAAATATGGATAAATATGAAAATGTAATATTCTTTATTTACCTGGGGTGTTACATCCTTCCCCCATTTTGGGAATTGCGTCCTCGCAATTTTTAAAATTGAGCTTGGAAACATTCTTGAAAGTCCCAGATCTGAACAAGAGTCGGTAAATCAATCACTTTAAAATAAACGAAGATAAGTACAGAGGTCACCCGAGTTAACCCATATAAGGAGTCCATCTAGAAAAACATGGACATGGAAGAAAAAGCAAAGGGTCATGTTCTTGAGGGAGAGCGATAGTAAACATATCTAGGATAAAGTTAACCATAAGAAAATCACAAACTTGTGATGGGTTAAACGGTATTCGATTCCCCATTAGGAAAAGTTAATAGACAAAATTTTTGTTTTAAGTTACATTTTATTGAGGAATTTATTCATAAGTAAACATAATCACTTATCATGTTGACTTTCAACTTTTACTAGATTCCTTAATCAAACTCATATTTTTTCCAAAAGATGAGTATTTAGGGAGACTTGTTCGCATTAAGAGTACTATAATCAACTTCTAGAGAATCAACTAATCCACTAAAGAGAACTATATACTTCCCATGTCTTTATGCTTTAACCAAAACAAAAACAAAAAATGTTAGTACAAGGTCAGATAATCCAGAAAAGGATAACCCTTTAAAAAAAATCTATGCTTAATCTCCAAAAATTTTCCAACAAAACCCAAAGTTCAACGAGGACCATCCGATAAACAATTTTTCCATAAAATTATTCAAGGTAAACCAATCTAAGATTGAAACCCAAATATTTGAAGGATTTAGTCACATAGTCTTCCAAGTTAAATCATAAAATTTATCTCCAAACAACATCAGTTGCTACTAATGTCTCGTATTGACAAGTAATTAACCTAATCACTTATCCTTCATGATAGGTTAATAAATATCCATAGATAACCCAAAATAAACTTACTCTTAATTCATAAAATCATCTAACTAAAAAGAATCAGTCAAACTAACCAGGGACTTCACGTAGTCCAGTGGTAGGCGATAAATACCAGTTGCACATTGGTTGTGGGTTCGATTCCCGCAGCTTTGTCCAATGCGACGGGTTGTCACACGGTCTGCATGTTGTCCTTTTTCCAAAACTATATAATTCTCAAATAATTCCCCAAAAAGAGATAAAATCATCAAAAATAACCATAACATAATTTAACCTCAATTTTATCTCAAGCCTTTCACTTCCATCATAACATATAGTAACCCATAATTACCTCAAAAGTAAGAATCATATAAACCCAAATGGTTCTTTATAACTATGTCCACAAAATAACAGATAACTATTCCTAGAATAAAATTTTCATATATTAAACATCAGGGTTACACAGACTATAAAAAGTCTTCTAATTTAACCCCATCATAAAAAGAGACTTAATATTCTTTAGAATTTCACCATAACTCTTGAAGCCCTTAAATTTTGACATCTTACTCATTCAAAATTCGTCATGACCCATTAACCATTCCTTTCAAACTTATTCTGAAATACTTCTTTCCTACAAACAAAATCATGAATCATATCCTAAAATTCCAAAATAGGAAAACAATAGTTATGAAATAATCCATACCTTTGATTGTTCATTTTTAGTTTCTTCATCCTCAATCAGAATAGCATTAGGTATTGGTAAACGAACATTTGTACGATCTTGGTGATCCCATTCACGAAACTTCTTCATAGGACATGTGTTTGCATAATGACCATGCACACCACATTTAAAACATTCAATTGATCCCTCAGAAAGAACTTCTTTCCCTTTCCTCGATTCAACTGGATGCTTCCTTTTTCCATGGCAGGTTCTTTCTTTATAACCTTCATTTCCACATCTATAGCATATTTCTGTCCCTTTAACATATTTTCCTAGGTGTTTCTTTTCCACATCTTTGACACATAGGTTTTTGAACACACTTACCTTCATGATTATTACCTGTACTTCTGTATGGATTTGTTTCTCGGATATATGATGCCTTAGAGAAATCACCAAGGTTTAGGTGGTCAATCATGACCCCAGATAGTTGGTTGAGGATAATCACAAGAGTTCTCATTGCAGCTCCCATATCATTCAATTGCTTGCTTAAAACACTCTCACAGTTTCCTTGACATCCACTGTTACATTGGTTCCTGCTAGATCGATCCATTTACTAAAACCAAAAATGTCAGTGTGAGTATACCAAAAAAACCATCATGTACTAATGAGGATGATAAACACTATGATATACTTACTCATTCACTTTATCTAAAACTAGGACTCTTTCTGAAATCCTAACCATTATGGTAATGCCACTTATGCTTAAAGAATACCCTAACCTCTAAAGTTATCTAAACAGACCCTTGATACAAACTATAAGGCCCCAGCCTTAAACCTTACATAATCTTGAGTTATTACAAGATTACACATTGAGGATCTTTTCAGGTTTAGTGTTTTAGAGAATTAGATCATGAAACATGAATTATATTCCACATTTAATCAAAGTGGTTACATAAAAGACATTATTCATTCTTACCATCAACGAAAACATATTTAAAATAAAACATGGATTCTTTATTGACACATCCTTGACACTATCATCACATCATGTACCTTTCCCTTGACCTGTGAAAACATTTCCAAAACTTGGGATGAGCATAAAAAGCTCAGTAAGGGTTATAAAAATATGGAAAGGAAACATGATTTCATATATAGATAAGAATGAAATCATACTTTACCCATAAAACATAGGCACTTTAACATACCTCATCATATCATGAATAAATCATAGAAATCATAAGACATAAAAGGTAACTTGAGGCATTCATAACATTCTTACATAGGGAGTAACCCTCTTGGTTACGTTTGGAATACCCACCACTGTATATTCCCTAAATATCTTCAGAGAAACCTTAAGGTTTCACTCCTTCACGTTACCCAATGCATTGGAGAGCTATATCGGGCTCACCCACCCTTATTTTATCACGGAACCAGCCGCCTTCATAATAATGCCCAAGAACCTCAACATAATCGTATCACATAAAACATGCAGAAAGGAAACATAACATTTCCACATTTCAATCACAAGATATCAATACAACACATTGATATAAAAACATTATGAAAACCATTTTCAATACCAAAATTAAAGAAAAGTAAAAAATGGTATTTATTTTTCTTTTAAAAAGAAGGTATAGCTTGTAGAGGAAGCCGACACTCAAATAATGGTCACGACGGCGGAGAAGTCATTGTCTCCGAATACGTACGACAAAAAAATTCCCTTTTGACGTTTAATAAAAACTTAGTATAAAAAAGATTCCTTTTGAATAAACATAAAAGTCAAAGGGGTTTATAAACCGTATAAAAGAATGTTGTGTATAAAACAGAATATGCCTCAATGAAAGGAGATTGAGACGAAGTCCCTTACAAAGACGGTATCCTTGGTTTAAGGATAAATCAATTACATAATTATGTGTGACAAACGAATACACCAAATATAAGTGGATATTAAGTGTAAAATAATCAAAGGTCATTCACACATATTCAAAGGATGACATATTCAATAACTACATGTTGAACTCAATGAAATCTAAATTGGGTTAAAAAGTTCCCTTGACAGCCTAACGGCCTCACATCAAAATGAGTTGATGAGAGATAAAAAAATGGTATCTCATCATTTGGACATAAAATTTACATTAATAAGGATATATGAGAACATATCCCCACATAACAATATGTAAATTAAACGACCCAACAAAAGAAATCTTTTAAAAAGAGGAGGGTGAAATGTTCACTTACCGACATGGGTATCTTTCGAAACATACACCTCTTGAAAGAAAGACAATACAACATTGATAAAAATACTCATAAAAGAAATTATATTAAACAATGAGTAAAATAAATGGCAGTACATACACCACTAAAAGGAAATTATGGAAAATGTAGCATAAATCTCAAGGGAATAAAAGTGAGATGAAAAATCCCTTAGGAAAACTCGGCAGCCTAACGATGCAACATAAAACATACAAAAATGGATTGATGAGATCAAATAGTGTATCTCATAATATTATCTTAATGTTTATAGAAAGAGGAATATAAAATAACATCCCCCAATATAAAAAATTTAAGCTTAAAAGAAGTGACATAAAGGAGAGTACATAAAGAGAAAGAGAGAGGTTATATCTCTTACGAAAATTCGGCAGCCTAACCGCACCACTCAAAACTTCCAAAATGGATTGATGAGAGATAATAGGGTATCTCATCATATGAAAATAAAAATTACAGTAATATCAATATAAAATAACATCCCGATAATAAGGATGATGATCTTAGAAGGAATGACATAAAAGAGTTTACATAAAAAGAAAGAGAGGAGTAGGATCTCTTATCTCGGGTCCGACTTGACTCGATCATTCTTTAACGTCCTGAATAATAAACATGAGTTAATTTACACTTTATTAAGAACCTTTTTCTAGTTCATTATTCATTTTATATCACTTATTTCCATGTTATACACATTATGTAATCATTTAAGTTAATAATGTTTGTTTTGTCGATATTTGGTTCTTAAGTCGAAAGTGGACTTCTTACAATTACATGTTGTTCATGTGGTCAAATGTTCATTATATCCAGAATTATATTCATGATTTGGATATAATATATATCATATAAATCCATAATATACTTGTATTTATTATATTACATAATCATTTAGAGGTAAGAAATGAAATGCACCGTTCATGGAGACGGTAAGCCGTACGTACGCATGAACGCTACTTTCATTTCTATGTCATATTAATGGAATTATAACCAAATGATAGGTATGTATATTTTAATTCCAAAATTATATTCATCATTTATATGTAACATACATCATATATAATAACTTTAAATTCATCCTTTATACATCCCACATATGGCATTAACGAATCAAATCACTTTGAGGGGGCGGTAGTCCGCACTTCCTAAAATGAAATTCTCGTGTTTACCCACAATGGAAACCATAAAGGTATACCACAAAAGAATAATACAGAAACATAAAAATATTATATATCATATATAAATATAGTTACATCTTAATGTCCACCTTTTAAGGTGTTATATGAGTGTTGAACAATCATCGTTTCGTGAGGCAGAAATTCGCCATCCACAGAAACAGTATGTTCATTAACCATTTGATGTAGGTGTGTGTAATTTTAGCTGGAATGATTATTATAAAAACATCCTAGTATATTTAAGATACTTTATTTTTTACAAAATAAATGAATAAAAAGACTTTATGGGGTTGGAGAAGAAAAATAAAACAAAAGAACACAAGTGAAGATATTACCTTAAAATCGGGTAACTCCCTTTGGTTTGAGCTCAAAGGATTCATTGGGAATACTTCTTCCCAATGTGATGCTTCAAGGAGTTATATAGGGATTTGTAGAGACAAAACAGTCAGGGTTTGGCTGTGAAAAAGGCTTTTGAAGTGTGGGTATGGAGGTAGAGGTGGGGGCCTTTTATAAGAGGAGAGGAGGGGCACTCTTGTAAAGTTACAAAATGAGACTTTAATTTCAAAAGTGTCTCGGATTTTAAAGGTCCCACATTGATGTATTTAGAGGATAAGGTGATAAGGGTTCTAAATACACTCATACAATAGGTTTTGGAAATGTTTAGGTCTTAGATAATACATTATCTTTCAATTTTATTTAAATCGTTAAATAATGAGGTCATCGCTGCATCATCATGATGTCATAAATAATTTATTTAATTTAATGTCTAAAAATTATAAAAAAAATACTATGATGTAGGAAACCCTTTTATCTTTCCAATGACTATTTATAGTCAAAAATATGACTTGTATAACCCATGTAAAAATTGTTTTAGTAAAACATCTCATGTTTGTGTCATTTTTACTTTAACATTAAATAAAAAGATATTTATGTCATTTTCCAACCAAAGTGGCTACATGGGGTACCCAAGTTGACCCATGCATTGTATTGGTCGTCCATGACACATCCAATTAGGGTAAGACATGTTTCTAGGTCATTTCATTTTATTAAAACATTATTCTTACCATAAACTACACTAATTACATCTAATCGCGATTAAAAACTTAATAAGTTACTATTCACCAAAAAAAATTATTTTTATCCCATTGAACCAAATTTTAATTATTAATGACAACCATGTATGTTGTATTTTTAAAATTCAAAACAAAAAGATGGAAAAATTTCATTTAAACGGAAAAATCAGTTTTTATAAGTACCACTTAGTGGTTTCACTATTCATCAAAAATTGAAGTTTTTCAGAAAAATCCCAAAAATTCACCCTAAGCTATATTTTATATTCCGAATTCAAAAATTAAGTCTATTTTAAAAAATTAAAAACATATAAGTCACATTAATTAATTAAATAATTAATTCTTGCTATCAGAGCAAATAGCGTGTTTTTATGAAATAATAAGTATCCAAAGATTGACACTAGTTTAAGTTTGATTTCTAGTGAAATTAATTCCAACGAACACTATTGGATTTAATGGTAAAAATATATTCTAATTTAACTTTAAAAACAATTCATAATATAATATAATCATATAAATAAATTATATTAAAAAGAGGTTTTGAATTAAAATACAACATTTTAAACTTCATTAAAAAAATGAACTTTATTGGAAAGATACCAAAAATTTACACAAATAAATTTTGATGTCCCAATTTTTAAGAAGAGTTTTATATGGTCCAATTGAATGTATAAGAGTGAAAAAACCTATATTTAATGACGGTTCTCCATCAAAAGGCGATAAGTGAACCTTCAGTGAAAACTAGGGCATATACGCCTAAAATTGAATTCTTTCCGTATTTTAAGCCTTTATCTTTTATTGGATAAATGTAAAATCATTTAAAAACATATATAATCATATTTTAATTATTTCTATCCATTCCCCCAATACAACGGCTACATGTTAACTACCATTTAAAATAATATTATTTTATTATTATAGTGCAACGTAAGATTCCCAAGAAACTCTTTGTTGCGTGTTGGGTACGCCATCAAGCATAGCGTCCCCTTTAAAGTAATATTAATATTTTATTCAAAAATATGGATAAATATTAAAATGTCATATTATTTATTTACCTATGGTGTTACAATAAATGTGTGAATTTAATCAACCATAAATTATCTATTTCAAGGATTAAAATTGGATCTTCTATTTTCATCATATCTACACATGTTATTTTTGGAATAAATATACCAATTATTATATACAATAAGATACATTACCATTATGCACCATTGATCATGATTGTGTCCCATGTTCTATAAAACCTAGAGTTCCCTAGTTTATATTTTATTTTTATAAATCCATGGAAATGAATGATTATTGAAACTAAGATCATTCATGAGTTTATTAGTGTAGATTATCTAAAGAGATTCTAGGATGACATTGATTTAGACTAGGTATGGGTATTTATTACAACACCCAATGGATAATATTATGGGATGACTGGATAATAGGCTCTTGGGGTATTAGAGTTTATAGAGAAATGATTTATCTTCCTATTATCTGGATGTGGACTGTGGGATTTATTATTTTAGTTAGATTAGTGGTATCCATATCATCTTTTCATCCAACTAGTATTCCCAATATTGATGTTTTTTGAGTTACTTTATTGGACTAATAGTGGGGTTCACATTGAAATAGATCTCATTTTATGATTTTATATCATTCTAATACCCACATATCATATGGCACTAGTTCAATTGAAATATCTCCTTTTTTAGTTAGAGGACGTAGGGGTTATGGGATGTATTAGGTTGAGTACTACAAAAAGAGTTTCCCCTATAGTGTATTATATGAAAGAGAATGATAGTATTTCACTCTCCATGTATTTCCAAAATCTAAAAAAAGTGGTGTGGAATAAAAAATTTGTTTCCTAGTATTGATGGAATGTTCTTTTAATTATAGAGTTCTAGATGGTTCTATAAGATTTATCTTTTTTCAATCTAAAAATTTTCCTGATTACAAGAGTAGGATTCCATGAAAGATCTATCCAGGTGTCGATGTGGGATTTATTTGTACTTGATGATATTTTTTTAATTCAACAATGCATCTTATATATTCATGTACCTCCTATAAATGATATTACACCCATATTATGAAATTTTTATCATGGTGTTCCTTTAAAAAAAAATTATTTACATATCTAACCCGAAGAATTATGTGAGAGAGACTGAGATAGTATTGAGTAATCATTAATCACCTCATATTTATTCAACATATCAGATTTTAAATCCAAGATTCATGAGATATTGTTCATGGGACATGTAATTTCAAATAAAGATATATATGTGGACCTGGATAATATGGTGGGGTTATATATAACACATATCCCTAGAATGAGATTATTAATAGGAGATCACATGGTTTTTCTATGTCTTACTATATGTATTATCCAATACATCCAGTTTCTTCAACACCTACGACTATTTTAATGACAAATGGAGTGATGTTATATATGTTAAATCAAAGTGAATAGATTTTTCATATAGTAGAGTGGGTATCAAATACAACTACAACACTAATATTTTTGGATAAATAGATTGTTTGTGATATATACAATAATTCATTTGGAAATTTTTTAGAGAACTAATGATACAGATGTAGAAGGTAAAATATTATCTCCCACATTATCTATTAAGAAATGAGTGAAACAACCCATCCAATGGAAAAGGTCAATAATCTATAGTTGACAATTTGATGTTTCAGGGAAACAATTTCTTCTACGATAGATTTTTTTTCTACAAAAATCACATCATCAATCTCAATATTTATAGAGAATGGGGCCTAGCCAAGAGGTAGAGTTAATTATTATAGAATCAAATACCATTTGAAATTATTATAGTTTTTTCACTAGGTAGTGGTTACATAATTTCATATTCTCTTATTGATTATATGTATGTATTTCAGGAGATTATTAAATTGCAATCAGGGGAATTATGGAACCCAGAAATCTTATTTGATGAATGAATGATGGATGCTTAAAAGGATCATTAATATATTAACTAATAATGTTTTTTAGAAACATTATAATTGTGAAATATGAAATGGATAGATATGAATCCTACATAGAATTTGTCATGATGCGAGAAACACTAGCTACAGGTAACCCAATACCAGTGTGGGTGTTGGAAGATGATAATATGATACTCAAACATAGGATTTATTTAGTCTATAAATTAAATATGGAATACATAATGATTTTATTTCATAATTCTGTGATAGTGGTATATCCATGACTGAAAAATTAGTATCCTGATATCAATAGGTGGTTTAGTTTTCCAATGATGAAGAGTGAAAAATCTATATTCCATTCAAAATTACATACCAACATAAGGATAAAGGGAGGAAACCAAAAACATGTGGGTTGAATCAGTCCATAACAATTTCCCATGTGGAAGGCAATGTGTTTCTATATGGGATCTTTTATAGGGTCACCCAGGACCATAATGGGTAATGATAATGTCCGTGTAATTATGTATTTCGTGATTATTTTTGTTCATATCATATGAATTCATGACAGTAACTATAAATTGAATCATAGAAAGATCTATATCAATGACAAATTATTCATACATGGAGTTACCATGATCATCAAATCTTATAAATACTTGGGTTTCATGTAATTTTTTGATACGGGATGATGATATACATAGGGACCCAATTGATTCCGATCACAACATATCATCCCTAAAAAATGGATAATCCAAACTGATGACATTTAAACTAGTGTATAATATTTTTATCTATTTTATATAATTTATTGGATATTACGGTGATCAAATTTCCTTCATTGTGTTCAAAATAAATAATATTTACCTGGGATTAATCTAGATACAACCATATGAGACTCTAAATGGTTGGTCATATCATTCAGCAGTCTATTAGAATGAGGATGGTGATCATTTAGTTGGGTATCCCAGTATGGTATATTAGATATATGAGGTATTGATGAAGATTAATAAGTAGTATTTTATCCCTTAGAGTAGACATAAGATAAAAATTAAACACTCATAGAAGAACTTTCAAGTTCACTGAAGGCAATAGGGTTGATTAGAGTGCATCAATTATTTTGGAATTGAGATTAGAAGATTAAATGGAAGCTAGTGCCATAATATATTGGAACTGTAGAGGAAGAAAAAGAAATATTTTAATGTTTAATAACATCTGGATAATGATTTATTATATAGATATATAGACAGTTTGTTTTGTGTGTCTTATCTCCAGCTGTACAAGCCTAATCCAATGAATGCCATTGATCAAGGTCATGTTATGATGAATTCTGATTCACTATACATGTAGATCTATCTAGTGAAATTATATTGAGACAAAATACCCATTAAGAGAATGAGGTTCCACCTGTGTTGGTTTCGAATAATCATGGATGAGTGGTGTATTTTGATTGTGAGGTTAATGATTAGGCTATGTGGCCCAAATCCTAAATAAATATCATAACCCCAAGCTAGTAGTAACCAGCTGGATGTCCAATCTTTTCAATGTTTCCTGAAAATTTTTCATATTTATTTAGTGTGAGTATAAAAAATAACTCAGTAGGATCCTCCTCAGATCCCATCATGAAAAACTAAATAAAGCATTCTAAATAATAGTGAACAACTTGTGAAACTAACTCATTGCTTCAATAGTTATACTAATGTCTCAACCTCACTATGGATACTACAACCATGTATAACATACAAGAGTATATAATATAATAACGAATATAAAGGGTACCCCACTACCACTTCCCTAGTGTTTTTCAAATTTACACTAATTTCTGGTGTCCAATGAATCTCTCTACACAATGTAATGCCTGCAGACATGTGGGAGAAGAACCACAACATGAACCATAAGAAACACAACCACATTTTCCCCAAAACAAAAGTAACCTATTAGTTTCCAAGAGCCACCACTGCTCTCATAACGTGTACCATATGTCGAGAATATACCTCAGGCCATTACTGCTCTTACATAGAGTATGGATCCTTAAGCCATCAAAATGTATACATGTCACACATATAGTAGTCCATAGAAATCTATATATAGAAAATTTGTGTGTGAATATCCGCAACACTTTTCATCCCTCTAAAAACATATATGGGGATAACTAACCTATGTTCCCACCAACAATAATAACTACCCATTGAAGAGAGTGGGGCCAAAGGGGTAGTCATCCATCGATCCTCCCAATATAATGTTGGGGAAAACACCCTCCTAGAGCTCAGAATCCCATGTATGTGAGTTTCCGAAACTGATGGGGTGGAGTATCTTATAGAAACAAAAAAAAATAACTGCATATACTACACCTATCAACCACGCTATGGGAATAACCTAGTCTTAGACTCAACTACACATAAGGTCTCTCAAACTCTATACTTCCACTAATAAGACTAGGTATCATATAAGAACACAACCATATAAAAATATATTTAATATTACTTTAACCCTTTTTATTTGTTTCAATTTATGTTAATTCATTCATCAACCATTAATTTACTATTATTAATTCCACATTGAATTTCATTGTAATTACAACTAAGATCCCCAGTTACATTAAATTGTAACCTCATTATATCATTACACAATGTTATAACAACATGGGTTAACATCATTTATTCAACTTATTATTAACATCATTAATACATTCCCATATTCCAGGGCGTTCTAGAAAAACATTCTACACTACAAACCACATGGGGCTCAACACATGGAGTATATTAACACCCCTTAGAGTCTTTTCCACCTATTATATGATAAAATTCCCCCCATACTCGAGATGAAAAAAACAAATATCATGAGGCATACCCTGTGTGTCATCACCTCTTTTTATAAGGTTGGTAATAAAATGGGATGATTTGAGTAGCTAGTAAATTAAAGAAGATATGCAACCAACAACACACAACAAGCATCCAACATTCATATCCAACCAGTTTCATCACCACTGGTTTCCTCTCGAACACACGCATGCATAAGTTAATAAAACGCGACACCCTATGCATCAATTATTGCCACAAATAATGGGAATCCCGACCTCCACATATCACAACATCCTTCTAGGCTCACATCACAACACAAAATGTAAGAAGGAAACATCGTATCTACTGGGCTATTTGGACTTACACAAGGAATCTATCCATAATACATAATGATCCCTCATGGATCCAAGGAACAAGGAAACTGTCCTTATAAGAAAGAGGTTAACCCAGAACCCTACCAGTCATTATTTTTTCATCTATGAGTCAGTTCTTTATTTCATCTAGAATTAACTGATTTATTAATTTTACATTTCTATTATCAGAAACCAAAATGGAAATATATTACAATGTAACTAAAATATTAATTAACATGCCTTAAAATTCAATAAAAAAACATGCATCAATATGCCTCAGTCTCAATAATTAATTCAGTTTTACCAGCTCGCTACAACATCAACAAAACACATTTACATTCCTCTTTATCTTACATGAAAAATAATTAAAATTATTATGTATTTAAATTATTTACCAGTTTCTGTCATGAATGACATGAAATACATGGAAATCATAGATATTACACAATATAGAAAAACAAGAGGCAATCATACATTAAATAAAAACAAATTTATCTAGTTAAAATATTTATTATTTCAATTACATTGTTATCCACATGAATAAAACATGATAACTCTACAGTTTCATGTAAAAGGATAGAGAAACCCTGAACCCATACCTTAAAAGGTTTATGATTCTCTTTTCATGAGAACTATCCTAGAAAACAGATCTGGATCACCTTTTATGGAGGACTACATCCACCAAAGGACATAGAGACACAACTACACCAGTCAACCGCCATGAAAATTCCATTGGGAACATGGAAATAGAACACAATAATAGGTAATGGAGAAATATAAGGAGATGAGACTATATTAACAATGGTATATCAATCTTTATTTTGAAGATTGATCGATTCTACTTGGTTGTACCAAAACGGGGGGTACGCTTGCAGCAAGAAGATGCTATAAGGATGAAATGATCAATTTCTATAACAATTTGCACGAATCATATAAGAAATAAGGTATGTATCAATCATCTCACACTGTTGAACAATGAGAAAGAACAAGGGAAGAATTTATCTCGTCTCTATACGATATTTATTGGAGCTACATCTTAAAATACAATGGACCATCCATTAATTGATATCACATTAAAAAACATGGTTTGACCAATTAATGGAATTTCAATAATTAATAAAAATTAATATTGGAGTTATGGGATTTTAGTCATCCTTAAGTCCCCTAAAATATGGCATTAAATGCAGTTTATGTCAGTGGAAATGTCATGTTTGTGAAACTTAAGGAAATCTGGAAAAAATTGGTAATTTTGAAATGTAAAATGACTTATCGGTCTAGAAACAATGTAGACTCAACATTTTAGAAATATTATAGACTCAATATTCTAGAATCATTGTAGAATCACAATTATGGAAATAATGTAGACTCACCATTAGATGTATCACCATTTTGGAAACACTATAGACTCACCATTATAAAAACACTATATACTCACCATTTTGGAAACCTTATGGACTCGACATTTGGGATACACTATAGAATCAATGATAGATGTATCACATTCTAGAAACGTCTTAGGTTCACTGTCATTGAAACATTGTAGACTCACCATTCTATAAACACTATAGACTCACCATTCTGGAAACATAGTAGAATCGCTGTTAGATTTATCACTGTTCTGGATATAATATAGGCTCTCCATTCTAGAAATACTAGATACTAACTATTAGATGTCTCATCGTTATGGAATCCCTATAGACTCTTTGTTCTAGAAACACTATAGAGTCACCATTCTAGAAATTGTGTTCATAGAAATAGAAAGTTGGAAATGTTTTGGGGATGAGTCATCTTGACCTCCCAAAACACCTCAATCACAAGATTTATGAAAGGGAATGGAGATAATATGTCTAGGGCCATAAATCATATAACTCTAAAAACATTATTTCCATTGAGAATCAAAAACCATCCCAGATAAGAAGGGATCTGAACAACCAACCACTTAGATATCTCTCAGCGAGAGAATGATATAAAAATCAACAAAATAAAGCCATATTATATATACAAAGGAGTCTAAAAAAACAAAATGATCATCTTTTTAAGAAAAAATATTATACAAAAAAAATCAGGGTACTGAGAGTGTATCTGCAACTCACGTTCCCATGTAGCATATTCCTTGACACTCTGTCACCACAAGAAATGAATCAAGGGAATAACACGCCCATACAACACCTTCTCCATGTATTTCTAGAGCTCTATTGGCCTCTCCTCAAAGGTCCCATCATTGTCAATGTTGATATCTCCTAATCGATGACATGAGAGTCATCATGAAGATTACGACAGAGTTGTGACACATGAAAAACAATGTGTATCTATCTCATCTACATGGGAATTTCTACTCTATATGTCATGGATTCAAAATGACCCAACACCTGGAATGACCGAAAAAACTAGTGAGAAATCATACTCGCACAACATAACCTTTGTTTACCACGACATGTATTCACCTTCAAAAACAAGTGATCTCAAACTTCAATCTCTAAAGGTCTAATTTTTTTATTGGAAATTGATTTCAGAAGATCCTATGTTGCCTTCATCCTCTAACTAATAATTTGAAACATCTCTGTCATATTATTCCCAAGTTTTGATTGAAAAATTGATTACACTCCACCCTAGTCCAACATAATAGATAACATAAAGGTCGTCCATACTGGGATTCAAACGAAACCAAACCAATGGTCAAGTGAAAACTATTATTGAATGAAAACTCCACTAAGGGTATGTTCCTAATCCACAAATCTCTAATGTACTAAAAAGGATAGTGCAACATGTCTTCATCTGTATGGATTGTCTGTTATGTCAGACCATCCGTCTGGCGATGTTAAGCAGTGTTGAGACATACCTGAGAACAAAAATCATGTTGGAGGCCTCTCCACACCCTAGAGGTAAAAGGGGGATCTTGATCAGAAATGATCATCATCAAGAAAATGTGGAGTCTCACCACCAGCTTTAGATATTGCCTTGATAAAACCTATATTTACCTTGATTCCTTGATTGTTATAAAGGTGGATGATATCCTAAAAGGATCCAATACCTCCATTTTTTAGAAATTCCAACCCTGATCTTGAGGAAATTTTGTACCAATGTACTTTGAGATGTCCTCCTAGTTCCATTAAGGACAATCTAATGTATAGTGGAAACCATCAAGGACACGGTGCCCAACCTTCACCTTCTGGTAGACCAAGCATCAAGACACGAACTCCAAAACTGCATGCTTCAGCACAGAACACCAAAACTGTCTCCCCCTGGCTGATCACATCATTTCTACACTAGGATTCACAGCTAATGGTTATCTATGGAACTCACTGAGAATCATCCCACGCATTTCCAAAAGGAATTAAATTCATTCCCTAGTAAAACATCGGGTGTTTTTCATTCTCGAACTATCAATCATTGGACTCTCCACAAATAGATCAATCTCTTAATACTTCCACCTCAATATCCACCAACTAGGACACTTCCAACTAGTTCACTAGTGATAACTACACCGTCATCTGATAATTACAACCAATTCCCACAATACCTCCCATATCGAGATATAATGAAAAACATTCATCAATCACCCTCCTTAAAAGAAAAAACTAACGCACTACTTAAATAACATACTTAATACCTAGAACATGTTCTATAACATTCCACTTTACAAGTTTATACATGATTTTGATGTTGTATTCATGTATTAACTCCATCTACTGACACTGCTGAAAGTTCAAGTCACACTAGGAGAAGACATTTCTCATACTAATATGATAGGTGAAAACCTCAATACACTATCCAATGATGTAATGTCTCAACAAATTCAGAGAATACACCATGACCACAAAATCGAGAACACAGGTTTCATAGTTACATTCATAGGGATATAGCAGTTGATACCCATAAGATACAACAAAAATCTACTATATTAGAACATAGCTTATAGGTAGATGCGAAGCATCACAAAAAACATCAAAATGAACTCCCTCACCTTGAAAAAAAATATAGCACATACCAACTTCGCATTAAATACTCAAAAGTGTCCAAACAAATATCATTCCACATGAATGTTTGATAATTCTATGTCAATTTTGTCAGATTAGTCACAATCCAATAGAAATTGGCTATGAACCCCTTGTTGTAGCCAATGAGACCAAGGAATCATCACACCTCTAACTCTATCATCGGTGTTTTCGAGGACACCACCTATTCAATCATTGATGGATCCATATCTATGTATATCTAAGACGCTACATTCCCTAATAAAAAAACTTTTTGAGACCAAAAATCACACTATGAAAACATCCCAAATAGCTATTGTTGATGAAGAACTCCCAAAATGGGGTGCAGATGACCTGCATGATCCACCTCATACAAGTAGTACACAAGGATTTCATTAATGATTGGACTACCAAATTATCCATGAACTCACATACTATAACATTGATCAATCCCATAATCGCATATAGAGAATTAATCAATGTGAACGAAATTACAAAAAACTTTTAATGCCCATTATGACAATGAGAATTAATATTCTGGATATCTTCATCGGTCACACAGATATGCTGATATCCTGACTGGAATTAGTTCTCTGAGATCCTACATAAAACCATTATTTGATCGAATAAATCAACAATCTGTGGAAGAGGATAGTGAATCATCCTTCAACATTTTTTAAGTGATGATAAAAAATTCACAACGGAAAACTATCATTAGACTTCTTCAAGAACAAAACAGGTGCACCCCATGGTGAAACGCTCCGGGAAAACCACACTAAAAGATTCTATCAAGTTGTATACCCAGCTCCCATAACATAGATGGGGCCATCCTCTAAAAAGATATCTGGAAAAGTGATGCTCTTAGTTGTTGCTCGATCCCAAATTTGATATCTCATTGAGGAGGTAATTCTACATCCTCTTATATAAGCACTTCAGGGTACTCTTCTATGTCCCTAGGAAATGCCAACTGTTGATCCTATGATGAACATCAAATTAGTTTATCCATCAATGATGACTAATATGAAACACGCCTCTGACCTTTTTGAGGTTCTCGATCACCAACAAACCCCACTGACTATCCCTTAGTATTAGAGAACTCCACGCACATCATGAAGCAATCCACTATATTCTTCCCCCCAAAAAAACCAACCGATGCTATGAATGGAATCATGTGGTTGTATCCATAAACATTGGAAATCGTCACAAGAGTGGTTCTCCCCCAGAAGTAGATCACAATCTTTGTATACGTCAAATAAGTTATCATGACCTATACCAAGCGTGGTGAATGCCAAAGGAACTGGAAACCTCTTTACCTAAAATACAAAATCATGGAAAAGGGCAATTGATATGCATGTCTTTGTTAATCATGAATCAAACAAGTCATACACATAAGTTGAAAAATTTATAATGGTACCTCAAATGACATCGGGCTCACCTGGCACTGGAAATGCCAAAGAATAAAGCTGAAAAAGACCTCACCCATACATCTCTAACCTTAATAAAGACAACCACCAATGGTTTTATCTTCTCTATGAGGATGGGGAGCCTCACATTGATATCCTCTACCTACCCATCTGCTCTCCACTAATCCAAAGCTGGGGAAACATATGGTTTCTTCCTAGGCCGGAACTGGATCAACGGTGGAATCTAGAGTGGAACAACTGGTGCACGCTAACCATAATTAAATGGTAGGAACTCTCAGCATATATGGCCTTAGGACCCATGTTAAAAATAATAACCTGATCCCTTTGATGAGTCCTGACAAGATACACCTATAGTGAATCGAGATGTTATGGTCTAAGGCCTACCTTTAAGAAATGGAAACTCTTGTTCCCAAAAAAATGAGAACAGCATACCACATTGATTCTTCAAGAGGAATCCCAAAAACTCTCTTCTATTGACAATATTGTTCTTGATAATATCATGTCGATGACTTATTCCCTTCATAGAACCTCAAGATATCTTTTTTTCATAAACAGATTGACCTGCAGGTAGATCTCAAGATGCAAATCCCCCATGAAATGAATCTTCTTAGACTCCTCATCTAGAAACATGTCTGAAGAATATCATAAAATGTTCCTAAAATGGATTCCAAATTATCGCACACTAGATCACCCATGTCAAATGGTCAGCATCTACAAGTTACTGGATGCCTTCATGATTTTTGAACGTAACCTGACTCTAAATATGTGTTGGGACACCTCCCACGAGATCGTTGACTCCTCATGAAGCTAATGAAACTAGAACCACCACTTCCTTGCCTCCCTAGACATCATCATCACAACCAAAGACACTATGTGCTCTTTCTGAGCATAGATTTATCTATGGTTTATCTCAACATCCTCCAACCAGTCTTTTGTAGCTGTATCTAAAGAGGATCTCTCAAACTTCTCTAGACATTGGCATTGAATCTCTTATATTTTCCACCTCCATGTTTCATCATTGTCGTCCTCTACCCTATGGAAATCTACCGGTGTATCCTGATAGATAGCTTCTGCGGAAACCTGATGAGGACATTATCATGGAGCCATACCTAAAAAATAAAAAATACATATTTCTCCTAAACTGGAAATTTGGGTGAATAAATAATAAATAATTTATTTTTTTATTTTATTCATTTTAGTTTAACCTATCCTCATATCTATGCGTTCAATAAATGGCGTAATGAAGAATAATGCAGGATTCTTTCCTTGGAATCTAACCTACAACTAGTATCACATCAATTTGTAGCCACAATAAGAATAATTTCTTATACATCATATCACATGGGGCCCTAAACGTCTATGTCTCAACCATTCTAAAGTGTTTACAACACTTGATAAACATAAATTACACTATTTCCCAACCAACCCATGTATGATCACCTTTTCCTAACACCAAAATCTATTCCATCCACCAAAATAACCATTGATACAACCTTAACCTGACCACTTCAACACAATGTATACACCTATTAAGATGCAAATTTTAGAAGGGAAATAGTGTCCCATGAGTCACCTCCAGTAGACCTCGAGTTACCGACTCTCCCTAAGTGTATAATAAACACGCCAATGGGAGGCATTTCACTCTGTGGGAACACATGAAAAAGAAAGTGAAAATAAAGACACAAACCTACTCAAAGTTAGACTTCAATATAAATGAAAACCCAAGTACACATATGATATATAATGAAATAACTAATACAACTGAATTGGAAAACTACTAGTTCCAAAAGTAAGTAAAAATAGAAATGACCTTGAAGTGCAAACAGATCCTGTAACACCAATCAATTAGTAGCCAGGAAAATCTCCAACCTGCTCTAACTTTCCGGAAAAAAATATTTTATATATACAAAGGGTGAATATAATAGTATACTAAAAAGGATCCTCCCTAGATCATCTTTTTCAAAAGTAAATAAAGCATGATATAGCACAGTGAACAACAAGTTACAGTAACTCATCACATAAATATGTATAATATGTTCTCATCCTAACCATGGATAATATAACCAAGTATTTCATACAATAGTATAAAATATAATAGAAAATATCCTGGGAACTCCAATTCCACTTCCCCACTAATTTATAAATTTTCTCTAATGTTTCATGTCATAAGTATATTTCTCTGAAAAGGATTTCCTAAAGATACCTAGGTGAAGCACCAGGACATTCATCTATCGCTACAGAACCACAACATCCACGTATCCAAATATTCCAGGTAATTTGCAGGAGCCTTCCCAGCTTTCCTATCATATATCATACATCAAAAATAATACATCAATCAATTGTATCCCATATACTGAGTAAGGAACCTCTTTCCATCACAACCTATAAACATTACACCTGTAGTAGTCAATAAGAAACTATGTCAAGAATAAATGCCTTTTAATAACCACATTCTAGTACTTCCCTCTATAAACATATATGGGGAATACTATTCTTTGTGTCTCCCAGCACTAGAAACTACCAAGAGAAGGGAGCGAGGCCAAAGGGGGTAGTCATCCATCAACCATCCCACCAGAATGATTGAGGAAACACCCTCTTTGGGATCAAAGTCCACGTGTTGATAGTTTCTCTCACAAAAGGGGTAGAGTATCATGTTGAAACATAAAAATTATTGAACATAGTATATCTCACAACATCACTATCAAAATAACATAGTTATTGACTAAAATTAAACTAACGTATCTTAGACTACAGAATTGCACTGATAATATTAGGTATCCAACATGTACACAACCATTTATAGATCAATACTAGATTTATTTACCATTTTTTATCAATTTCTATTTACATTAATTAATTCATTAACCATTAAATATGCACTATTAACTACACATAATATTTCATTAGAATTCAAGAAAATACAGACATTTGTTTTAAATTGTAGCCTCATCATTGAATTACATGAAGTTACAACCCCATGGGTTATCATAATTTACTCAATCATATTTTAATATAATTATTACTTTCCAGTATTCCAATGAATTATGGAAATACATTCAATGCTACCAACCACAAGGGTCTCAACATAGTGAGCGGTTGAACTAAAAATCAACAAATTTCCACTTATAGAAAGAGTGAATACCAATCCATACTCGAGAAGCTAAACACGAAAATATCATGTCATACATTATGTTTCTTCACAACCATTGTAATATTGTATAAAAATAATCAACCTTGAGAAGTGGGGAATGTAAGTAAGATAAACATCCAAAAATATTTATCAAGAATCCATCATTCATGTCCAACATGTTTCATCACCTCTTGTGTCCTCACTGACACCCTCATTCATAAAGTAATGCATCTCACCACTCTAGGGATCAACTATTACCACAACCAATGGGCCTAACTTCATCCACACAACACAACAACCATCCAGGCTTAGATCACAACACTAGAAGGAGGAAAAAACATCATATCAATTAGGATCTTGTATCATAAATAAGGTATTCATCCTTCAATAATAATGAGCACTCATTGTTCTAATGCTCAAGGCACTCAACCTTACAAGAAATAAGGTAACTAAAAACCCAACCATGCATTATCTTTTTATCAACTAGTAATTTCATTAATCCATTTGAAGTTACCCAATTTAATATATTTTGGATTCAAATATGGGAAACCTAAAAATTAATCTATTAAAATTAACTAAATAGTTTATTTACATTACATCATTTCAATATCAACATACGTAAACATGCCTCTGGCTCATAAATTAACTAAATTTAACAAGATTACTACAATAAAAACAATATTAATTTAAATGCCACATTATATTTTAAAAAAATAAAATTACTCTCATTTTATGTTATCTACCAATTTCCCTCATAAATGACAAGAAATACATGGAATGGAATGTTATCACACCACCAATAAAAACAAGAGGAAATCATATAATTGAAACCAATTTTTTAATCTGGTTAAAATATTTATTATTTCTATTCCATTTTTATCTAGTGGGATAAATCATGATATCTCTACATTTTCATTTAAAATAATTTATATACCACAAATCCTATACATTAAATTTTTTTTTGATGCTCTTTGCATGAGAAAAATCCATAAAAATAAATCACAATCACCTATCCTATTAGACTACATTCTCCCAAGTATGTGGTGACACAACAACAACAATAATCACCCAAGAGAAGTACATTAGTAACATAAAGATAACATTCCACAAAATGGGAAAGAGAAACAGATGTAGAGGAACCTATAAGAGTTATATAAGATCATACCATGTATCATATATTAATAAATTATTCTTGGATAGAGAAAAATAGGTTGTACATATGCAGAAGGAAGAAACTCTATGGAGGATATTATACAAGCTACCACATTATGCACAACTCCTAGAGGATGGAAGGATATGTTTTAACATCTCACACTAGGGAACAATGTGGAAGTATACGGGTGGAAGATATCCCATCCCTTTAAAAGATATAATGGATCATCGACTTATGATATGTTGGATATTACATCAAAAGTACATCACATTAAAACATTTGATTTTAACTTGTAATGGAATCCCGATCCTTACGAATTTCAATATAGTATTTATAAGAAATATATTAGCCATAAATCCCTTAAAAATGATTTTAATGCATTTTTCATCAAAGAAAATGTCAAAAATGATAAACTAAATAAAATAAATAAAAATCAAGAAATTAGGAAAAGGAAAATGACTCATTAATATAGAATTACTGTAGACTCTCTATTTTGGAAACAATGCAGACTCACCAATCTTGAAACATTGTAGACTCACCGTTAGTTGTTTTACCATTCTTGAAAAACTATAGAATCGTCGTTCTTGAATCCATTTTGGATAACTGTTACATGTCTCAAAATTCTGGAAATACTATAGTCTAACAATTATAGATCAACTATAGAATCATCATCAGATGTATTACCATTATAGAAACATTATAGACTAACCATTCCGGAAACACTCTACAGTAGCATTTCTGGAAACATGGTAGACTCACCATTCTGGAAGTACTTTACACAGAACATGAAATTTGGAAAAGTGATGGGGTTGAGTCACCTTGAACACCCTGAACAACTTAAACATCATATCATAGTTTGAGAAATAAACCTGATAGTTCTAGAATGTTACAATAGTAGATAATGTTTTTAAATAACAAAATAATTATACTAATTTATTTTCTTGTTAAAAGGGCGGATGTGTGTATTGAACAAAGGATCATGTAGGATAACCTTCATATTTGATGATGAAATATATTATATTTGTTATACCTTGATCAATTTATATTCTAGTGTATATAAGTGGGTTCGTGGAATTATTTTGGTATTTATAATCTCTTATGTGTTGGAGAATCTCTTTATCGAAAAAATTATGTACTCACATTCAATTATATAATTTTTTTTAGGTATTTTATAATTAAATACATTACTGATACTACTATATATATTTTTGTGATGAACTATATACATATATCATGGAATCTACTTGAACTAAGTCAAAATATATATATTGGAAATGTACCATAGTGGTTAAGTAAGGAGAAATCTATGAAGGGTTTTTAACAATGATTCATGGAATGGAATAAAGACATATAAAAAACCATTAATTTTTTTTAAAATTCATGATATTATTTGTTATTTTTTTATATGTCATATATCATTTATTCAATGTTATGAAATCATACTGATTTTCCTTCTGTGTGGAGAATAAAAAGTACATACCAATCCAACCAAGTACATTGTAACATTAATTCAATCATTAATATCATTAATTACATAATATGTGAGGATATATTCTTCATAACTAGAGATTTATATGAGATAATTATATGGATTTAAACTAATTATTGTTTCTTATTAGGAATTGTCAATATGAAATCTTAATTCGGATTCATTATTTGTATAAATGGAGATGTTATCAATTGGATGTTTTCCAAACTAGAAACTATGACGGAATTCCCAATAGATGAAAAATACATCACTACATTAGAAGTTGTGAATGATCATCCTTTTAATAATAAATATACTCGTGAGATTACAAAGGTTCCTAGAATCAAGAAACTTATCATGATTTAATATGGAAATGAAGAATCTATTTGTAAATCCAACGAACCCTAGTATTTCAAATTTTTCAAAAACATTCATTAATAATAATACATCAATTGGGAGATCAAAATGGGTAGATATATAAATATTTATATTTTGTAACCAGGCAAAACATTAGAATATACATTATCCAAACTAGTAGCATTATAAATGTAATAGGGTTATATTGACTCTATTAATATTTGATATATTATTTATTAGATGAAATTGTTGTAAAACATATCATGGTTTTATAGTAATGTAATTATATGTTTATTATTCATTTATTGTGATGTATACACATTATGTGAATAATACAATCATATTATTCCCCAAAAAACAATATTTTTATTTTCATAATTTAATTTCATCATAGACTATTACAGTTTTTGATGATATAATTTTATTAGCTGGTGTATAATATTTTATTTATTAGAAAAATTTTCATCTCATAAAAATATAGAGATTATGAGATAAGTGGATAATTATATTGATTAATTGTACACATAAGTATGTCACAAGGAATATAGTACAATCAATCATTTAAATATGTGTGAATGCCTATTATAAATGAACATTACATGTTGTCGGAAATATTCCTTGCATGAGAAACTTCATTAATTTATATCATTCGTACAAATATCTAAATGATTGGATAACAAGGGGATGTTTGGTATATTTCTATTCATTTTTGTTTGTTAGATATCAAAAAGATGTGAATTTTTAACTTTTATGAAATGTAAGTAATTTTGTCCCCCGAATGAATTATATTGTAGGAATGATTTAAAATTCACAGTTGAGTGACATGTGATTTTCTAGGATACATGGTAGAATGCAATTCGTATATTCATTCAAACTATTCATATTATTTTAATGAATCATTATTGTAAAATTAATCCTATATTATTTGACATATTCCATATATATTGTTTTATTAACATCATCGAGAAATGTTTTATTCATGTATACATTTGATTTATATGAAAAAATTGATTTTGAAACGATCATACAGATATATGGGTGTCCATCATTGTGATCAAAATTGACCTCATTGAAAAATAATTTCCAGTTTTTTTATGAAGGATTGTGTCTTCTTACTTATATAAATTGGGATAGATATATTCTTTGAATATTATAATTTTTTAATGATAACACAAATGTGATATTAGAATAATGGTTTTTTGGAGACGTTTTCACTCCCAAATTTAGTGGGTTTGAATGAATTTTATATAATATAGATAGAGTTAGAAGATTATGTAATAGTGTATAAGGATTATACATTATGGTGAAAAAAATATAAATCATATCATCCATTGATTATATCATTGTGATATTCACAAAAAACATCATCCTGAATGTGAACCCTTGTAATATGGTACACATCGTATATTTTTTTTATCATTACATATTGAATCAATGATGATATATTGGGAATTTAATTGGTTTCATTCTATTTCATTAGACATTATAAGTTCTAAAAAACCCGTTACTAGTCTACTTAGACTATTTATTCTATAATCAAATGGAGAATTTCAAATTTTTTTCATTTCAGTTATTTAGATTATATATTATATCATTTTAAAGTATCTAATCCCTTTAACCCTTCAATGAATTTCCATTGAATATAATGATGTATCATCACTTTTTTTATAATAATGATTTTTCTAAATTCATAATATAGTTAATAATAAATTTATAATATGTTGATTGTAAAATTTATTCATGAGGTTGGAAGCATGATATTTTAAGACATTGATGTAATGTTTAGAATGATCACTATTTGGAATTTAAAAAATTTGAAATGTAGTGTATAATATGGATAATGTATTACCACTTTTTTTTTCATGGACTATATTCCATAATTTTTATACTAAAAAATCCTAAATTTCAATGAATCACAATACAATGTGTGTTAAAAAGATATCACATTATTTTTAATGGGTTTCTACAAAATTGGATGTGTTTAATAACCAATGTTGGATTTTTAGTATAGTGTTAGAGATTAACATAATAAGAAGATTATTTAGAGGGATATTTTGGAAACATAATGAATTATCTTTGGTTATTAATTGTGATACAATTTAACTAATAATATATTTGAATTTTAGAACCAAATTATGTTACATGATTGAGTATATGTTGTCGATGTTTGATATTCCTAAACTCCATCACAAGAATAATTAGCCTAAAAACGTAGTATTAATCTTAATAGTAATATTTGATGTGATTTATTGATTTCATAATATATTTTCCCCCATCAAATCACATTGTTTATTTAAAAAAAGTATCATAATCATAAAAATTCAAACTGTTTAAAAAATATTAAATACTCAATAGTATTTTTCACTTTAGTCCATAACTACCAATAATGGTAAAAATTTACAAATAAAATAATTGCATCCACCTATATACTAAATCAATATAATAAATAATATTTCATAAAAATAATGTAAAAATAATGTAATATTTTTTATTATCACTATATAATTGTTGATTTGTTGTAAATAATGGCCCATTATATTTCACAACATTCATTCTTCTCTAAGAATAATGTAACACCGATACACCTTGAGACTGGAGAATGTCCATTAAATTATAAAATTGTCATGATTACAAGGAAATAAAATCCACAAGGTCCAAAAATATAGTAGTTTTTTAAAAAATAAATTGATAAAAAACACAATACAAATATTACATTGAGAAACTGAAAATAAATCATGACACATAATAAAATTTAATGAACTACATCCTTGATAGCTTATTCTTATATTATTTATACATTTTCTTGTGAAAGGAGAAAATAACATGGGAAATCTCAAATTCTAGTTAAGGTTTAGAAAATCAGAAGATATAAAGAATCAACGAACATAATAAACCTGGAATGTGGAATAACTGAGAGCACATTCCATTCAAATGATTGTATAATGAAAATTCAATTTGAAAATGTTTGAAACTAGAACCCATGAAATTTAATCAATAAAATAAGAATAAACAACATCCATAGGTAATTTCAATGGGAAATGTTAGGGATAAATAATCACTAAATCAGAATGAGGGAAATTCATAATTATTGGACTACTAAATTCCTATATACATGGTACCTTTACTCTAAAGTCCTTGTTAAGATGGTTTATAACATATGTGGTAAAACCCCATCTGATTTGTTCAATTTATTCTCATCGTGAGACTTCTAATGCATCGAGGGACTATCTATAACTAGGATCCACCCATGTCATACTTTCCCAAATAATTTCAAATATATCAAATAAATTATTTAATTTATACACAATGTTCCTTATCGTATATCTCTATTGAGAAAAAGCTATGTATTTACATTATTTCACTAGATAATCAAATAATAGTCATGTACACATTGTGTATAAAAATGGTCTAAATATTACGAAATAATTAAAAACATCAGGTAATATTATGGATATGAAAAATAATTATTATCCACAATGGAAAATAGTTATAATTGAGTGATTATTTTAGGATAATCTTATGAATAACAAAAAAACATTAGGTTTCAATGAAGAAATTTATTACTTGGTAATTTTCAATTCAAATCCATTTTGATGAGACAATTAAATGTTAAATTTAAAATAATATGATTATAAAGGATTCATGACATAATATATCAAAAGGGTCCATATAATCACCACATTAAATAATTAAGTGGTTAATATGACATTTATCCCATATATAAAAAAAGTGACATGAAAATTACTAATCGTGCATTTCCATTTAGATGATCTTACGTAAAAATAATTTATTAGTGTATTAATCCTATTAAAAATAGATAAAATCCAATTAAATGATTAAATATAATATATATGGACGTCCTATAATATAATATTAGTCATTTTTTAGGAATCTTGGAATATTTTCCCAATTTCATTTTTTAATTACTTAGTTTGCTATGTATGTAATGACTTGTTATATATTGTTCATGTTACTCATATCTTGATTTAATTATGTCCATAATCTAAACAATTATGTAAATATTTTATATATTCATTATATATGTAGTTATATAAATACATAATGTTTGTTGATTGGAAATTTAATGCACCGTTCATGAAGAAGATAGTTCGTACGTATGAATGAACACTACTTTGATTTATTTTTATAATATAGGAGAATGAAAAGTAAAATATATATATGGAATTTATAATTAAATTATCATAATTATATCATATTTATCAAATATTATTATTAATTCCATCCTTAATACAATCCATGTATAGCATGAACGAATGGCGTCGCTTTATGGAGGTGGAAGTCCACACTTCTACAAAAAAAGTTATCATATTACAAAAAAATGGAACGTATTTTGTAATATATTATATAAAAAGTATAGAAGTATTAGTATAACATTTATATCACATATATGATATATTCATAGGGTTCTCATCATAATTCCCAACCATGATATGTGGAAAAGTAAAAATGAACGACCTCATTTCAGGAGGCGGCAGTTCTCCATAAAAATGGAATGTTCATTACCCATTCGATGTAAGCATATGTAGGTGTTTGTAGTACCAATAAAATAATGATATCATGGTATATTGAATATTTTTTGTAAGTATATAATAATGATATTATTTATTATTAAGGAAGTTGATAATGAATCAATGTACAAAATTCTTGTTGATGAATGTTTACTCTTCTTTAGGTAACTACTATTGGTTGAAAAAAAAGATATTTTTGGTTTTATATGTACAAAAATTCATTTTTTTAGGGTGATGTTAGAAATGTTTGGAGATAATCTTGGAATGTTTTTATAGTAAATTTGGAATGATATGTTTGATTAAATGGGAGGGGTGGGTTCTTTTCTCTAATGAAGGAGGGGTGGCTTCCTTGTTAATTTTTTAAATGTAAATTCCAAAATTAAATTGACAATGTAATATGTTCGGAATTATGGAAAAAAACCATTCCAACAGAGGACAGGTTTTAAGTATGTCTTTATAATAGGTATTTTTAAAACATTTAGGTCATTTTGGAACTTATGTTTATGGTATTGTATCAAGTAATGCTAATTTATATTTTTTTCATTATAATTAATTTAACATCATTTCAATAATCAAATTAGTGAATATTATGATAACAATATTATAAATTATAAATCAATATAATTCCTAATGTGGACAGATTTTCCCAATTTACAAATGAATCAGTGGAAAAAATTAATTGAAATTTAACCCCAAAAACAAGATGAGACGATTGGTTTTTAAAGTAAAAATGTTCAAAAGATTATCATGTTATTATATTTTGTTTCAAAAAAGAAAGTGATTAAATTTATAAATTTAATTAATTTTTATATAATTTATATTCTTTTAATTAATAAAATAAAATACATTTTACCTATATATATAAATTATATAAAATATTAGTTCTCAACTACAATTTATTAATGTTTACTTTTAATAAAAAAGTGATTTCTTTCTGAAAAAATACCATAAATTAACAATAACATAATTTAAACATTAGTATTTCAAAAATAGATCTATTTTTACTTATTATATTTAGAAACGTTCAAAAATATATATTTAAAATTTGTTTTTACTATAAATGGTTTTAAATGTTCTTTTATAAAACTAAGGTTATTTTTTGAAAATTAGGTTTGTTTTATACTATTATTATCAAATATATTGAATAAATTTCATAATAATTGATAGTATATATAAAATATATATTTAATATAAAAATTCCATAAGTGTTTTATATGTTTATGAACTCTGAAAAATTGACTAAACAAAATTTCATTAAAATGTGTGTGGAGTGCGTTGCAAAAAAGTAGATTATAGGGTGATTTTCTAGATATAAACAAAATTAAATTCATTATAATATGAAAAAATTCTAATGTAATGGGGTAATAAATTCTTCGATCATATAAATATATCTTTTCTAAAATTTCAATTGTATTATCTTCTAAAAATATGAGGGTAGTTTTCCTCCATAGAATCCTATAGCTCCCATATCACCTCTTCCATTTTCTTGTTTTTCGATTGTTCCATTAACATATGTGTCAAATAATTCTTCAATAAATTCTATCACGTATCAAAATATAGTTAATTTCTTCACATCATAAATTTTTAGGTTCCAATTATATATCATCATTCTTGAACAAATATGGGGGTCATGAATGAACTTCTTTTGCATTGATATATGAATGTAATCGTGTTGTTTTGAGAGATTTTTATTCATTTAAAAATAATAAATAAAAAATAAAACACTATATTGATTTGTAAGGGTTAGATGTACCTAAGACACCATTTCCATTTATTATTGAACCCGATAACAACTTACTATGGAGACAATTTCACGAAACCTAGATCTCACACTTGGATCACTAAATCATTAATTTTATTATTATCATAACACATTTTCTTAATTTTATATATTTAAAAATGATTTTGAAGAGCCTATCCCTTTGTTGTAATGTCTTAAACAAGTTCTGGACATATGAGTTTCCATTCTCCAATATCATCCCATCAAGTTTGATTAAGACATTTCAGGCCATATAATGCATCATATGGAACCATTTGAATAGATGAATGGAAACTAATATTAATGGAAGACAATAATAAATTAATGTACTTATCCCATATACTTTTAAATTATAGTGGGAATGAAATCAAATTTTCATCAAATGGTCTGATTGTCCTTTTAGAATTTCCGTAAATTTTAGGTTGGTAGGTATTGATCAAATTAATCTTAGTATCAATGTAATTCCAATGTCTCATTTAGATATTTAAGGTAATGTAGGTATCTTGTTCCAAAAAAATTGATATTGGAGAAACATGTCGGCAAAAGGCTTCATTAATATAGATCCTTTTGAAGTGATCAAGGAGAGTATATTTACTTTTAATAGGAAAATGTGATAATTTGGTTTGGCGATAAATGGTAACATATATTGAATAATTATTTCATGGATATAGAGTTCATTCTGAGAAAATGTCCATAATAATTTCAGCCCATTTCCATATAGGAATATTAAGAGGTTATGTCACTCATTTAGGATGCTTCCTCACATGGTTTTCTTGTTGAAATATAAATAATATGGAAAATAATCATCAATTTCCCAATAAATGTAATTGAAAAAAATATTTAATTTCATAATCCATCTTGGTGATTCTAAGATGATTATAGAAAAAATTTCTATGTTTAAAATCATACAATTCCCATTTTTGATCAGCTATATAAGGAACACATTGCATCATTCAAAATATAAGAACACCATTTTCAAAATCAATGTATTTTATTTTTATTTTATTCACAGCACTATTTTTCTTCTAAAGTTATCATCATAGGATTGAGAATTCATTTTATTCACTAGTAATTGTGGTTTTGAAATCTAATAAAAATTATATATGTCTCTCATTCCTTATAAATACACATATCCATTTTTACTATATTCTGTAACATTGGATCTATATTAAAATACATTTTGGATAGAACTCAATGAACCCCCTAAATGAATGAATACTCTTACTAATTTTATTCCCTGTAATGATAGTGTACTGAGAAATTTAAATCCAGTATTATCATGAATCATAGAATTATTATCATTTTGTGCTCCTTATGTTAGAAGATGTATTTCAGGCCCATATGATCCATTTAAATTTCATGTTATTTATCACACTAAATTTTATCAATCTTATTTGGGTGAATTTTACTCCTGCCAACTCAAGATATTCAGTGGTATAGTTTTGTTCAAGAGATTCAAATTTCTATGATGCATATGAAAAAAAATTCATTTTTCATTAGTACACAACCATTCACATCCATAAATTAATCACTATATATTATTAATCCCTGACATCGAGATAATTTTGTGGAAATCGAAGCATTTTCCAATCGTCCCTTCAGTTCATAAAATCTTTCTTCCCATTGACTTATTCAAAAAAAATACCCATTAATATGTAATAAGGGTCAATTAGATTGTCAATTCTTTAAAATAATTATCAAATCATCGAGAGAAACATGCCAATGTAATGAAACTATATACCTCAATTTTCTTTTTTATTGTATTCCATTCGATGAATACATTTTTCATTTTATTATCTACTAATATTCCATCCATATAAAAAATATTTCCAATAAATGATACATATAGATTACTAAAATTCTCTTAAAACATTTACAATATATATCTTCCCTTAAATGAGTCATTTTATTGATCTTACATTCACTCTATTGGTCCTCAGAGCTATTAGAATACAAAATAATATCATCAATTAACTCCACAAAAAATCAAAATAATCATTAAATATAATGTGGATTAGTTTCATAAAAAATAGAGGCTGAATTATTCAATCCAAATGGAATTACTGTAAATTCATAATTCATATGACTCATCCAAAAATATTTTTCTTTTAATTTGTTCATTATTTACTCATAATTATTTATACTTATAATGAACATCAATCTTTGAAAAATATTGGGGTCTGTGAAGTTGATAAAAATTATAATCAATCTGAGGAAGAGGATAATTTTTCATCATTATAATATAATAAATTTCACTTTACCTAGTCCACATCCTCATGGATCCATGCTTATTCGTAAAATCTAAGATACGTGCTCAACATGGTGAAACACTAAGATGAATAAATCTCTTATTTCCCAAGTCCTCAAAATTATTGAAAAATTCCAATATTTCTACAGTTCACATTTTATATGGATCCCTTGATAATGCCGTTGAATTATAAATTAAATCAATATAAAATTAAACTTCATGAATTGGGGGACTCATATGCAATTCCCCATAAAAAACAATATATGGTTGAAAAACATCTATATTTTTAATTTTATGATTGCCAACTAAATTACTACATTCTATTTGTTCTTGTTTCCTAATAATTTAATTTAGTAGGGTAATTTGGGGTGGATCGTAATAATAACTAGATGAGGAAGCTTCTACAATAAGGATAATAAATTATACAATGTACACAGAAATAGAAATTTACTTCATATTTCCAAAAAATTATTCCTCTTATTTGGAGAGTGAATCAATACTAAGGATTATATCAATGTCAACCATAAGTATGATAAAAAGTTACATATATAAATAATGTTTATGTGACATAATGGAGACCTTATAACACATCATGATTGCAATGATACTTCCCAAATATGTTTGGACTGAAAACACCATTATTATATAAAAATGTAAATATATAATCATATAGAAAACTGTGAAGATATAAAAAAGTGAGAAAATTTTAAATAAAATAATTCACAGGATAACGTTGATGATATGATTAAAATACCTACCACCTTTTTATTTGGTACTACTATGTCAGTTATTGTGATTTCATAAGCATGTAAAAATAACCTCATCCACTATAGATGTAGATTCCCTTGAAACATATGGAATCCACTTTCAATGATCTCTATATTCTTCTATTTATAACAATAATATATGTGTTTACCTTCTTCCTCTTTCATTCAATTACATGATGTCCCAATTATCCACAAATATATCAAAATCTCATTCACTTAATGTATTTAATTGGGGCATTCCTTCATTATATATCATTTAATTGATGCTTTTTCAGCAGTGTATTTTTATTTTACACAATACCTTTGTCTTGGTTCTTTTATCACCCCTAGAATTTTTGAATAATATTTTTTACACATTAATTAAAAATTCTCATATTTTTCATATCATATGACACTGAAAATAGTTATATATATATATATATATATATATATTAAAACATTAAGTGAAACAATCTATTAACATGGAACTTACATGGAATGTTCAACACAAATCACTGACATGGATTTCACTACAAGAAAAATATACATGGAAAGTGCTCGAAGCAACACTGACATGGGGTACCTTACACGCAGTACCGATTGTCTATAAAACATCATTTTATAATTATAATTATATAAATTATATATTTAGAAACAAGTTGTTAAAACATACTAATATGAAAAATATAAACCAAATTAAAATATTATTTAATGGTTTTATATAAATAAAAATATTGACAATCCGAAAAAATTACCGTCATTATTTTTTTAGAAATACAATTTTCTCATATGAAATGGTATTCATGTCCCATTATGAGTAACACAAAAATTAATTTTAGAAAAATCTTTAAATATAATACTATAAAATTAAAATAATTTTTTAATTTGAAATTTTAATATTAGAATAGGGTAATTGTAATGAATAGAAATTTCTGTGGAATTTTTTTCATAAATACATGGAAATTTTACTAGTCTGCTGTTTCTAAAGGTGCATGATATTGAGGCCCGATGTGCCCGGAATCAATTTCTGAAGTTTTTTTCGGTTACGTTCAGTAAACGTACAAGTTGGATTTTATAAATTTTGAACCGGTTCCCATAACATAAATACGAGGGCACCGTTTTACTCCCAGCATCGGTGATTTCTTAGTGATACCTTCACCACAGTTGCGTTCTAACTAGAATGGATGTTAGATTTTGGGGATTTTTTAATTAAATTGAATAAAAATAAAGTGTTTACTTTTTTTTATTTTGGTGGTTGAAACCACCAATGGGAGGTTCGAGGTGGGGAAAACCACACCCAAAGCTCCCATGGGAGGTTAGGGTGGTGGGGCCACCCAAGCTTAACCTCCCTTGTGAGGATATTATTATGGTGGGGCCCACACGGGCTTTAAACTCTATTAACCCCCTTGGAACCCCCAATTATGTGGGGAGCCTCTTCACCTTCCTTCCCTAATTAATTGGGCCATCTCCACCCCATTTAATTATGTGAAATAACTTATTTAATTGGAATATTTTTGAATTCTTTCCATCCATTAAAATAATATATAGTCTATTTTTTTTTGGTCGACTACATTCTTTGGGTGGAACATTAATATAGGAGTTCTTGGAGAAACATTGGATCCTCTTCATCTATGCAATGATTAATGCCCCTCTCCAATGAAGAATGACAGATATCACTCTCTCCCTCTTCAACCGAGACAAGAAGTGGAAACACCGTCATCTTTGAAGAACGACGACTTCATCTTCGACTTCGTCACATTTGAATGCTCGTCCGCCAACGATGAGTACCCTTCTTCCTTTTCCAACATCAATGGAATGACGTCCTCCTATCTACAACATTCTCAATGATTTTCAAAAATCGATGAAGGGGGATTTTGAGTTGATTTTATACCGGTTCTACATCGTTGAATTTGGGAATGTGAATTTCCGACTGGTGACACCATAATGGTGAGGGCTCGGAACGCATGAACACAGCCCGACCCTCCCCATTTTTACTGTTCTTATTTGTTGATGATGATGGTGGAACAATGTTTCTGTAGAAAGACTGGACTGCGATGGAGCAATGTGACTGTCATCTGGCCGACCGTGAAGAAAACCAGCGGCGCAAGGGCCGCTAGTTCAACGGAGGGGCGCAGCACCGTCGCACCCCATCGGAATAAGGGGACACCGCCATGAGGGATGTAGTGGTCGGACTATGAGAATCGTTCTATCTCCCCACGTGGAAGAGTAGGAGGTCACGACTAGTCCAGTTCACGGTGGAGGTCGAGAGGCATTGTCGTGCCGCACAGTGGCAAGTAGAACCGTGGCACCAGCACACAACATTGGAGGAACCAGGGCAGCCGACTGTGTCGGCCACCTGTGCGCACTACAGGCAGGACCCCTATGGTCTCTCGGATCACTGAACCTTCTCCTTGTTCCAGTTCCTTTGGATGTCAGGGGGAAAAGCACCCCCCCCATGGCGTGGTTAGCCTGGCCACGCGTGCTAGCCACCGGGCCAGGCAGCCCTTGGGCAGGGTTGTGCCTACGGGCCGGGCCGCCCCACCAAGTCGGGCAGCCCTCAGGCAGGGCCGCACCTACGGTTCGGGCCACCCCCATGGGATGGGTCGGACCCTCGGGTTGGGTCGGACCCTCGGACCGGGTCGGACCCTAGTCCGGACCCGTTTGACCCGAAAACACTTATTTGACCATATATAGGGCTTCCAAAGTTCGATCCATGAACCGTCTACGAAGACTGAAATCTTAGAGTGATATGGTTAGTTTGGCATACCCCCGTGAGTTGTGGACATAATTAGGGTATGAATGTTTTGGTTTGAACCTTAAATCTAACCAGGCCCCTAGTACGGAAATGCCAATAATTCACAAACCGGGCGTCTGATCAATGCGCCGTCTGTTGCGTTAAAACCCCTATAACAGGGCGGAACCTTGAGATAATTAATCATGGTACTTACTAACAATTTATGTATAGACACATGTCTTGAGGTGCGGTCCCTCCCAGAATCAAGCATACCTGAGAAGAACTCTGTGGATGGTTGTGCACTATTGATCATTCCTCGATCATGTGTTGGTCCGTCAGTTCGGATGACTATTCCTGGATCATCTGTTGGTCCAACAGTTCTAACTTCTGCACCTGGATAATGTGATGGTATGATAGAATAGCTGGACTAGGATCATGTGTCGGTCCGACAGCTCTAACGATTGTTCCTAGATCATGCGTTGGTCTGACAGTCTTGACATCTATTCCTAGATCATGTGTTGGTCTGACAGAATAGTTGGTCATGGATCATGTGTTTGTCCAAAAACATAAATGAATAAGTGGATATATCTGGTCATATGTATTTCTCTACAAAAGTTGTATACATGTGTGAGAAGAGTCAGTAACTCCTCTGTCTCCTCATGATTGAGATGGGTCATTTGATAATCATAGTTATATGTATGGGTATATACCTAAGTGGGATGTTCGGTTGATTTAATTATTTGAGGTATATCCTCTTTGGATTTAATGAGACCTTGAGGGTCTCGAGGTCCCGACTGAGTATCTTTATACTCACCCATGCACGGTCTATGCCCACACATCGTTTTGTTAGATGCAGACGACAGACAGCACTGACAATGGATGAGAGAGTGGGGTCTGGACAACACCCATAGGTGGACCTTACGACGATTTGGTGCCCAAAGAAGTCGGAAGGACATAGAGCGCTGAGGAGGCTCTTTGTACCTAACATTCAGGTAGCATCTATGGTGGATGATCCAAGATCTGCTTTTCACCTTCCAGCTATTTGGTCTTTCCTTATACATTACAGTTGGGCTTATATTTACGACCCCTTTTACCTTCCATCACTTCTTCTGTATACAATTTTTACTTTGTGTTTTACTTCCAGTTCCTACTTTTTTTGTGTGTGTTTCACTTTATAATGGAAATATATTCCCTATTTATGGATTTAAACCTTTGGTGCTATTTGACAGACCCTATCCTATGGAAGGTGGGCCTGGGGTAGTCACGATACGGGCCCCAAGGGACGGGTCATGAAAAATTGTTTTCAGAGGAGTCAGTTCTACCACAGAACATAGGACTCTGATCTACCTTACTCTGAAGAGATATTATTAATAGAATGGAGTGTGGTTCTCAGTCCAAGGAGTCCACTATTGGTGTGGTGCCCGACGTATCCATACACCATGACCCTGACCTCCGATTTCTGACTCAGTTCACGAACACACTGATTGAGAGTGTGCATCAAGAGTTTCCATTGTGATCTCTTTGAGTCATATAACCATGTATAAATTATTTTATGTGGTGCACCTATTTATTTTTAGGGTGCCTCCACACAGATAGACTTCCATGGATCCGAGAGTTGTATGAGATGACAACCCACTAAGCGACGAGGCCTCGGTTCAAAGCCATATCATAGTGGAGGAACCAGCGGTACCACTACCCGTTGTGCCACTGATTCCACGAGCCCTAGAAATAGAGAGTACATGCCGCTTGATCGCGTTGTAGGAGTTCCAACACTAGAGGAAACCAATGTTCAGGGGAGAGACGGACCCGCAGGTGGCTGAGGATTAGTTGGAGGTTGTGGGGAGAGTCTTCAGCCTAGTAGGGACACATGCAGACCTTATGGTGATCCTTTCTGTCACTCTCCTTCAAGAAGACGCAGGCAGATGGTGGACCCTAATGCTCCAGGTGCATGACGAGGCGACACTACTCTTGGAAGACTTATAGAGACTGTTCTGAGTAGATTTTGTCCCATCCACCATACGTGCAGTGCAGATAATGAAGATACTTCATCTGCAGCAGGGTAGCATGACAGTGGAACAGTACTCAGCGAGGTTCATTGACAACTCAAGATACTCCACGGATATGGTATGAGACCCATTCTTCAGGTTCCGGACCTTCGTGCAGGGGCTAATGTGAGATATCAGATCCAAGATGATCTCCCTCAGCATCCCGACACAAGCGGGGGTGTTGGAGTGTTCCCTCTTATTGGGGAGTTTCTTTGATGAGGTGACACCAGTAGCGAGACCCAGCATCGGAAATCACGTAGCAGAGTCTTCTGTAGCTGGCAGTAGGCTATTGTAGTAGAGGTATTAGTAGAGCGGACCATTCAATGGACAACCTTGGGATACGGGGTCTGTTGTGCGGGGCACATGTGACAAATCCAGTTAAGCCAGGAGCGGGCAATGCTACTCTTGAGGCGGGTAGGGGCGCATGGCTCGGGACTATCCGACCTACCATTTTGATGATCAACATATATTTGAGGGTCCTCCCTAGTAGAGGTAGAGGTTTGATCGAGGAGGTCCATAGGGGGAAGACAGACGTGGCAGAGGAGCTAGCAGTGCAGTTGGTGGTGGACGACGATTCGAGGTGTAACCACCACAACCACCTGTAAGTCCACCCAACCATAGGGAGAAGGTGAAAAGGGGAGAGCTCAGCTCCAGGAAGCTAAGGCTTATGACCATGGCACTCTGTAGATGATTCGAGGTAAGATCTGTGTCTAGTCCACTTTTGAAGTAGTTCTAATAGACATAGTTTCCAATCATTCTTTCATAGCCACTACCTTCGTTCAGAGCTCAGAGATTCTGACCGAGTCATTGGCTCGATCATTACGACTAGAGACTCATACGAGAGAAGACTCGATGATTACACACTAGTTTTGGCAGTGTGAGATTACTCTAGGAGAAGAGAGATTCGGATGGGATCTCCTCGTAGAGGCGTCGAGGCCTTACGACGTCATATTGAGAATGGACGAGTTATCTATAGTCCATGCTCATATTGACTATATTATGTGAAATGTGTGGTGTATCTGCAAGAATGGGACTAGGTTCACTTTCACTGGTGAGAAGGGATCCTTTGTAGTGCAAGACAGACATACTCGGAGGAGGGTGCATCTTATCACTAATTAGTTGGCTTGCCTTACCCTTGGAGCGGTTGATGTGGAGATTCAAACTTATCCTGTAGCGGTGGACCTATACATGGATGTTTTCCACAACAATGTTCCATGATTACCTCCTCATAGAGAGGTTTACTTCTACATTGATAGCTTATTTTAATAATATTTATACATTATCATATGAAAGGAGAAAGAAACATGTGTAATCTCAAATTCTTAGTATGGTTTAGTACATTAAAATATATAAAGAATCAATGATCATAATAAACATGGAATGGAGAATAACTTAGAACACATTCCATTCAAATGATTGTATAATGAAAATTCAATTGGAAAATGTTTTTAACTAAAAAACATGAAATTTAATCAGTAAACTAAGAATGAACAACATCCATAGATAATTTAAATGGGAAATGTTAGGGATAAATATTAACTAAATCTAAATTAGAGAAATTCATAATTATTGGACTAATAAATTCCTATATACATGGTACCTTTACTGTAAATACCTTTTAAAGATGGTTTATAACAAATGTGGTAAAAACCCATCTGATTTGGCCACTTTATTCTCATTATGACACTTTTGATCAATCGAGGGACTATCTATAATGAGGATCCACCCATGACATTATTTCCAAAATAATTACAAATATATCAAATAAATTATTTAATTTTTACACAATGTTCCTTATCGTATATCTCTATTGAGTAAAAGATATGTATTTACATTATTTCCCTAGATAATCGAATAATAGTCACATACACATTGTGTATAAAAATGGTCTATATATTACGAAATAATTAAACACATCATGTAATATTATGGATATGAAAAATAAATGTTATCCACAATGGAAAATATTTATAATTAAGTTATTATTTCAGGATAATCTTATGAATAAAAAAATATTATATTGAAATGAAGACATTTATCAATTGGTAATTTTAAATTCAAAACCATTAGGATGAGATAATTCAATGTTAAATGTAAAATAATATGAAGATAAAGGATTCATGATATAATATATCAAAAGGGTCTATATAATATCCACATCAAAGAAGTATGTGGTGAATATGAAATTTATCCCATAGATAAAAATGTGACATGAAAATCACTAGCCTTGCATTTAAATTTAGATTTTATTACCTAAAAAAAATGTATTAGTGTATTAAACATGTTACTAACTTATAAAAACAATTAAAAGATTATATGTAATATATGTGGTCATCATTTAATATCATATTAGTCATTTTTTTTGTAATCTTGGAATATCTTCCCCATTTCATGTTTTAATTAACTAGTTTACTATGTATGTCTTGACTTGTTTTATATTGATCATGTTACTCATATATTTATTTGGTTATATCAGTAATTTAACCCATTATGTATATATGTTATATATTCAGTGTATATGTATTTATATAAATCCATAATTTCTGTTGATAGGAAATGTAATCCACCGTTCATGGAGATAATAGTTCATACATATGTGTGGAAACTACTTTTATTTATTTTTCTAATATCGGAGAATGAAAAGTAATATATATATATATATAATTTATTGTTAAAGTATCATAATTATATCATATTTATCAAATATTTTTATTAACTCCATCTTTAATATAATCCATGTATAACATGAACGAACGACGTCACTTTAAGGAGGTGGAAGTCCACAATTCTAGAATAAATGTTATCATATTACTACAAAATGTAATGTATTTGGTAAAATATTCTATAAAAATTATAGAAGTATAATTATAACATAAATATCACATATATGATATTTTCATATGTTTCACATCATAATTCCTATCCATGATATGTGGAAAAGTAAAAATGAAGGACATCGTTTTCGGAGGCTGTAGTTATCTATAAAAACGACAAGGTCATTACCCATTCAATGTTAGAATATGTAGGTGTTGGTAGTAAAAATAAAATAATGATATCATGGTATATTGAATATGATTTTGTATTTATATAATAATGATATTATTTAATACTATGGGAGTGGAGAATGAATCAATGTAAAAAATGCATGTTGGTGAATGTTTACTTTTTTTAGGTAACTACTATTGGATGGAAATGAAGATATTTTTGATTTTCAATATACACCAACTCATTTATTTATGGTGATGTTATATATTTTTGGAGATAATCTTGGAATTTTTTTACGGTAAATTTTCCACGATTTGTTTTATTTAATGGGAGGGGTGGGATTTTTTTATAATGGAAGAGGGGTGGCGTCCTTTTTAATTTTTAAATCTGAATTCCAAAAATGATTTTACAATGTAGTATGGCCGAAATTATGGAAAAAACCATTCCAATGGATGATATGATTTTAATATGTCTATCTAATATATATTGTTAAAAATTTTAGGTTATTTTGGCCCTTATGTTTTAGGTATTCTATCATGTAATTCTAATTTATATTTTTTTCATTATATTTAATTTTACACGATTTCAATAGTCTAATTAGTGAAAATTATGATAACCTTATTATAAATTATAAATTATAATAATTCCTAATGTGGACACATTTTCCCAAATTACAAAGAATATTTGGAAATTTTTAATTGAAATTTAACCCCACAAATGAGATGAGACGAATGGTTTTTAATGTAAAACTGTTCAAAAGATTATAATGTTATTATATTATGTTTCAAAAAAAAAGTGATTAAATTTATAAATTTAATTTATTGATATATAATTTATATTCTATAACTTAATAAAATAAATATACATTTAACCTACATATATAAATTACATAAAAAATTTATTTCTCAACTAAAATTTTGTATTGTTAACTTTTCAGAAAAAATTGAATCCTTTCAGAAAAATAAAGAAAATTAATAATAACATAATGTAGACATTATTAATTCAAAAATAAATCTTATTTTTACATATTATATTTAAAAATTTTCAAAAATTTATATTTGGAATATTCTTTCATTTATATTGTTTCCAGATTTCTTTTATAAAACTACAATTATTTTTTGAAAATTTGGTTTGGTTAATATTATTATAATCAAAGATATTGAATTAATATCATAATAATTGATCGTATATGTAACATATATATTTAATATAAAAATTCCATATGATTTTTATATGTTTATTGACTCTGAAAACGTGATTAAACAAAATTTCCTTAAAATGTGTGTGGAGTGCGTTTCAAAAAAATTGAATATAGGATTATTTTGTAGATATAAACAAAATTAAAATCATTATAATATGAGAATATGGTAAAATAATAGGGTGGTAAATTCGTTGATCATATGAAAATATATTTCCTAAAATAGTGTATATTTACTTTTAATAAGAAAATATGCAAAAAAATTTGGTGATCAATGATAACATATATTGAATAATTATTTCATGATACAGTGTTTTTTCTGAGAAAATTTCCATAATAATTTAATCCCATTTCCATATAGGAATTTGAAGAGGTGATATCACTCCTTTAGTATGCTGCCTCACAGGTTTTTCTTGTTGAAAAATAAATAATATGGAAAATAATCATCAATTTCCCAATACATGTAATTCAAAAAAATTCGTTAATTTCACAATCCGTCTTTGTGCTTACAAGGTGTTTATAGACAAATTTTATATGATCATAATCAAACAATTCCCATTTTTTATCAGGTATATATGGAACACATTGCATCATTCCAAATTTTAGAACCCCATCTTCAAAATCAATGACTTTTATGATTTATTTATTCACACCACTAATTTTCTTATTAAATTTATCGTCACAGGATTGAGAATTCATTTTATTCTCTAATAATTGTGGTTTGGAAATAATTTTCAAAATTATATATGTCCCTCTTTCCTTATAAATTTTTATTTCCATTTTTTCAATATTCGTGAACAATGGATCTATCTTAATCCACATTTTCGATAGAACTCAATGATCCCTCTAAATAAATGAATCCTTTAAATTATTTTATTCCCCATAGTAATTTTGTACTGGGAAATTTAAATCCAGGATTATCATGAATCATATAATTAGTAACATGTTGAGATCTTTATGTTAGAAGATGTATTTTAGGCCCATTTGATCCATGTAAATTTTATGTCTTTCAACATACTGAAATTTCACAATTTTTTTGCGCGAATATTACTCGTGCTAACTCAAGATCATTAGTTGTGTAGTTTTGTTCATGAGATTCAAATTTCCTTGAAGAATATGGGAAAAAATTAATTTTTCATTATTACACAACCATTCACATCCATATATGAATCACTATATATTAATAACCCCTGACATTCAGATAGTAGTGTAGAAATCGAAGCATTGGCCAATCATTTCTTCAGTTCATGAAATCACTCTCCACATTCACTTAATCATATAAAAATAACCCATTTATATGTAACAAGGGTAAATAAGTTTGTCAATTCTATATAATAATGATCTAATCACCCAGAGAAACATGCCAAAGTAATGAAACTATATACCTAAATTTTGATTTTTGTTGTATTCCATTTGATGACAAAATTTTTCATTATATTATCAATTAATATTCCATCCATAGACACAATATATCTAATAAATGAAATTTCTTGATTACTGAAATATCACTTAAATTTTTTTACAATATATATCTTCCCTTCAATGTGTCATTATGTTGATATGCAATTGACTCGATTGGTCATCATAACTTTTAGAATAAAAAATAATATAAATAATGACCTCTACAACAAAATCAAAATATTCATTGAATACAATGTGGATTAGTTTCATAAAAATAGACGGTGAATTATTCCATCCAAATGTAATTACTGGAAATTAATAATTCTTATGACCCATCCACAAATATTTTTCTTTTATTTTATTCATTCTTTACTAACAATTATTTATACGCATAATTAAGACCAATCATTGAAAAATTTTGTGGTCTGTGAAGTTAATAAAAAAAATAATCAATCTGAGGAAGAGGATAATTTTTCATTATTATAATAGAATCAATTTCACTTAACCCAATCCACAACCTCATGGATCCATCCTTATTCTTAAAAAATAAGATACATTCTTGCCATGGTGAAACACTAGGATGAATAAATCCCTTATTGACCATGTCTTGAAAATAATAGTAAAATAACAATTATTCTACAGTTCACATTCTATATAGATCCATTGATATTTCCCTTGAATCATTAATTATATCAATTTAAAATTAAACTTCATGCCCTAGGGGATTCATATGTAATTCCCAATAAAAAACAGCAATAAATGGTTGAAAAATATGTATATTTTTAATTTGAATATTTCCTAATTGATTAATATATTTTATTTGTTATTCTTTCTTAATAATTTCATATAGTAAGGAAATTGACGGTGGATCATAATAATAATTAGATGATGAAGATTCTACAATAAGGATGAGAAATTATACAATTTTCTCAAAAATATAAATTTTGTTTATATTTCCGTAAAATTATTCCTATTATTTTGATGGATAATCAATACTAAGGATTATATCAATGTCAACCATAAGTATGACAAAATTTTCCACATATAAATAAAGATTACATGTCATAATGGGTACCTAATAACACATCAGGATTTCAATGATACCTCCCTAAGGTGTTAGGATTAAAAACACCATTATTATATGAAATGGTAAATATATAATCATCTAGTGAACTGTGAAGATATTTAAAAGTCCGAAAATTTTAAATAAAATAATTCATTGGTTAATTTTTATGATATGATTAATTCTCCTACCACCTATTCGTTTGGTACTTCTATGTCAGTTATTGTGATTTTATAATCATGGAAAATTAACATCATCCACTACTGTTGTAGATTCCCTTCAAACATATAAAATCCGCTTTCAAGAAGCCCCATATTCATCTATTTATAACAAAAATATATGTGATTACCTTCTTACCCTTTCATTTAATTTCATGATGTTGCTTTTCTCCACAAATATTTAAAAATTTCATTCACTTAATGTATTTCATTGGGACATTCCTTCATTTTATCTCAATTAATGGATTCTTTTTCAACATTATATTTTTATTTTACACAATCCCTTTGTCTTGGTGCTTTTACCACCACTAGATTTTTTTGAAATTTTTTTTTTACAAATTAATTATTCTTTTTCTTATTTTTCAATTTATATGACATTGAAAATAGTTATATATATATAATAATAATAATAATAACAATAATAATAAATTATTATGTCAAACAATCTATTTACATGGAACTATCATGGAACGTGCTACACAAATAACTAACATGGATTTCACTACATGAAACACAGACTTTGCATGTGCTTGACGCAACACTGACATGGTTTATATTACACGCAAAACCGAGGGTCTATAAAACATAATTTTATTATTATAATTATAAAAATGATATATTTCTAAACAATATGTTAAAACATACTAATATAAACAATAAAAACCAAATTAAAATATTTTTTAATGGTTTAATATAAATAAAAAATATTCATAATCCGAAAAAAATCTATAGTTGTTTATAAATATTACTTTCTCATATGAGATGCTATTCATGTCCTACTATGAGGAACACAAAAATTAATTTTTTAATCATCTAGAAATATAATATTATAAAAAAAATTCAAATTAGAAAATTTGATTTGGGTAATTGTAAAGATCTGGAATTTCAGTGGAAATTTTTTTCATAAATAAATGGAAATTTTAAGAGTCTGCAGTTTCTGACGGCGTATTATTCCGAGGCCCGGTCTGCCCGAAAACCATTTCTAAATTTTTTTTCAGGTACATTTAGTAAACGTATGAGCGGGATTTTATAACTTTTGAACTGGTGCTCAGAAATGAAATCTGAGGGCACCATCGTACTCGTAGTGTCAGTGATTTCTTAGTGATACCTTCCCCACAGTTGTGTTGTAACGATAATGGAAGTTAGATTTTGAGGGGTTTTAATTAAATTGAATAAAATTAAATTGGAAACATTATTTTTATTTTGGTGGTTGAAACCTCCATGGGGATGTTAGAGTTGGGGGTCCCCACACCCTAACCATCCATGGGAGGCTGTGGTAGTGGGGCCCACCCAAGCATAACCACCCATGGGAGTATATTATTATGGTGGGGCCAACATGGGCATTAAACTCCCTTAACACCCTTTGAACCCCCAATTATTTTGGGTGCCTCTTCACCATACATCCAAAATTAATGGGGCCAACTAAACCCATTTAATGAACTGAAATAACTTAATTAATTTGAATCTTTTTGAATTATATCCATCCATTTAAATAATAGATAGACTATTATTTTGGTGTTGGAAACATTGCTTTGGTGGAACATTGAGAGAGGAGGGCTTGGAGAAACATTGGTGCCTCTTCATCCTTATAACGAAGAACGCCCCTCTCCAACAAAGAAATAAGGACATCTCTCTCTACCTCTACAATGGAGACAAGAAGAAGAAACATCGTCGTCCTTGAAGAATGTCATCTTCATCTTCGACTTCATCACCTTTGAGTGCTTCTATTCCAACGACGAGTACCCTTATTCATTTTCTGACATCAACGAAATGATTTCCATCTTTCCGCAACTTCGTCAAAGAACCTCGTCAATCGAGGTAGGGGGATTTTTGAGTTGATTTTATACCCGTTCTACGTCGTTTAATTTGTGAATGTGAATTGTCGAATGATGACACCATAACGAGTATGGATCGTAGCATAAAATAACAGCATGACCCTCCCTCTTTTTATTGTTCTTGATTGTTGACAACGACGATAGCACAACGATGCCTCTAGATGACCGGAACGCAGTAGAGCAACGCGACCGGAATCAGGCCGGCCATGAAAAAAACTGGTGGCGCAAGGGCCACCTAATGGGAGCAGCACCAATGTGACATGACGAAAGAAGGGTCCTTAGCCGGTAGGGTCGTAGTGGTCAGTTGATGATTTTGTCACCGTCACGCCGCACAGAGGAGCTGTAGGCCGCGGCCAGGTTGGCCTGCGGCGGAGGCAGCGCGACGCCGTCACGCCACATAGAGGCCAGTAGAACCGCGGAGCCGTCGCGCCATGGTGGAAGGACTCGGGCGGCCGGCTGAGCTAGCCACCGCTAAATGCTACAGGTGGGATCCCTCGGGTCCCACGATTCACCGAACCAGTTCTTAGTCCCGCTTCCTTCGGAAACCAGGGGCGCCACACCCCCACCCCAAGACGTGGCCAGCCGGGCCACATGGGTGAGCCACCGGGCTGGGCCACCCCACTGGGCCCAGCCGTGCCTACAAGCCAGACCACCGCACCGGGTTGGCCCAACCATGGGCTAGGCCTCCCCCACGGGTCGGGTGGGACCCTCGGGCCGAGTCTGACCCTAGTCCAGACCCGTTTGACCCAAAAACACTTATTCGCCCATATGATGGGCTACAAGAGTCCAATCGAAGAACCATCTGCGGTGATAGATAAGTTATATAGAGAAGGTTATTTTGGAATACCCCTCTTGATTTTTGGACACAGTTGGGGTACGATCGCGTTGGTTTGAACCTAAAATCCAACCGGGCTCCTGAATGAAAAAACCAATAACTCACAGACCGGGCGTCCGATCGAAGCGTCGTCTATTGTGTTAAGACCCCTATGATGCGAAGGACACTTGAGATACTTATTCATGGTTCTTCATGACATTTTATGTTTCGAAACATGGATTGAGTAGCGGACCCTCCTGGAATCATGCATACCTGAGCGGAACTCTCTTGCTGGCTGTGCACTATTGACTGTTCCTCGATCATGTGTTTGTCTGACAGTTCCGAGGACTATTCATGGATCATGTGTTGGTCCGACAGTTCTAACTTCTATACCTGAAGCATCCTTTGGTCCGACATAATAGCTTGACCTGGATCATGTGTTTGTTCGAAAACTCTAACGACTATTCCAGGATCATGTGTTGGCCCGACAGAGTAGCTGGTCCTGGATCTTGTGTTTCTCTGACAACATAGATGACTCAATGGATATATCTGATCAAATTTAACTCTCTAAAAATGTTGTATACAAGTGTAAGATGATTCAGTAACTCATGTGTTTCCTCTTTATTAATATGGGTCATTTGATAAACATAGGTATATGTATGGGCATATACCTTAGTGTGGTTTTCTGTTGATTTCAAATTGTGTGGTATATCATTGTTATTTTTAGTGAGACCTTGAGGGTCTCGGGGTCCCAACTGAGAATCATTATACTCATCCCTACACGGTATATGCCCGCAACTCGTAGTGTTGTCTGCTGACGAAGGACAACACTGACGAAGGTCGAGAGCTCTAGGTCTGGACGACACCCAGAGGAGGACCTTATGACGAGTCAGTGCATAGAGGAGTCTGAAAAACGTAGAGAACTGCGGAGTCTATCTGTACCAACCCTTCATGTAGGATCTGTGGGGGATGATCAAGGAGCTTCTTGTCACCTTCTAGATGTTTTGTCTTCTCCTTGTACTTTAACGTGGGCTTGTATTTTTGGCTTCTTTTAATTTCGAGCACATCGTCTGTATACAGTTTTTACATAGTGTTTTACTTCCAGTTGCATACAATTTTGTGTGTGTTTCAGTTTATAAAGGCGATGCCTTTCTAGTTTAGGGTTCTATGCCTTTGGTGCTAGTCGCCATCCCCAGGCTTTTGGAAGCTGGGCCTGGGTAGTCATGATATAGGCCCCGGTGGATGGGTTGTAAAAATTGGTATCAGTGGAGTCAGTTATAAAATAGAACCGAGGACTCTGATCCTTATTACTGTGAATAAATAGTGTTAATAGTATGGAGTGTGGTTCTCAGTCCAGGTAGTCTAGTGTCGGTGCAGCAGCCTATATATCCATACACCAGGACCCTGACCATTGATTTCTGACTCAGTACACGAAAAAATTGATTGTGTGTGTGTTTCAAGAGTTTCCATTATGATCCATTTAAGTTATCTCGCTAGGTATAACATATTGACTATGTCTCACATGTTTCCTTTTAGGATGCCTTCACGCAGACAACCATCCAGGGTTCCGAGAGTTGTATGAGACGGTATCCAACTGAGCGATGAGCCCTCAGTGTAGGGCCCTATCACAGTAGAGGCACCAGTGGTACCACTACCTTATATGCCACCGATGCCACCAGCCCCAATAGTAGAGAGTTCACGACTCTTGAGCCCTTTGCATGAGTTCATACACCAGAGGGTGCCCAGGTTCAGGAGATAAACGGACCTATAGGTTGTTGAGGATTAGCTGGAGGTGAGGGTGTTGGAGCGTGACCTATTAGTGGAGAGTTTCATTGCTGAGATTACACATGCAGCCATACCCACCACCATAAAACACCACGAAAATCCTTCTGCAGGTTGTAGTAGGCAGTTGTCATAGAGGTCTAAGCGGACCAGACCTTCCGGTGGACGACCTAAGGATACAGGTGGAGTTTTACGGGGAACACGAGGAAGAGCTAGTCATGCCAGGAGTGGGAAATGCTACTCTTGCGGCGGACAGGGTCACATGCCTCGTGACTATCTAACCCACCATTTTGATGATCCATAGACAGTTGGGGGATCTCCTAGGCATAAGAAGAGGTCTGATTGAGGCGGTCCGTAGGGAGTAGGCGGACGTGGCAGAGGATATGGTCGTGCATCTGGTGGTGGATGGCAATTCTAGGTTTTACCACCACCACCCCCAAGAGGTCCACCCCGACAGTAGGGAGCAGGTGGAAAAGGGAGTGCACAACTCTAGAAAATTAAGGCTTATGACCATGGTCATCCAGAGATGATTCTAGGTGCGATCTGTGTCAAATCCACCATATTGGCAGTTCTTATAGACACAGCTGCCATTCATTATTTCATATCCATGACCTTCTTTCAGAGCTCAGAGATTCTGATGGAGCCGTTGGCTTGATCCTTACGGCAGGAGACTCCTGAAAGATTAGACTCGGCCATTATGGAATGGTGTCATCAGTGTGAGTCTACATTACGATGTGTGAGCATCGGCTGGGAAATCCTTGTAGTGGTTTCGAGGCCTTACGATGTCATCTGGGGTATGGATTGTTTATCTACCATCCAGGCTCGTATCAACTGTATTTTGTGCAAAGTGTGGTGTGTCCGCACAGATGGGAGAAAGTTCACCTTCACCCGTGGGAAGGGAACCATTGCAGTGCGGGACGGACATAATCATAGGAGGGTGTAGCTGATCACTCATCAGTTGGCTTGCCTTACCCTCAGAGCAGTTGATGTGGATAGTTTGACATATCATGTAGTGGCGGACTAGGACACTGATGTTTTCCCCGACGATGTTCTAGAACTAATTCCTCGTAAAGAGGTGGAATTTTACATTGATCTGTAGCCCGTGACAGCACCGATATCTACTACAGCATATTGGATGGCTCCTGCTGAGTTTCATGAGCTGCTAGTACAGAAAGAGGACTTGCAGGTGAAGGGATTCATCCATCCTAGTGTTTCTCCCTAGGTAGCCCCGATTCTGTTAACCAAGAAGGAGGATGTGAACTTGAGGCTATGTGTCGACTACCATTTCCTGAACCAGTCGACCGTGATGATCAAGTACACATTCTCAAGGATTGACAACCACTTTGATCAGCTCAAGTGAGCACAATGGTTTTCGATGATATAACTCAGATCAAGCTATCATCAGCTCAATGTTCGAGATGAGGATATGAATAAGACGTCCTTTAGGTGGAATTACGGCCACTATGAGTTATTGGTTATGCCCTTCTATGTAACCAATTCTCTAGCGGGGTTCATGTGTCTCATGAAAATGATCGTCTAGCATAACCTTGGTAACTTTGTTGTGGTCTTCATTGATGATATTCTTATCTACTCGACTACTGAGGAAGAGAATACCTACCATTTTCATGTAGAGTTGGACACACTTTGAGAGCACAAGATTTATTGTACGATCAATATGAGTCAGTTTTGGATTCGTGAGATTCACTTATTTAGAAACTTCATATAAGAGGATGGAGTTGTAGTGGATCCAGCAAATATTGAGGCGGTACATTCTTGGGATCCACTGAGTAGTGTGACGGAGGGACAATGTTTTTTGGGCTTGGCTGGATATACTGGAGGTTCATTCTAGAATTCTCTACAGTTGCAGCATCACTATCAGCCTTGATGAAGAAAGGGAAACACTTCGTGTGGTCAGAGAGATTCCATTAAAGATTTCATGAGCTGAGACAGAGGCTGACTAGTGCCCCTATCTTGAGGCTTCCATAGGATGGTGTAGGGAACGTAGTTTACTGTGACACATCAAGGACCAGACTCGGGTGTGTCCTGATGTAGGAACAATCATTGATCGCGTATGGTTCTCGACAGATGAAATAAAAAGATCAGAACTACACTACCCATTACCTGGAGTTAGAAGTCATGTTCTTTGCCTTGAATATGTGGTGGCACTATCTTATGGGCGAATGTTTTACTGTGTACTTTGATCACATGATTCTCAGGTATATCTTCTTTCAGAATAACAAGAACCTGAGATTATGGTGTTGGCTTTAGTTCATCCAGGACTATGACTTCGAGATAGTCTACACTTCTGGGAAGGGAAACGTTGTAGTAGATGCTCTCAGCAAGAGATCAGGAATTCAGCTACTAGGAGAGGCGACAAAGAAGCTGGCTGCCTTGCAGATATCATTTGTAGATAGGGATAGAGCAGCCTTTCTACAGTCTCTTATAATCAATCCTCCACTTCATCAGTGAGTCAGAAACGCGCAACATGGAGATGCTGACTGTGAGACACGACATGCTTGGATATCCACAAGGTAGGCACCTGATGGATTTTTTGAAGGTGGGGAGCACGTCACCCTCTTCAAAGGATGTATCATGGTACCAGTAGCACTTTAGGAGGAAGTGTTGAGGTATTTCCACTCCTCCCATCTAGTGGTACATCCATGAGTGTAGAAGAAGTACTAGGACCATCGAAGTCAAAATTGGTGGCCAGGTATGAAGAAAGCAGTTGCAGAGTTTGTCTCATGATGCCTCACTTGTCAGCAAGTGAAGGCGGAGAACCAGGTACCAGTAGGATTGGTTCAGCACTTAGAGGTCCTAGAGTGTATGTGGGATGGGATATCCATGGACTTTGTGATGAGTCATCCTCGTACATCCAGGAGTCACGATTTGATATGGGTAATCGTTGGCCGAATCACCAAGTCAGCACACTTCCTACCTATTAGAGATAAGGGCTCAGTAGAGTTCATGAAATTCATTTACGTGCATGAGATTGTGAGTTTACATGAAGAACCTTCTTCTATTGTCTCCGATTGTGTCGTACTCTTTACTTCCCGGCTATGGAAGGTGTTGATGAAAGCTTTCTGGACACAACTTCTTCTGAGCATCGCCTTCTATCCTCAAACGGATGGCCAAACTAAGAGGACCATTTAGACTATCAAGGATATGCTCCGTATTTGTGTCCTCAAATTTGGTTTCATTTGGGAGGACCACTTACCTTTGGTGGAGATTTCTTACAAAAATATCTATAAATCCACCATCGGTATGGCACATTTAGAGGCTTTATATGGTTGACCTTGCAGATCAACACTTTGCTGGACAGACCCCGGGGAGTTAGCACTAGTGATTCCTAAGATGGTACGTGCTTCCACAAAGAAGGTGAGGATCATCCAAGAGTGGATGAAGACTGCACCGAGAAGGCAGATGTCGTATCCTTACAGGAGGTGAAGACCTTTGGAGTTTGAGGATGGCGGCCATGTCTTTCTACGGGTCTCACCTCGATGAGGTTTTCAAAGATTTCATCGAGGTGGAAAGTTGTCTCCATGATTCAATGGACATTTCTAGGTCCTCAGCAGAGTAGGCAAGGTGGATTACCTCTTAGCTCATCCACCTCAGTTGCACCTGGTGCATGATGTCTTCCCCATATCTCAACTGAGGAGATACGTGCACGACCCTTCCCATAGCATCAACCACAGGAAGCTGGACATCGATGAGGGGGATAATTTTATAATGGTTCCAGTGGAAATTGGGGATTTATAGGAGCGGGTCATGCAAGGATACTCAATACCACTGGTACACCTTCATTGGCAGCACGTGAACCTCTAGGAGAGCACATGGGAGAGGGAGGCTTAGATGCGTGCTCAGTACTCGCATTTTTTCCCTTAGTTCTAGTTGTAGCTTATAGGGACGTAAATCAATGAGGTGGGGAGAATTTAAAAACCCATATTTTCTGTGAAATTTATTTTCATAAATTCATTGAAATTTTACAAGTCCGTAGTTTCTGACAGCGAATGATTCCAAGCCCCGATGTGCCCAGAATCAATTTATAAAGTTTTGTTTTGGTACGTTCAGTAAACGTACAAGTAGGATTTTTTAACTTTTTTCCTGGTGCTCAGAACTGAAATTTGATGCCACCGTTGACTCACAGTGTTGGTGAGTGCATTGTGTGACCTTCACCGCAGATGTGTTCTAATGAGATTGGATGTTAGATTTTGAGGGATTTTAATTAAATTGAATAAAAATAAAGTGTCAAATTTATCTTTATTTTGGTGGTGGACGCCTCCAACGGGAGGTTGGAGGTGGGGGCCACCACACCCAAACCTCACAGGGGAGGTTATGGTTGTGGGGCTACCCATGCATAACCTCCCTTGGGAGGATATAATTAATTGTGTGCCCATATGGTCTTTAAACTCCCTTAACCCCCTTAGAATCCCCAATTAATTAAAGAGCCTCTTCACCTTCCTTACCAAATTAATTTGGCCAACTCCACCCATTTAATTAAGTGAAATCACTTAATTAATTTGAATCTTTTTGAATACTTGAAAAACATTAAAATAATAGATAGTCTATTATTTTAGGCTGGGAAACATTCTTTTGGTTGAACATTGAGAGAGGAGGGCTTGGAGAAACATTGGATCCTCTTCATCCTTCCAATGAAGAACACCCATCTCCAATGAAGAACGATGGACATCTCTCTCTCCCTCTACAACCGAGAAAAGAAGAATAAACAATGCCGTCCTTGAAGAACGTTGAAGTAATCTTCGACTTCGTCACCTCTAAACACTCTTCCGCCAACAATGAGTAACCTTCTTCCATTTCCAACATTGACGAAATGATGTCTTCAATTCCATGACATCATCAATGTACGTCAAAAATAGAGGCAGGGGGATTTTAAGTTGATTTTATATCTATTCTATGTCGTTGAATTTTTGAATGTGAATTTCCGAATGATGACACTAAAACGAGGAGGGATTAGGACACACAAACACATCCTGACACACCCCCTTTTATTGTTCTTGTTTGTTGATGACGGCGGCGGTGCCGCTGGAAGATTGGAATGTGGTGGATCAACGCGACCAGAATCAGGCCAACCATGAAAAAAACCGGCAGAGCAAGGGCCGCCGCGTCGCTGGCAGGGCGCAGCTCTGACGCGCTGCCCAGGAAGAAGAGGACACAGTTATAAGGGCCACATCAGTCAGAAGATGAGTGTCGTTTCGTCACGCAGTGTGGAAGAGATGGAGGCCATGGCTAGGCTGGGCTGCGGTGGTGGCAGTGAGGAGTCATCGCACCACGATGTAGTAACCAGTGCGGCTGGCTAAGCAGGCCTCTAGTGCATGCTACAGGTAGGACCACTTAGGTCCTACGATTCACTGAACCGCCACCTATTGTCCCGTCATTCAGAATCCATGGGCGTCGAACCCCCCACACCCAATAGTGTGGCTAGTCGGGCCATGCGGGCTGGCCACAGGGTCGGGCCGCCCCAATGGGCTAGGCCGCCCTTGTGCTGGGCCGCGCTAACATTTCACGGCGCCCCACTAGTTCGGGCTTCGCCTATGGTCTGGGATGCCCCCACAGGCCGGGTCGGACCCAAGTCCGGACTCGTTTGACCCAAAAACAGTTATTCAAACATATCATGGGCTATTGTAGTCCGATCGACGAACCATCTGTGGATATATAATGATTAGAACTAGATGGTTTTTTTTTGCATAACCCCTTGAGGTTTTGGCATAGTTATGGAAAAACCAGGTTTGTTTGAACCAAAAATCCAACCGGTCCCCTGGAACATAATTGCCAATAACTCACAGACCGGGAGTCCGATCGATGCACCGTCTATTGCGTTATGACCCCTATGATGGTGTGTACCCATGAGATACATCATCATGGTACTTCGTGACAGTTGATGTTTCGACACATGGATTGAGGAGTGGACCCTCCATGAATCAAGCATACAAGGGCGAAACTCTCTGGTTGGATGTGCACTATTGACTATTCCTTGATCATGTGTTGGTCCGACAGTTACGATGACAATTCCGGGATCATGTGTTGGTCTGACAGTTCTATCTTCTGTACCTGGATCATGTGTTGGTCTAGCAGAATAGTTGGACATGGATCATGTGTTGGTCGAACAGCTCTAACCAATGTTCCTGGATTATGTATTGGTCCGAAATTCTTGAATTTATTTTCTGGATCATGTGTTGGTCCGACAGAATAGCTGGTCCTGGATCATCTGTTGGTCGGATAGCTTATATGACTCAATTTCTATATCTGATCAGCTATACCAATGTACAAAAGTTTTATACCCATGTGATATGAGTTAGTAACTCTTCTGTTTCTTCTTGATTGAGATGGGTCATTTGGTAAACTTAGGTATATGTATGGGCATATAACTAAGTGGTATTTTCTGTCGATTTCATATTGTGTGGTATATCCTTATTTAGTCAGACCTTGAGGGTCTCGGGGTCCCTACTAAGTATCGTTATACTCACCCCTGCATGGGCTATTCCATCAACTCGTGGTGTTGGATTCAGATGATGGACAACACTAATGGAGGATTAGAGCACCAGGTCTGGACCACACCCGAAGGAGGACCTTACGATGAGTCGGTGCATAGAGGATTTTGACAGACATAGAACACTTGGGAGGCTATCTGTACCTACCCTTCATGTAGGATCCATGGTGGACGATCTAAGATTTTCTTTTCACCTTCCATCTATTTTCTCTTTTCATTTTACTTTATAGTGGGATTGTATTTTCTAACCCTTTTACATTTTAGCACTTCTTCTGTATACAGTTTTTACATAGTGTTTTACTTACAGTTTCATACTATGTTGTGTGTGTTTCAGTTTATAAATTCAATTCCTTCCCATTTTAGGGATTTACACATTTGGTGCTAGTCGCCAGCCCCTAGCCTATGGAAGGCGGGCCTGAGGTAGTCACGATTGAGGCCCCGGGGGATAGGTCGTGTCAAATTTTTATCAGAGGAGTCAATTCTACCAATGAACTTAGGAATCTGATCTATATTACTATGAAGCAATGGTTTGAAAATTATTGAGTGTGGTTCTCAGTCTAGAGAGTCTAGTGTTGTTGTGGAAACTGATGTATCCATACTCCAGGACGCTGATCAATGATTTCTGGCACAATGAACGATATCATTTATTTTGTATGTGTTTCAAGAGTTTCCATTGTGATCTTTTTAAGTCAGCTCACCAGGTATAACTTATTGAAGGTGGTGCACTAGTTTCTTTTCAGGATGCCTCCTCGCAGACAGCTAGCCAGGGTTCCTAGAGTGCTACGAGAGGGAAAACCTACAAGTGACGCGGCCTCAGTTTTGGGCCCTATCACATCGAAGGCACCCATGGTACCACTACTTGTTGTGCCACTGATTCCACTAGCCCCGGTAGTAGAGATTTCATGCCACCTGAGCGTGTTGCATGAGTTCCTGCGGTAGAGGCTGCCCTGTTTCACGGGGGATATGGACCTATAGGTAGATGAGGATTAGTTGGAGACAGTGGTGAGAGTCGTCCGGATAGTAGGGACACACGCCATCCTTATGGAGATCCTTTCCACAAGTCTCTTTCAGAGAGAAGCAGGTAGATTGTGGAGCCTGATGCTCCTGGTGCATGATGAGGCGACACTACTCTGGGCAGACTTTGATAGCCTGTTCTGGGAAGAGTTTGTCCCAAACACCCAATGTGCAGTGCAGATACATGAGCTACTTCATCTGTAGAAGGGTATCATGATAGTTTCATAGTACTCAGCGATGTTCATTGACCTGTCGCACTACTCCACGGATATAGTACGTGATCCATTATTCATGGCCCGGACCTTCGAGAAGGGGCTCAGGTGAGAGATCAGAGCCTCAATGATCTCCATTAAAATCTCGATGAAGGCGGGGGGGGGGGGATGTTGGAGCGTGCCCTATTAGTGGAGAGTTTCCTTGCTCAGCAGACACCAGTAGGGAGACCCCCCACAGTACATCACATATTAGAGCCTTCTGCACTTGGCATCATGCATTTTTCAAAGAGGTCTAAAAAGACTAGACCATCTGGTGGATGACCTAAGAATACGGGCGTAGTTGTGCGAGGCACACGAGACATGGACAATCACACCATGAGTGAGAAATTCTACTCTTGTGGTGGGCAGGGTCACATGGTTCGTGACTGTATGACCCGCTGTTTCAATGTTCGACAGATAATTTAGGGACCTCCCATGAAAAGGCAGAAGTCTGATCAAGGAGGTCCTCAGGGAGTAGGAGGATGCGGAAGAGGAGCTGGATATGAAGCTGGTGGGGGATGGCGATTTGAGGTTTTACCACCACCACCACAAAGAGGTCCACCCTGAAGGCAGGGAGCAGGTGGACAGGGGAGAGCATAGCTCCAGGCAGCTGAGGCTTATGAACATGGTGCTCCGGAGATGATTCAAGGTGCAATTTGTGTCTACTCCACCTTAGCTGCACTTCTTATAGACACATGTGTCAGTCATTCTTTCATTGCGACGATGCTCCTTCGGAGCTCAGAGATTCCGATGGAGTTTTTGGCTCGATCATTACAGCTAGAGACTATTATGGGAGTAGACTCGACGATTACACATTCGTGTCGTCAGTGTGAGCTTACTCTAGGAGGTGAGAGCTTTTCCTGAGATCTCCTTGTAGCAGCATCAAGGCCTTACAATGTCATCAAGGGTATGTATTGGTTTTCTACAATCCATGCTCAGATCGACTGTATTTGGAAAAAAGTGTGATGTGTCGCATGGATGGGACCAGGTTCACCTTCACTGGAGATAAGGGAACCTTTTTAGTGCATGACTGACTAAATTGGAGGATGGTGCAACCGATCAATCATCACTTGTCTTGCCTTACCCTCGGAGCGGTTGATGTGGAGAGTTTGACATATCTTTTAGTGGTGGATGAGTACGCAGAATTTCCCCCCAATGATATTCCAGGACTACCTCCTCATAGAGAGGTGGACATCTATATTGATCTTTACCCTAGGAAGGAACTAATATCTACTCCAGCATATAGGATGTCTCCCACTGAGCTTCGTGAGTTGTGGGAAATAATAGAGGAATTGAAAGGGAATGGATTCATCCATCCCAATGTTTCTCCTTGGGTAGCCCTGATTCTGTTCACCAAGAAGGCATATGGGAGCATGAGGCTCTCTGTTGACTACCGTCACCAGAACCAGGTGACCGTGAAGAACAAGTACCCACTCCCGAGGATTGGCGACCTCTTTGATCAGCTCAAGGGAGCATGATGTTTCTCGAAGATAGACCTCTGATCAAGCTATCATCATCCCAGAGTATGAGATGAGGATGTGAAGAAGACGTCCTTTAGGTGTTGGTATGAACACTACGAGTTCTTGGTTATGCCCTTCGACATAACCCATTCTCTAGAAATGTTCATGTGTCTCAAGAATAGGATCTTCCAGCCTAACCTCGATCTCCTTGTCATGGTCTTCATCGATGACATTATGATCTACACGACTGGGGAATAGGAGCATGCCTACCATTTTCATGTAGTGCTGGAAACACTACGAGATCACCTGATTTATTATAATGTTTCGAAGTGCTAGTTCTGGATTCGTGAGGTTCACTTCTTGGGACATGTCATCTCGTTGGCTGGAGTTGCAGTGTATCTAGTGAATATTGAGGTGGTACATTCTTGGGAGCCACCCAAGAGTGTGACGGAGGTACGAAGTTTCTTGGGCTTTGTTGGATATTACAAAGAGGTTCATTCAAGGCATCTTTAGAGTTGCAGCAACACTATCAGCCTTAATGAAGAAGGGGAAACCCTTCGTGTGGTCGGAGTGATGCCATTAGATCTTTTAGGAGCTAAGGAAGAGGATGACTAGTGCCCCAATATTGAGGCTTCCAGAGAAAGGCGTAGGGTGTGTAGTTTACTGCGACGCATCAGGGACCAGACTCGGCTATGTCCTGATGCACGAGAAAGTAGTGATTGGATATGGTTCTCGGCAGTTGAGACTGCATGAGCATAACTACGCTATCCATGACATGGAGTTAGCAGTAGTGTTCTTCGCCTTGAAGATGTCACAGCACTATTGTAACGTCCTGGCCCTAGTTACCCAGAGTCGGTGCATTATTACATAACATTGGCATGATCACAAGAAAGATCAAGTCTCGAAAGAACGATTAGTTTAGTAGCCTTCGAATAACTAGATACATTAATAAAGTTTACATTACATCATAAAATGAAAACTACAACAACATAGTCTACATATTCCACACTCACACTATCCCTGTAGGTTATTCATAATTTCTTTCGACACAATCCTGGGAAAAATAAAACAATGAAAGGGGTGAGCTCAGATTCTCAGTATGGATAACAATATAGTAGAAGATTTCATAGATAATCATAAACACTTAAGTCAATGTATAACTAAAACAAAAGCCTTTTAAACTTTAACATCACCATAAAATGGCAAAGATAAAATGAAATAATTCCATTTATTTATTCACATGGATATTCTACTAGTCGAATAATCACATGAAATATCAATAACCACATTCATGATAATTAAATGCATAATGCCAGACTATAATAACCACATAGTCAAGGCCTCGAGCCAGGACTACAAATAAGATTTTTTCAAGGCCTTGTGCCACGACACTAGTTTGTCTCATGAGACCTACCGATGCATCGAGGAGCCATAGAAGTCTCCACCCGTCACTTACTAAGTCCAATGATTTCCTCATATGAACTTGTTTAAACAGAACATAAACATTAATATTAAAACTAGCATATGAAATGTCAATACTTTAACCAAAAACCATGAATGGTATAAAAATAGCACATCCACTGTCAAACATAACTAATTCGGTACAATATGGAAGATTGTATTGTATTAGACTAACCTCAATCGAGAATAATGAAGGATATTGACATATATTAAAATCATCATCAAAATATTGAGAGAAATATCCCCCATTTTCTTTAAAACATTTTAAAGTCACACTATTTGTAAAGAATCCATTTAAAATAGATTTTTTTAATCAAAGTGTCCCATACCACATTGAAAATTTTAAAATGAATTTTGAATTGAAAACATTAATGACCATAAAAATAAATCCTTAAAACCATTTTTAAAACATGGAAATTAATGAGAAATATTTAGAATAATAAATCTTAGAACATTTAAAATGATATTTTATTTAGAGTTCCTAACCAAAATAAAGAATGTTGACGCTCTTTTTCATCACATTGTATAAAAGAATCTAAAGAGAAATGACATAGCACAAATTGATTCATCCTATTAAGAAATCATCAAAAATAAACAAAGGAATGGACACGACTTCAAAATCAAAAGGGTCACGCAATTTCCCTCACTGTCACGCATGTATACTTGTGCCCCACATAATGGACGTGCAAGTGACTTGCATACCCTAAAGGATAACCGCTCGGGGTCTTCTCCAGTCTATAATTAGAACCTGTGGGCCCCCCCATTTGGAGTGGAATTTTTCCATAATTCAGAGACAAAGATCTGAACACCCAAGTCTCTTCTTCAGGTCATCTGAACTCTTCTATGGTAATTCATTACCTAGAATGGAAGGTCTAAACAGGAGGAGTAAGGTCTAAGTGTTAGAATTCACTAACACTTGTGTGCCTAAGTGTTTTACCCTTAAGGGAAATGAACACACTTGCGCGCCACCCTACTTCTTCATCATATCTTTTGCGCCATATTCTGGAAATCCTCTAGGGATAATAACAAGGGTTTGAGACAAGTCTTGCCCAATTATTACTCAAAGACTGAAAATTGTGCAAGTACCCATGTGTCGTGCATGTATACCTGCGCGACCAGGACTTGCGCGCCCATGCAGTACCTGTGCGCCTTCCAGGACTTGTGCGCCCCTAAATTTTTGTGTTCCATTCCTTCCCACTTCACCCCTCTTATGCCATTCCACATCTCCTATTCAAGATTCAGTCTTCGAGACACTCTTCAAAGCCATTTATTGCATGATTTCATGATTTGGATTCGTTATCTGAAAGGAACTCTGTGGGACATCTCTAAAAAATATGGTGATTTATAGATCTTTATGTCACTAAAGATTGAGATTTCATTCATTCAACCTCATGCTTTAAGATGATATAATCCTAAACCTGGGCCTCTTTTTTAGGAGTAAGCCCCAGTCTAAAATATGGGCATCCTCCTTAGGAGTAAGACCCAAACAGAATCCTCTTAACCTGGGCCTCCTTTTCAGGAGTATTCCCTAGTCTCAAATATGGGCATCCTCTTCAAGAGTATTCCCCAACCATAATTCTCTTAACCTGGGCCTCTTTTTCAATAGTAATCCCCAGTATCAAATATGGGAATCCTACTTAGGAGTAATCCCCAACCATAATTCTCTTAACCTAGGCCTCCTTTTCAGGAGTAAGACCCAATCTCAAATATGGGCATCCTCGTTAGGAGTAAGCCGCAACCATAATTATCTTAGGCTGGGCCTCCTTTCCAAGAGTAATACCTAGTCTCAAATATGGGCATCCTCTTTAGGATTAATCCGCATGTCCCTTAATTTTTCAAGTCCCTAAAATTGGGCCTCCTTTTCAGGAGTAAGCCCCAGTCTTAATTTCTCTTAACCAGTTCTAATTTACTTTTGATTTGGGGATTCTTTCTAAGGATTAAAACCCAATGATAAGTCCACTCTTAACTTGGGCATCTTCCTTAGGAGTAAGCCCCAAGATTAGAGTATCCAAATCTCCCAAAAAGTATATATATACCTTTTGGGACCCTGTTCATGGATTTATTCCCTAAAGTAAATCTTAATCCTCGTCTATTTTGGGTAGTCATATACACATATTCCCCACATCATTGCATCTTTCATGGCATAATTGTCTAGATTCACTAATACCTCTTGTTTCTCACACGGATCATGACTCACGTGAGCATAGAGTGTAAAAGTAATCATGACTTCATTATTTGAGACATCAATCATGCATAAGCATCATACTCCCTTATTCGAATTACATGGGTTCTGATTACTTTTCCAAAACAAAGGATACATAGGTAGCCCATCAACGGGTACGATCCCAATTCTGAAATAATCCATGTCCTCTTGAATGACAATAAACTTCAAGTGCCCCACTGAGTGGTTTAAATCCAGTATGGTCATCATAGTGACCAAGAGTATTTTATGTATTTTATGGAAACCATCAACTAAGAATCTCTAAAAAATACCGATGATTCTTCATCGATGAAGAACCTCTAATACATATAAAAGACACTCTGCATTTCTTACATATCAATCATTGATTTTCAGACTAAAGGAAATATCATTTTACACTTGGTAATGTAATGAGGATTCATGAAAATAACTTAAATCTATAAAGAGAGTCCTGGAGTAGACAATAATTCCCCTAAAAAGGTGTGATGAGTCCGACCACCCATCCTCTTGACCAATTAAAATTCCTAAGCCTAATCAGTTCACAACTAATGAGTTCCAACCATTGGAAATTAGGCCCAAATGGATATGGAATCATTGGATGATTTCGGTTCTACGAAAAAACCCTAAGAAATCGATTGGAATGTTTGATCCTTCAATCAACGAGGTCATCCCCGATTCTAGAGGGAAACATAAAATGGTGAACCCGACATTAATCCTGAACCATGTTAAAATAATGTTTTTCTTATTTGTTAGGCCCCTATTTAAAAAACAATGAGAGGGCCAACAAAAAAATCATTGACATATGTAATCATCCAAAAGATGTAGTGGTTGAATTTATCTTGATTACGTCTGTTACATCAAACATTAACTCTTTTTCAAGATTTTATGTATTTTAAGAAATGGATGCTCTCAAGTTCACACCTATAAATACCATTACTGTGAATACCGCTACTGCAAATGCCACAACTGCTACTCCTGCTGGATCGGAATCCGCTCTAAGGATGACATCACCTACTCAGCGTCTTCAACGCTAGGTATCAAATGCAATGTTTAAGGAGTATCGTCAACACAGTACCATTCCAACTCTGGAGGCTGCTCGACAAGCCCTCCATGTGAACAATTCAACCTGGTCGTCTAGACAACGACGAATGGCGATCAAGAAACAGGCGGTGCTAACTACCGTCTCCAACCGTTTCGGGTCGTTATCCCCAGAACACAATCACCATTCACTCCCATATTCTGGGGAGGTGACTGAGAAGGTCCCTCAGAGCCTTAATTCAACGAAGCAGGAGTCCTTCCTGAGGGATCCTATCAACAATCTCCACCAGAATCATGTGGAAATATGCCCTCAACATTATGAGAGTACCTTCTTCAGGCATTCGGCTCAGGTTTCTCGAACCTGAGCAGGAAAGACAAACCACCAGAGGCACAATACAGTCAACAGTGAGCATGTTCTCATCTATTCCATCTATAGAGAAGTCCACCAACCTAACTTGGTGGCAAGCAACGAGCAGTAACATACACCTTCCCGTTTTAATTTCGCTATCCAGCAGACTCGTCTGGCAGCATCACATCAATCCTACCAGGAAATTCTAGAGGAGTACTATAGGCAGGAACATACACATGTTTATACATCATTAGCTTGTCAGCTGGCTCGTCTGACTACATATGATGGAGCTCGTCAACTACATTCGGCGAAGTGAAATCAGCATGCACATACACCTGCTAGTATTAATCAAGACTACGAACTGTCTCGCTTGGTAGCACACCGAGAAGTCAGTTAGAAAGCTCTGACGACAAACATGAGGTAGACTCAACTGTCTGGCCCCACACTTGAGTACTCTCAGGATTCACTGATAAGAAAAGAAGGACAAGAGAAGGTACATACACCTACTCCAAGAACGAAATGGATGTATATCCCCATTCCGGCAGGTGAATTCATGAAGTATATTTTATAAATGGTGAAAGAGCATAAGAAAATCCCTTCTCATATTCTGGATGTTTTCCAGGATATTATATCAGCTTCAGCAGCATCTCAGGGAATGAAACATAAATCTATCCCTACTAGTGAAGTGACACATCTATAGTTCACTCCGGAACAGACACACACATCTGTTCCAGTCTAATAGGGTTGTGGGGAATACTCTCCCATATCATACGGACAACCAAGTCAGGAACATACACCTAATTTGAGTGGAGATCATCATCGTAAACTAGACATATTTCCTGATCAGCCACATACACTTACTCAGAGCATCCACATTCGTCAACAATTGGTTTCCAAGGATAATAAGAAGGCGTCTAAGTAGAATACCCGCCCATCATAGTCAGGAGATCAAGAGCCAAGTTGTAACAAGGCCTTGCTAGATGCTGGAGTTCATAAATCCCTCAGAAAGTTATCTGTTGGAATTCAAGATTCAACTCCCTCATTTCCCAATAGTGGGAACATTAATTCGGAAGGTCTTCAACAGACACTAATTCATGAAGGCTTGCTTCATGACAATTCGGTTGATCTCCAAGTTTCATCTTCAGATGAGAGCCACAAGAACCCATTGTGTGGTCAGAAGACCAAGGAGCAAGAGACCTCATCTTTTGCTGTAACCCATCATGGTGGTCCTCCCAATGATGATAAATTTCGCTGTGAAAGTCCTCTCCGCAGTAGTGATGCACATTTCCAGGATAATTCTCTAGTTGACAATGTTGTGCCAAAAATTCCCTCTTATCAGGAGGCACTTGAAAATGTGAAACCAGTCATGTATGATGCTTCATCGCTAGTAGGTGAAGTAATTTCTCAATCGGAAGATAGTCCAGGGTGTAGGTCTTTCTCCGAACAACCCCTAAGCCATGCATCTTCTAGTTTGATCAGTGATTTCTCTACCATTCTTGTTGAATATGATAAAGCAACAAGGAAGCACCAACTCTGGTCAAATCAGGTAGAATAATTTTCATTGAATGATAAAGAGTAAATACTGATCATGAGAAAACATCTGGAGAAAGGTGAAGCGTCAGTTATGTTTTGGCCTCTGGATGACTCTCAGTATGACATTCCAGAGATGATAACGGAAGATGGGATTCATGATATTCGTCTCAACATATGGAAAACAATTTCTCAGTTGAAAGAGAAATTATTATCTTATGATGAAAATGAAAATCATCTTAAGATAATATAAGGGTTAGAACATTAGATTGATTTGGCATCTCTATCAGTCTCTCGATATCCGAAGGCGGAAAAGCAGCAGAGAGCCCTTCAGCGTTCATGCTTTGGTGCACTAAGAAGATTGTTCCAGTTAATTTCCAATGCCCCATCTGGTATTCATGTCATAATATGGGGTGTTCATGGAGAACTACATTTCAAGGTGCTCTACAGTCAGCAAAGCCCACCGAAAATGGTCTCATGTAATGTTATTGCCCATGGTCGGCCACATTCAATGGGCTTTGTTTGTAATCAAAATCGTTCCCATGAACATGCCTCAACTAGTTCTTCTCAAAACCAATAATACAGAGAACAAGTTGTTGAATTACTCCTGCATAAATCAAACGAGAATATTGAATAGGCCTCTCGAATAGAGAAACCGCATAATCAAGTGACAAAAGTGTCAGAATTCATCCAACAGTCTTTTGAACCGGGTGGTAAAAGTGGATATAGGATGTTGCATCCAGCTAATTTCCGGACTAAGGTCTGTAAGATCAGGAGAGATTTTAAAAATGTCTCAGACATAACATGTATAGAGCCACCCCAGCTTTCCAGACTGGAGACTCATTTAAACCAACCCTCAGAATCAACAAATAGTATTTGAGGAGTTTAGCGGGAACACCAGGAACAACCCTCATCCACCGGACTGTGGACTTTTTCAAATCATCAATCCCCTACTCAGAGAAATTCAGTCTTCTCTCGATTGGGAAAGAAGCTTCAAGAAGAACAAAGATCCAAATTATCATGAGATTCTCTCCAAATTATGGTTCGTAAAGATGTTCCTGAGGGATTGAATCAACAAAAGGCAACGTCTCATCAATGACATGGACGAAGACAATATCACAGAAATGTTGATAGAAGGGATTTGATGTGTTATGCATCAATCAATGTCATCAATGACTTTGTTAATGATCCACCAGAAGGGGTTCACTCAGGGGACTCAGATCAAGAGGTTCCTGCTCTGGAAGTTGTACGCACAGACACAAATGAAGAAGGTGTGCGTACACTAAATCAAAGTATTACCCAGAATCTGGGTGTTCTTTCAAATAACACACTTCCCCCTCTCCAAATGGGATGAAAAAAGGCGAGTGGAAAGAATCAAGATACATATCCTTCCTTTGGAGTAGGACAATCACTCTCACTAGAGCAAATATTTGCACAACAGGAGGAAGAAATGAATTAATTGAGGAGGTTGAACGTAGAACTACTTCAAGGTAGTCTTCCTCCTCTGCGTGATGGAGTCATTCAGCCAAGGGAGTTTGTTGCAGCTACTGAGATGGATCAAGAATATCCTCCTTTATCAGTACACCCTCATAGGTCTAATCATATGGGTCAAGTGCAACAACAATTGGCAGTGCTTCCATCAGTTGCAGTACCAGCTGCTATACCTATCCAGACTCCATTCATTGCACTTGCCCAAGTCCAAGTTCAACCATATGTTTCTCAAATGTTAATAACTACCATTGAGTCATTAACAGCTCGGTTAGAGTCTATGTAAGGGAAGCGTGCACGGGTTCAACCAGAAAAGAAAGCTTACCCTAAATGGGTTGATTCAATCTCTCCTCTATCAAATTTTGGGAACCCTATATTCCCTATTTTCCATGGATCAGGCGGCCCTGAACAACATTTGACGCATTACATTTCCTGTTGCGATCCTATGATGGGAACTCTGGAGCAGCATGATGTAGTGAAACTCAGATGCTTCATGCGAACCTTGCAAGGACCAGCCTTTATCTGGTACACAAGCCTGAAATCCCGGTCCATTACCAGATGAGATGATATCCGACAACTATTTCTTCTTCAATTCAGCTCATCTTTTCCAATAACATCAATTTTTCATATTAAAAACTGTACGAAATGGGAGAATGAAAGATTATATGATTTCATTGCTCGCTGGAAGAGATTAACATATTCCCTGAGCTTAGCACTCCCTCAAGAGAAACTGTTGCCAATCTATGTGGAAAATCTTCGTGACGAATTACGCACACCACTGATCCCTGTGAAAAACACAGGAGGGTTTCGAGACCTTACTTCAATAAATCCACAAATTGAAGATTATCTTATATATAATAAGGCTCAATCTTGTGTAATTCCATAAGCTCCATGAAGTAGAATGGGTAAAGAAGAAACTTCTTCAATTATGCTTAATCAAGCACATGTACCTGATTCTACCTCAAAACCTTCATCTTTTCGAAGGGCTCCACCTCCTGAGCGCCAACAACAATTTCTGTTTCGTCAAGATGATCAAAAAGATCAAAGACGAAAAAAATCGAGGATCTGAAGCAAAAAACATACTATTTCCGAAATGAACATGTTCCTGGTTACTTCATTTTGGCCCTAGAGAATAATTTGGTTCAGCTGCCAAAGCCCAAGAGGCCAAAAAAGGAAGGAGTTGAAAACCGTCCCAATTATTGACCCTTTAATCAAATGATGGGGCATCCCATCCAAGAGTGTTTTGTCTTCAAACACCTCCTGTAAATGATGGTCGACATGGGAGAAGTCAAACTGAAAGGCTCTTCAGCCCAGGTAGCATGTGTCACTGCTAGAGTACCAGAGGAGGAAGGTGAGTGGCAAGAAGTCAAAAGCAAAAATACCAAAAAATATGATGATTGGATAGTCAGAAAGAAGATCAACCGAACTCATGCTATTTTGAGAACACAATTGAAGAAACCAATTGTACCTTCTACCATGAATGCCACAACAAAATCTTCTTCAGAGGGAATATCCTCAAAGAAACGACTTGATTCAAAGAAAGAAAAAGGATCAGAAGAATATGAGTATGTGTCAAAACCTATGTTGTCTTTGACTCTGGAAGACTTCATGACATCTACTTCAAATCAACGGGCTCCGCCCCACCAAACGGTACATCCTAAATTGGCTAGTCAGGTAGAATCATTATCAAATGAAGAGTTTATTTTCGGTTCTGTTAATATGATTCAATTAACAGATCCGTATTCCAGTCGCAGTTTTGATATCGATGAGCCTAAATTCCCTGTATCAAACAGAGGAATCAGATGAAGTTCCAGAGGATTCAGATACAGGGGAAGACGTGGATCTTTTAGAAGCCACTATTACAATTCTACCCATTCTAGAACTGTGTCCACAATAGAAACTCGTGCAAGAGCCCTTCAACGAGCTCATAAAAAACAAGAAATTTCTTCCACCAATATCAAATATAGTCATGCCACAGTTTTTTTGGAAGACCGGTTGAAGGTTCCATCTTCTTCCTCTCAGCAATTAAATAGTCCTAATTGGTCTAATCTTCCAAAACCAGGAGTATTACCAACTCCTATCCCGGTACAAGATCCATCAAATTCAAAGCATCAACATCCAAGGCACCTGTTAAACCACATGATCCTATTGGAAAATGCAGACCTCTAGATCAAAAGTATGATGTATTGAAACACTTGGCCCATGTACCAGCCATGTTATCAATTCTGGATGCTTTGAATCTGTCAAAAGATCTTTGGGAGGCACTCATCAAGGATTTCTCAAGTCCTCAAGAGTTTGAAACTGAAATTTCTGCATCGGAATTCTATCACATAGAGAATAATCTTGTAGAATCCCATGAAATAATATCTTTTACTAATGAAGATGAAGATGATGTTGTGCATGGGAATATTAGACCTTTGTACTTATCTAGAAAGGTCAAAGGTGTAGTCATCCGAAGAGCTTTCATTGACTATGTTTCAGGATTCAACCCCATGCCCATTTCTACACTTCATCGATTGGGCCTCATGGAATATGATTTATCTCCATCTACCATGATGTTACAAGGATATGATAAAAATCAACAAGAACCACTGGGAAAAGTTATACTCAAAACTCAGTTTGGTGATTTTGTATCCAATTCATGTTTCATGGTTGTTGATCAAGACTGAGCCATCAATATCCTACTTGGAAGACCCTGGCTACATCAACATGTGGCTATCCCTTCATCATACCATAAATGTCTCAAATATTGTTTCGATGGTCAAGTTGGGACATTATTTGGTGATAATGCCTCGTTCAAGACATGTGTGTCTCAATACATTGAGCTGTAATTCTATCACACGATGGGAAGGGAGAAATTCACAACAAAGGAGATTACCAAAATTAATGCTCTATATGGTTTGGAAAAGATTCTAGTAAATCCATTTGCACATATGAGTACAGATTATGTGTTTCCTATGAGTCAAATTGACATGATAGACCCAAATCAAAATACTCTTATAGAAATACCCATAATTTCAATTAAAACAATCAAGCCAGACAACATGGGAGAAATTGGTGATTCTCCAAGCAGTGATGAAAGCCAAGATGGTGATGTCATCATTTCATCTGCTGAAATCCAACAAGTTTATACTTCTCCAATTAGGACAGAAGAATTTATATCAACATCATAGGTGAGCAATGATGCCGATTCTCAATTCATCATCTCCTCTTTATTACCCAAAGAAGACCCTTCATCATCAATCGTGTCGAAAATGGAAGCTTCTTCTCCAAGATGTGAAAATTTTGACATCTCTTCTGATCATGAAAATTCTATTTTATCATCTAATATGAAAGTAGAAATGGAAGAAATAACACATGGTGAAGAAGAAGAGGAAGATCTCAAGGATGCTTCTCCAGCATTTGAAGTGGGTATCTCTACCACCGTGGATGAACTCAGAGAAATAAATCTGGGTACAAAAGAAGATCCATGCCCCACATTAATCAGTGCGGCCATGAATCTTGAAGAGCAAGAGATATATATTTCTTTTCTAAAGAAAAATAGAGATATATTTTCTTTGAACTATATTGAAATTCCCGGGCTTGATCCTGATGTTGCTACTCATCATTTGGGTTTACCACAAGAACATTGAGAATTTATGCAAGCCTCGATAAGAACACACCCAACTTATGCCTCCAAAATTGAAGCTGAAGTGGATAAGTTTATCAAAGATAACTTCATCATAGAAGTTTAATATCCCAAGTGTTTGGCTAATGTTGTCCATTTAAAGAAGAAGAATGGACAAATTAGAGTTTTCATCGATTCTAGAGATCTTAATCGGAATTGTCCTATGGATGATTTCCCAGTTCCAATTACAGAACTTTTAATTGATCCAAAAGCTGTTTATCAAGAACTTTAGTTCATGGATGTATATTCCTGATATAATCAAATCCTAATGGCCCCATAAGATGAGTAATCTACAGCCTTCTGTGCCCCTTAGTGCGTGTTTTGCTACCGGGTAATTCCCTTTGGCTTAAAGAATGTGGGTGCTACATATCAGCATGCCATGTATAGTATCTTCAAACCCTTTCTAGGGAAGTTTATTTAATTCTATTTAGACAATTTTGTGTTCAAATCCAAACAATGTTATATTCACTTGGCTGATTTGGAAGTCATATTCCGCAAGCTTCGACAACATAATTTGAAGACGAACCCCTTAAAATGTGCTTTTGGGTTATCCTTATGATAATTTCTCGGCATTGTTGTACGCCATCGTGCTATTGAAGTCGATCCTGAGAATACAAAGTCGATCTTTATAATTTCACCTCCTCAAAATTTGAAATAATTAAGTGTAAATCAAGGACACATAGCCTATATTCAGCGTTTCATCGCCAAATTGGCAGGAAAAAGTTTACCCTTTACAAAATTGATGAAGAAGGGAGTCACTTATCAGTGAACTGAAGAATTTCAAGAAGCATTCGATATTCTCAAGCAATACCTCTTGATTCCACCGGTACTCATCCCACCTGTTGAAGGAAGACCACTTATCCTCTACGTGATAGCTTTAGAGTGATCATTGGGTTCCATTTTTTCTCAGAAGAATAACGCTGGAAATGAAAACATCCTCTACTACCTCAGTCACACTATGAATGAAGAAGAAACCCGGTATTCATATATTGAGAAGTGCTGCGTGGGATTAATCTTTGAAGTTCAGAAGTTGAGACCCTACCTGCAGCATCACGAGCGCCAATTGGTATCTCGCAATAACCCGATCAAATTCATCCTTAGTCATCCAATTCTTATGGGACGTCTGGTAAGGTGGGCAGTTATTTTGCAGCAATTTGATATTTAGTATGTGTCTCAAAAGGAAATAATGTGCCAAGATATGGCTAATATCATGGCTTAACACCCTTCAGTGGAAGAAACATCTTTATATATTGAATTCCATGATGAGGAAATATTCTATATTCAAGAAAGTCCTCAAGAATGGGAAATGTATTTTGATGGTTCTTCTAGATGTCCAACAGGGAGGAAAATGGAAAATCCTAAATTCAACAATGTTGGCTTAGGAATTGTGCTCATTTCTCCAGAAAAGGCAGTGTTACCTTATTCCTACTTATTGTGCAAAGGTGGTACCAATAATGAAGCATAATACCAAGCTCTCATCGCAGGCTTGGAATTGGTGCTTCAAGCACAAGTGAATCAATTAAAGGTGAAAGGTGATTCAGACCTTGTAATAAAACAAGTCAATGGGGATTATGCCATCAGAAAATAAGAACTAATCCCTTTGTAAGATTACGTCAGATAGTGAATGGCAGAATTCCCTTTAGAACTGAAATTTTCTTATCTCCTGCGATCACAAAATGCACAAGCTGGTGCACTGGGTAATATAGCCACAACACTGGAAGATCCAAATCGGGATGAGACAACCATCTTTATTGACCACCGTCGTGCAATTTCACCTTATGTTCGAATAAGAACATAGGAAATTAATTAAATTATTCCCATTCCTGAACCGTATGGTCATATTATAGGATGGATGTCACCTATCAGAGATTACCTTCAGAATGGAACACTTCCATCTGATAGAGCCGAGAAAGATCAAATCTGGCGACATGTGGTCAACTTTACTCTTTATGATAGCCCAGATCACCTAGAGAAAATTCTCTACAAACATGGTTTTTATGGAGTTATCTTCAGATGCATTGATGGTGAAGAGACAATGGCTGTCCTGAAAGAAGTGCATGCAGGAGTCTGTGGTGCCCACCAGTCTAGACATAGACTATTTGATCAGATTCGAAGGCATGGATACATTTGGACCTAAATGATACAAGATTGTGTTGATTTCACAAAGAAGTTTCATTCATTCCATGTACATGCCAACTTCATTCATCATCCTCTAGAGTTGCTTCATACAGCTAAATACTCGTGGCTATTTTCCACATGGAGAATGGATGTGGTGGGGCCTTACCCATCAGCTGCGGCCAGGTAGTTTAAGTATATTCTTACTGATACTGATTTCTTTTCCAAATGGGCAGAGGCAATACCTCTCAAGGAAGTCAATTCTAAATGCATTGATAGATTCATCAAGTCTAACATCATTACGCGATTTGGTGACCCTCTTACCATATTAACGGATAATGGAACCAACATCTGTTCATTCGAGGTAAAGAAATTCTATCAAGAATACAACATAAAATCCAACCATTCATCTCGGTATCATGCAGCAGCCAATGGCCAGATAGAATCTTTCAACAAGACTCTGTCAAATATACTGGAACAGATGGTGGATAAAGATAAGAAATCATGGACAAATAAACTTATTCATGATTTATGGGCTTATCGGACTACCACCTGCACTGCAACACGGTCAACTCCATATTAATTGGTATATGGAATGGAAGTAGTCTTGCTAATTGAAGTTCAACTACCCTCGCTCAGAGTTTCCATTTGTGATCAATCATCTACAGATGAACAATCTCAAAATAAATTGAATGAATTGGAACGATTAGATGAGAAACGATTGTTCACTTTTCACCACTTGGAAGTCTATCATAATCGAATAGCACGAGATTTTAACAAAAATATTCGTCTTCATTCATTCACTCAGGGATAATTGGTATTAGTTATCAGAACTCCAATGATACCAGGAAAGAAACCTCCAAAGATTGAGCCAAAATTGGAAGGACCTTACTCAATACATAGGGTCTACTCCAATGGAGCTTATTCAATAATCTCAATGGATGGAGAACTCATCACTACTCCAACCAATGTCATATTTTTTAAGAAGTATTTTTTATAAACACAAAATATATCATCGATGGTCTGGTATGACCTTAAACTGCACCACTGTCCAACAAGACATTAAACTACATCATCAACAGTTCATGAATATGACCCTGAACTATTTGCACATACGTCCAAAATGATGTTAAACTGTGTACCCTTCATCGTCCTTTCTATATGTCGTTAAACTATATAGAAACATTACATACATATAACCTTAAACTATTTTTATTCCTTTCGTATCACATGACATTAAACTGTGACGTCTTTACTACATTATGCTAAACTGTACAGAAGTCCCGTATGTCCAGCATGACATTAAACTCCACCATCCATGGTCCATGCATATGACCTTGAAATATTTGTGTTACTTTCTTCCAACATGACATTAAACTATGTAAAAAGTCTCTAATATGTCCAACATGACGTTAAATGGTATACTCTTTTGTCCTTACTGCATGACAATAAACTGCATAGTCATCTTTTTGTCCAACATGACATTAAACTGTGTTTTCTTCATCGTCCTAACTACATGATGCTAAACTATACAGAAAGTCCGTTGATACGTCCTACATGACATTAAACTATACTTTTTCCCTATAACATGACACAGAACTGTGCATCACCAATAGTCCTAACTGCAAGACTTTAAATTGCATAGTCCCTTTATATGTCCTACTTGACATTAAACTGTGCATCATTAAGGTTGTTGTTACCTCTTGTTTCTCACACCGAGTATGAATCACGTGATCATAGAGAAAACCTCAACCATAACACTCTCTATGGGATACTAACCATGTGTAAGTCCCAACAACATCATTTTTTAGGTCGTTGTCCCCAAGAACAACTTGATCATTAATTCATTCATTAAATGAACTACACAGACTTTGATCCTTGCCATCCAGGATGGGTACGTAGGCAACCTCCCAAGGTTCCAGCCCAAAACCAATCTCTTCACATCGGTTCACCTCCATCTCATACGATGTTGATTCGTGAAATCGCTCTTAGAATCAATATCTTTACATTGATTAATTTCGTCCATGCTATACAACATTAAACTATACAAAAATGTTTTTTCCAATTTGACAATAAACTACAAATATTCTTTGATACCCTCACCTGAGAGGGAACCATTATTTACATTGATTTTGCAATCATGTTTCATTTCAAAGACTACCTGGATATATGGAAATTCCCAAACCTTTTACCTTGGGTTAAACCATCATTGCACTAAAGTCCCTTTTCAACCTTCACATGTACGAACCGAATTTGTACAGAAGGTATTTCTAGAACTACATGGGATTGATTCCCATACTTATGGGATACGTAAGAACGTTCGAGTGTCCCTTGAATCCATCCCCAAGTCTTTTGGGCCTAACCCCAAATTCCACTTTCAGTCCCTTGGATGAAAAGTCCCCATGAAAACACAAATTGTGTATTTCTTATAATGGACCAAGATCTCTGACCCTAAACTAAGATCTCTTATCCTTTTTTCCTTCATGACATTAAAATTTAGTTTAACAAATACGTATGGCTTGATTACCATCCTTATGAGATACGTAGTGATGTCCAATATTGAAATTAAGGACCCAGCCACAACATGATTATGGTTAGAATTGATCTGTGTATCTCTGTATACATTGGAAAATACCCATCTTTATGTTTCATAATAATAACCTTAAATATTTTCAGATCATCATAACCCTTTTATTGACTTTTAGTCCCAAAAATTTTAAATTTATGAGAGTTCATTTACCTGACTATGCAGTACGTTCCCTTAGGAGGCCTTGCATAAACAGTCTCCATAACAGATTTTTCAGCCAAAAGATACTATTATCTGACTATGCAGCCAATGCCCTTAGGTGGCCCTGCATAATTCAACCCCCAAATGGGTTTGTCGGATACTGGTAACTTCATTGTTAAGAAAAAAGCCTCTTTTGTCCTTATTGGTCTTAAATGACAGTATGTAGGGATCCGCAAAAAAAATATCCATCCTTAACATATTTGTCCCATATCATTTTTCAAGATCTGAAAGTATTCAAGTCTATGGTTTATATTCTCCTTCCCTACGTTTGGGTCAGACCTTCGTTGGAGTTATATCCATCCAGTTATTTGATAATCTTGTTTATAAATATATTCTCCATATTCAAGCCCCTCTTTCCTTAAAGAAAAGTCTATACTTTGGAAAATTTGAATCATCATAAACATTCACTGTATTTTTATCACATGGAAAGTAAAATTCCGAGAGTTATTTATCCTGACTATGCAGCACGTTCCCTTAGGCGGTCTTGCATAAACAGTCTACATAACATATTTGTTAGCCAAAAGATGCTATTTATTTGACTATGCAGCCAATGCCCTTAGGTGACCCTGCATATTTCCACCCCCTAACGGGTTTGTTAAATAATAGTAACTTCATTCTTGGAAACTACTTCTTCTTATCCCTTTTAGATCTTTTTCATATCATTCCTTAGATTCAAATATTCTTAATCCATAGTTTACATATTTTCCCTCATACTTGAGTATGGTAATATGTTTTCAGATAAATTGTCAAATAATTGAGTCAATTATAATTCATTCGGTCAAAGATATTTTCGACCTTAAACATTAGCCTATGTATGTCTGATGTGCATGAAATTAATTTTCCCACAAAGAGACAAAGGAACTCTGAATAAAACTCTTGTTCCAGCTCACTAAAAATACATTTTGTATGATTTAGGTAATATTGAGAAATTAAAATATTCAAAGGTTGTAGGGTTATTTAAAATAATCCTAGTAAAAAAATAACTATTCTTACTAGGACCATTGTCTTGGGTAAAATTTAATGTATGTAGCAAAATAATGCAAGTACAAATAATTTAAGATGAAAGTGTTTTTCATTGATACACAGGAGATAGAAGGACATCCACATACTGGAGCCTCTTCTCTTTTTCAAGAATTACAGAAGTCATTCAACATAACTCTTCATTTGATTTATGGCATCCCAAGCTTTATCAACAACCACCTGGAATTCATTCATTCAACTTGATACAATAAGAGATGTAGTGATACCAGCTCTTTTTGGAACAATTGTAAAAGGATGTTCTCGAGTGCGATTTGAGAAAATTTTCTGCTGATCAAGCAGTGACTCTGTTTCTGTCCAAGAGACATGGAATATGGATACATGGATTTGAGAATGGAGCATTTGATGTAATGATCCATTTGGAGAGTGTACTCTTTTCATATATTTCTCTAATACCATGTTTGTCTTTTCTCCACCAACCAGCAGCATAAAACATTTCATCCCATGGGTTTCCCATTTTTATATCTTCAAGTAAATGACATGGAGGAAAAATTTTAATGTTCACACCAATGTTGTTGCTCTTAATTCAAAACATAGCTGAAATAGAGGAGTAGCAGTGCAGCTGCATCTCATTCATTTAGTTCTTTGAATCTGTAAAATTGCATCCTTGCAGATGAGCATGACCATACAGAGACAGGTAGATTCTCTGTGGGAAATTAAGATGATATTTCTTCAAGTCCTTATCCAAATATGGGAGAGTGTTGTCGCTGATATCATAGTAATCATGGCCAGCAATGTTCATAATGTCATCAATCCACTTGCTAGCCAGTTCATCATCCATTCCGAATCTACTGAGATCCATTGAATCTGCACAAAATTTGAATAAACTAACTCTTAAATGGGTTTATTTTAATAAAATTTGTGAAGGAATTCATAAAAATGGAAAAGGAATTAATGTGAGAAAGTCTAAACATGGCGTGCAAGTGTTAGTGTGATGAACTAGTTTTTGACACGCATGTATAAAATCGCACAGGTCTAAACACCTCTACATCAGTGTGAAAACAAAGAAACAGCGGAAAACAGAGCAACCGGTGCGTCGAAGGCCACTTGCGCGGCGAGAGCTTGAATGTTTGAAATCCGAATGCTTTGTATAGAAATGGGGCCACATATTTATAGGCCACATCCGCACCCTGCAGACCGAAGTCTGTCCAGCTGGAAGTTTTGTGCCATAACTTGCGCGCCACAGCCTGCACGCCAAACACTTGTGTTCCACCTTTCCTTTAGTTTTCTTCTTTTCCTCAGAGTCACATCCTCATTTCTTTCGGATCCAAATCTTAGGGGGGGCTTTTGTTGACGCTCCTTTTCGTCACATTTTCTAAAAGAATGAAAATGGAAAGGACTTAGCAGAAACTGATTCTTCCTTTAATGAAATCATCAAAAATCGGCAAAGGCATGAATATGGCTTCAAAAGCACATGGGTCGTGCAGGTTCCCTCACTGTTTCCCAAGTATACTTGTTCGCTACATAATGGTCATGCAAGTGACATGCGCACACTAAAGTATAACCACTCGGGGTCTCATCTAGCCTATAAATAGACCTTGTGGGCCCCCCATTTGGAGAGAAATTTTTCAAGAATTCACAAATAGAGCTTTAAATGCCCAAGTCTCTTCTTTAGTTCTTCCGAACTCTTCTAAGGTAATTCTTTAACTATAATTGAAGGTCTAAATAGAAAGAGTAAGGTCTAAGTGTTATAATTCTCTAACACTTACGCACCTAAGTGTTTTACCCTTAATAGAAATGAACACACTTGCGCGCCGCCCGACTTATTCATCAGAACATGCGCGCCATCTTCTGGAAAGCCACTAGGGATAATTCCATGGGATTGAGCCATGTATAACCCATGTATTAATCAAAGTCTGAAAATCGCGCAAGTACCCATGTGTCGTGCAGGTATACCTGCGCGACCAGGACTTGCGTGCCCACGTAGTACCTGCGCGCCTTCCAGGACATGCGCAACCCTACCTATTTGGGTTCCTTTCATGCCCACTTCACCACTCTTATTCCATTCCACTTCTCCTATTCAAGATTCAATCTTCAAGACACTCTTCAAATCCATTTATGGCATGATTTATTGATTTGGATTCTTTATCTGAAAGGAACTCCATGGAACATCTCCCAAAAATCTAGTGATTTATAGATCTTTATGTCACTAAAAATTGAGATTTCATTAATTCATCCTCATCCTTTAAAATGATAGAATCCTTAACATGGGCCTTATTTTTAGGAGTAAGCACTTGTCTCAAATATGGGCATCCTCATTAAGAGTAAGCGACATCCATAATCCTCTTAACTTGGGACTCCTTTTCAGGAATCAGCCCCAGTCTCAAATATGGGCATCCTCCTCAAGAGTAAGCCCCAACCATATTTCTCTTAGCTTGGGCCTCCTTTTCAGGAGTAAGCCCAAGTCTCAAATATGGGCATCCTCTTTAGGAGTAATCCCCAACCATAATTCTCTTAACCCGTGCCTCATTTTCAGGAGTAAGCCCCAGTCTCAAATATGGGAATCCTCCATAGGAGTAAGCCCCAACCAAAATTCTCTTAACTCGGGCCTCCTTTTCAGGAGTATGCCATAGTCTCAAATATGGGCATCCTCATTAGGAGTAAGCCCCAAATACCTTAATTTTTCATGTCCCATAAACTGGGCCTCCTTTTCAGGAGTCATCCCCAGTCTTAATTTCTCTTAACCAGTTCTAATTTACTTTTGATTTTGGGCTTCTTTCTCAGGAGTAAAACCCAATCATAAGTCCACTCCAAACATGGGAATATTCCTTATGAGTAATCCCTGATATTAGAGTATCCAAATCTCCATAAATTACATATACCTTTAAGGACCATGTTCTAGGATTTCTTCCCTGAAGTAAATCTTAATTCTCATCTATTTTGTGAAGTCATAAACACATAATCCCCGCATCATTGCATAATTCATGGCTAAATTGTCTGGTTTCACTAATACCACTTGTTTCTCACACTGAGCATGACTCACATGAGCATAGAGTGTAAAATTAATCCTGACTTTTTTCATTGAGCCATCAATCATGCATAAGCATCATACTCCCTTATTCGAACTATGTGGGTTCTAATTCCTTTTCCAAATCAAAGGATAGGTAGGTAGCCCATCAACATGTACGATCCCAATTCTGAAATAATACATGTCCTCCTGAATGACAATAAACTTCAAGTACCCCACTGAGTGGCTTTAAAACAAGAATGGTCATCATAGTGACCAAGAGACTTTTATGTATTTTAAGGATACCATCAACTAAGAATATCTAACTAATATCGATGATTCTTCATCGATGAAGAACCAAAAATACATATAAAAGATTCTATGAATTTCTTACATATCAATCATTGATTTTCAGACTAAAGGAAAACTCATTTTATACTTGGTAATGTAATAAGGATTCATGAACATAACTTAAATCTATAAATAGAGTCCCATAGTAGACAATAATTCCCCTCAAAAAGGTGTGATGAGTTCGACCTCCCATACTCTTGACCAATGAAAATTCCTAAGCCTCATCATTCCACAATTAATGAGCGTATACCTTTGGAAATTAGGTCCAAATGGATATGTAATCATTGGATGTTTCCGGTTCTATGAACAAACCCGTTAGAAACTGATTGGAATGTTTGAACCTTATATCAATGAGGTCGTCCCTGATTCCAGAGGGAAGCAAAGACACTTGAATATAAATAATTGAGGTAATCAAAACATTATAATATAATGAGAATAAAGGGATTCATGATATACTATGTCAAAGTACATTATATACACCATATAAAAGCGATTTGGTGTATGACAATAAAGATGTCTCAAAGGAATGTTAATTGAGATGAATTCTCTTATAAAGACCATATCCTTAGGTTAAGGATAAATCAATGACATAATTATGTGTGAAAAATAAAAATACACTCAATATGATTTTATATTTAGGGTAAATCAATCATATGACATTCACACATATTCTTTTAAAAACAACACCAATGAATTGGATATTTAACTCAACAAATGGATATTGAGTTAAAATTACTCTTATCAAGTTCAAATCGATGACTTGAGAATTTATCAATGGAGTAATTATGTTAATAAAAAGTATATCCACAGAAAGGGGAGTAGAAATTATGACATAATAAAATGAATAGTGATTCCACACATAATCTGGAGTAAAATAATCAATGAAGTATGCCTAAAGAAGAATGAGTGAAAATTGAAATTTCAAATTCCCTTATCGATTAGGTAACTTATGAAACATACACCCATGAAAGAAGGTTCATAAAATGATGATTTAAATACCCATAAATAAAATTATATTACACAATGAATAAAATCATGGTCAGTACAGATACCCCACATTCAATAAATATGTGGTGAACAATGGAATTCTCACGAAATTTAGAGTGACATAAGAAACCCCTTACCACATTGTAATCAACTGAGTCATATGACCAAAAGTTAATAACCACCAAATTATTTACAGAATATCATGAATATAAGTAGAATCATGATAATATATATCAAATGGAAGTACACAATACACCACTTTCAATAAATTAGTGGCGAATAATGGAAATCTCATGGAATTGAATGTGAGATAAGAAAATCCCTTACTTTGTACTTTTTCCTTGGTCAATGGTAGGTTAAATTCATGTATAATGGTTAAATAATTGTTATTTAATTACATAAGAATCATTTACATTATTATTATATCATATATGATCTTTTAACATTGATTTGTTAATAATATCTTAGTATTATCGTCGTTTCGAGTGTTAACGGATTAATTTTCCTTTATATTATTTGTTATGCGAGCCGTATTTGTTATGGATGGGATGTATCTTATTAATATCAAAAATTATATAATGTATCTAAAAATTATTTTTATTCATCAAATTAAATATAGTCTTGAATGGATATGATGGGGAACGAATCTCATCGTGTTCATGGAGACGGTAGTCCGTACGTACGCACGATCGACAATATCATTATTTTGATATTAAAATAATATATAATTGTACGGTATATCAAATATACAGAATCATTATCACACTATATTTATTATTTACATCAATTATAAATAATATTTATACCCATCTAAATAATAATATATTGAATAACAATTACACCACGACGTGGAGACGGTAGGTCGTACGTACGCACATATGGTGACATGTCATTCAAGGGATGGATAGAGTAATGATTTTTTATTATATATTTATAATAAAATAACTGTATATAGAAGATACTGGAGTTATTATTTTATAATTGGAATAAATAAGAAGAAGAAGTTGAATTAGAAAGGAACTTGAAAAAAGGGTGGGGAAAACATTTCCTCTTCTTCGGGTTTTTCCTTTTGATTTCATCAAAAGGGCTTCATAGGCTGGCTTTATGATCAAACTAAGGCATCTAGGATGAAGTGATAGATGTTGAAAGAGTATTTTTGCAGGGGTTGGCCGATACAAATGGCTTTGAAGGTGTGAATTAATGATAAGGGGGAGTGCCCTTTTATAAGAGGGGTGAGGGGCACCTTTGGAAAAGCTAGAAATATTATTTTATAATAAATTCATATTCGGTTTCTAATGGCTCCAAAGTAAATTATTTAAAGGTTAAGGTAGGGATATGTCGAACACAACTCACTCAATAGGATTTAGATAGGTTTCAGTTACTATATTAACCTTATCTTTAAGTATTAACTCTTAGTTAATTAGTTTAACTTTTACAATGTCTCTTTGTATTTTTATATTATATGGTTAATAAACTTACTATATACATACAAGATACGCCCTAGTAGTCCATTAATGATACAAAAATTATGATATAAGTCTCTAGGACTATCCTTAGATTTTTTGGAATTTAATATCAATTTATAATATAATATTTGTTTTAAAAACTCTTTTATGTCAATTTTGACACTATTCAATAATTGATTTTTATAAAAATCATAACAGAATTATTACTTTGAAAAAAGTTAATTAAATAAATCTGAACATGTCATACTGAACTATAATATTATTGGTATTTATAAAAGTATTAAATTACATTTATTTGTGTATTTATAATATCAATTATTCTAATTTTTCATTAATTAGGTAATTACTACATCACCATTATGGCATATATAACATAAATTATTTAATGTATAAAAACTATAAATAAACCACCATTATGTAGGAAATATTTTTATATTTCTAATGAATATTTATAGTCGAAAATCCAAAATATATAACTCTATGTAAAAAATTGTTTTGCTAAAAGATACATGCTAATGTCATTTATTTATTTATTTTAACATAATTAAAATAATGTGTCCCTATCACCGACAAGTAGCTACATGGGGTCCCATAATCGGCACAACGATTCCCATGGTCGGACATGTATCCACCAATAAGTTGATGACATGTTTTATTGTAATTATGTATTATTATAATATTATTTTTTAACCCTTATTTACCGGATTTACCCTTTAACCGTTGTAAATAAAATATTTACCGAAGTAATTTTTCAAAATGACTAAAAATAAAATATACCTATTTAAACACTTTGGAAATACTGATTCCAAATTTGGAATCCATATTTCAATATTCAAAACACATAAGTGGCAGGAATTAATTAAAAATTAATTCCCGTTGTTAAAACAAAGAGCATGTTTTTAAGAGATAATAACTATCAAAAGATTGACACTTGTTCATGTCCGGTTTAATTGTGAAATTATGTCCAATGACCAAAATTGTATTAAATTGTAAAAATATATTTTAAATATACTTTAAAACCACTAAAATTCATAATTTATCACTATTAATTATTTTGATTAAAAAGATGATTTTTATTTAAAATTTAGTAATTTTCACTATTCATCAAAATATAAATGTTATCCGAAAAGTTCCAAAATTTTACCCTAGGCTAATTTCAATATTGAGAATCCAACAATGAAGTCAATTTTGAGAGTTGAAATTTATAAAATTTCAAAAAGTGGGTTTTACTACTCATAATGGCTAGTTTGATTGGTTGTGATGTGCGTTAAAACTCGAAATTGCGTACAACACATGCTACTGTATTATTCAACGAGAAGCGTACCATAGAAGCTTGAGATGTTACATTCTTCAATCCTTAAATAAATTGAGTCCACACAATTTCTAAAATTGGGCTTGGGAATTTAATGGAAAGTCACATAACGGAAAAAGAGTCAATAAAACTATCACTTTAAAAGAAAGAAAGAAAAGTACAAATGTCACCTTAGATAACCCATACTAGGATTCCATGATGGAAAACATGGAAATGGATGATAAACTGAATTTCAAGTTCTGTTTGGGAGGGAAAGAAAACATGTTCTGGTGAAAGTTAACAATATGAAAACCAAAAACTTGTGTTGGGACAAACGGTCATTAGTCTCTTAGTAGGAAATGTAAACAGACCACATTTTTTGTTTTATGTTACATTACATAAATATGAGGAATTAATTTATGATATTGACTAAGAACATAAAGATATAATAATTCTTTTTAAGTAGATTTTCATTCTTTAATACATTTCTACCACTAAATCAATTTTTTTGAACAATGAGTATTCAAGAAGACTTGGTCACACTAGAAGATCTTCTATAGAATAAAATGATCCACGTAGGATAAACTATATATTTACCTTGTCTTTAGAGATTAATCAAAACCAAAATGGTTAGTATAAGATCTGATGATCCCCAAAATGGATATTCCATTATAGAAAAAAACACTAACCTTAATTTCTAAAATTAAACCAACAATACCCCGAAGATAAATAAATAGCATTCAATAATCAATTGTCTTTAAAATACTTCAATATAATCCAAACTAATATTAATACCCAAAACATGGAAGAATTTGGTTATGTTGTCTTCCACGTTAAATTTTATCTCCAAATGACATCAACTGCTCTTAAATTCACATACTTAAAAAGTGATTAACCTAATCACATATTCTCTATTATAGGTTAATCATTTTCATAAATAACACAAATTACTATAAATTCACAATAAAAACATAGATAAAATTCCGCCATTACTCCTCAAATTATATCCCATAGTATTCTATTTTCCTTAGGAATATAGTGTTCCCAAAAAACGAAAATCTTCCAAAATAACATTTATCACTTAATCACCAAATCATTTTCTTATACTAAGGGTATTAATTTGATAAGACATAAAAACCCAGATCCACTTATTATTGATCAATAAAATCATTTAACTAAAAATAATTAGTCACACTAACCAGGGACTTCACATAGTCTAGTGGTAGGCGATAAATCCAAATCGTACATTGGTTGTGTGTTCGATTACCATATATTTTTCCGACGTAACGGGTTGTCACACGGTCTGTGTGTTGTCCTTTTTAAAAAACTATGTTTTATAACATTACCAAAATGAGATAAATTCCTCAAAATAACCATCAAATAATTTGACCACAAATTTTATCTCATACCTTGCATTTTCATCCCAAATTATAATAACATGCAATTTCCTCAAACCCAATGATCATATAAAACAAAATGGTTATTTATAACTATATCCACAAGAGAGAAGATAATTATTCCTCAAATATCATTCTCCCATGGAAAACTATAGGGTTACAAATACAAGAGAAAATTATTCAAAAGTAAACCCATCAACAATGAGCACTAATACGTTTTAAACATTTCTCCAACCATTTATTTCCACATCGATTTTTCTTTGATCGTGATAATATCCTATAGAATAGGGAATTCACTCGGGTAATGGACATATCCCCTAAATTAACGGCAAATGACTTGAAATGGATTCTTGGGACCATTTTTATCTTATTCCATAGTACTCTTTATTTTTCTTCTGCAATTATTCAATTTATGTCCTTCCTTCTCACACGTAAAGCATTTCTTTGTCCCATTGAGATATCATCCCAGGTGTCTCCTTCCACATTTCATGCAAGATGGAAATTGAGGATTCATTTCTCCATGGTATCCTTTTCTAGAGCTCTTATCATTCATCACCTTTCTCTTCCTTGTTGAGTCCAGGAGTTGGTTAATATATATGTTGTTGATCATATTTGTCGAAAAATGAATTTCCATGAACACGATATCTTTCATGCCTATCAACACTCAATTTTTTTGCTCATTTCCACCACTATTCCCACCTTGTACATCATTCTCAATGTTTCTAGGACTTCCATGGAATCCGGCCATTGACTAAAACTAGAATGCATTGTGTGAGTAATCGTAGTCACAAAATTATTTAAAGAATATTATGTCACCAAATTCACAATTCGAAACACATTAGGATTATCCATGGCCATTTACTCTAATTTATATATAATACTTCAAATCGGTTTTTTAAAAAAAATTGTAATTTATCCTAAGCATATCCTCCGGGAGTGTCGTAACCAAGAGTGCAGCAAGGCCCATTGTCATGCAACATTTCCCATTCAAGTATAACTCAAAGCGGTGTTTTCAGGTTTTACCACTAGGTACATCGGTGCCAGAGCCGCCACTACCTGATCATATTCAGACACGGATGTATTGCTCAGAAAACTCACAAAATCTCTACAATACCAAAATTCTAGGATGTTCTTCCATACTAATCCACAAAGTCTATCATAGGGATATGTGCTCTAATAAAATTTTATCTAAATCTAGCTCTCAAGGTTTGTAATAAACTTCCTCTGATACCAACTATAATGACCTGACCCCAGTTACCCAGAGTTGGTGCATAATTACATAACATTAGAATGATAACTAGAAAGATCATGTCTCGAAAGACCAATTAGTATAGTAGCCTTGGAATAATTAGATACATTAATAAAGTTTACATTACATCATAAAATGAAAAATACAACAACATAGTCTCCATAGTCCACACTCATACTATCCCTGCAGGTCATTCATAATTTACTTCTTCACAATCCTGGAAAAATAAAACATTGAAAGAGGTGATCTCAGATACTCAGTAAGGATAACAATAAAGAAGAAGCTTTCATAGATAAGCATAAACACTTAAGGGAATGTATAACTAAAACAAAACCCTTTTAAACATGAACTTCAGTATAAATTGGAAATGATAAAATAAATTAATGCCATTTACTTATTCACATGGATATTTTACTTATCGAATAATCACATGAAATATTAAAAACCACTTTTGTGATGATGGAATGCATAATGACAGACTATCATAACCACATAGTCAAGGCCTTGTGCCAAGACTACAAATAAGATTTTGTCAAGGCCTCGTGCCAAGACAGTAGTTTGTCTCATGAGACCTACCTATGAATCGAGGAGCTATATCGGGATCCACCCGTCACTTACTAAGTCCAATGCATTCCTCATATGAACATGTTTAAGTAGAACATAATAATTCGTATTAAAACTAGCATAAAGTGTCAATACTTTAACCACAAACCATTAATGGTATTAAAATAGAACATCCACTATCAAACATAACTCATTCGATACAATATTGAAGATTTTATTGTATCATATTAACCTCAATGAAGAATAAGGAAGGATATTGACATAGATTAAAATCATCCTCAAACTATTGAAAGAAATATCCCCCATTTTCTTGAAAACATTTAGAAGTAACACTATTTTTAAAGAAGCCATATTAAATAGATTTTTTAATAAAAGTGTCTCATACCACTTTGAAAATTTAAAAATGAGTTTTTATTTGAAAACATTAATGTCCATATAAATAAATCCTTAAAACCATTCTTAAAACATGGACATTAATGAGAAAGATTTAGAATAATAAATCTTTAAAAAATTTAAAATGATATTTTACGTAAAGTTCCTAACCAAAATAAAGACTCTTGAATATAAATAAGTGAGGTAATCAAAACATTATAATATCATGAGAATAAAGGTATTCATGATATACTATGTCAAAGTACATTATATACACAATATAAAAGTGATTTGGTGTATAACAACAAAGAAGTCTCAATGGAATTTAAATTGAGATGAATTCTCTTATAAAGACCAAATACTTAGGATAATGATAAATCAAAAACATAATTATGTGTGAAAAATATAAATACACTCAATATTATTTTATATTTAGTGTAAATCAATCAGATTACATTCACACATATTCTTGTAAAAACAACACCAATGAATTGGATATTTAAAACAACAAATGCAGATTGAGTTAAAATTACTCTTATCAAGTTAAAATCGAAGACTTGAGAATTTATCAATGGAGTGATTATGTTTATAGAAAGTATATCCACAGAATGGTGAGTGGAAATTGTTACATAATAAAATGATTATTTATTCCACACAAAATATTAGTGTAAAATATTCAATGAAGAAGGCCTAATTCCGAATGAGTGAAAATTGAAATATCAATTTCCTTTATCGATTAGGTAACTTATGAAACATACACCCATGAAAGTAGGATCATACATTGATGATTTAAATACCCTTAAATTAATGAATATTACACAATGAATACAATTATGGGAAGTACACATACACCACATGCAATAAATAAGTGGTGAACAATGGAATTCTCATGAAATTAAGAGTGAGATAAGAAACCCCTTACCACGTTGTAATCAACTGAGTCATATGACCAAAAGTTAATAACCACAAAATTATTCACAGAATAATAGTAATATAAATAGAATCAAAATAATATATATCAAATCGCAGTACACAATACACCACTTTCAATAAATTAGTGGTGAACAATGGAAATATCACGGAATTGAAAGTGTGATAAGAAAATCCCTTACATTGTACTTTTTCCTTGATCGATGGTAGGTTAAAATCCTGTATAAATGTGAAATAATTGTTATTGAATTACTCAATAATCATTTAAATTATTATTATATCATATATGATCTTTCAACATTGATTTGTTAATAATATCTTAGTATTATCGTCGTTTCGGGTGTTAACTGATTCGTTTTCCTTTATATTATTTGTTATGTGACCCGTATTTGTTATGGATGGGATTTATCTTATTCATATCCATAATTATTTCATGTCTCTAAAAATTATTTTTATTCATAAAATGAAATTTAGTCTTGAATGGATACGAAGGGGAATGAATCTCATCGCGTTCGTGGAGACGGTAGTCCGTACGTACGCACGAGCGACAATATCAGTATTTTGATATTAAAATAATATATAATTGGAAGGTATATAATTTATAAATAATCATTATAATGTTATATTTATTATTTAAATTAATAATACATCTTTATTATACCCATCTAAATAATAATATATTGAATAACAATTATACCACGGCATGGAGACGGTAGGCCGTACGTATGCACGTATGGTGACATTTCATGCAAGGGATGGATAGAGTAATGAATTTTGTTGTTATATATTTATAATAACATCACAGTATATAGAATATTATAGAATTATTATTTTAGAAAGGTAATAACAAATAATAAGAAGTTGAAGAAGAGAGGAACTTAAAAAAGGGTGGTGAAAACATTACCACTTCTTCAGGTTCTTCATTTTGATTTGATTAAATGGGATCCTTAGGTTGGCATTCGGATCAAACTATGGCCTCTATGATGAATTAAGGGATGTTGAGAGAGTATTTTGGAAGTGTTTGGCCGAACCAAAAGGAATTTAAGGTGTGAATTAATGTGAAGGGGGAGTGCCCTTTTATAAGAGGGGTGACGGGCACCTTTGGAAAAGCTAGAAATATTATTTTATAATAAATTCATATTCGGTTTCTAATGGCTGTAAAGTGGATTATTAAAAGTATAACGTAGTAATAGGTCTAGAACCACTCAAACAATATGATTTAGATAGGTTTGGGTTACTATATTAACATCATCTTTATGTATTAACTCTTAGTTAATTAGTTTCACTTTTACAGTGTCTCTTTGTATTTTTATATTATATGGTTAATAAACTTAATATATAAATCCAAGAGACCCAAAAGTAGTCCATTAATAATACACCTATCATGATATAAGTCTCTTGGACGATAATTATATTTTTTGTAATTTAATATCAATAAATAAAATAATTTTTTTTAAATCACTTTAATGTCAATTTTGACACTATTCAATAATTGATTTTTGTAGAACTCATAACAGAATTATTACTTATAAAAAAGTTTTTTAAATCAATCCTAACATGCCATATTAACCAATAGAATTATTGGTATTTATAAAATGTTTAAAATTACATTTATTTTTGTATTTATAATATCAATTATTCTAATTGTTCATTAATTATGTAATTACTGCTTCTCCATTGTGTCATAAATAACATAAATTATATAATTTCTAAAATTTATAAATAAAATAAAATTATATATTAAATATTTTTATCTTTATAATGAATATTTATAGTAAAAAATCCAACAAATATAACCCTATGGAAAAATTGTTTTTATAAAAGATTTATGCTTATGCCATTTTTGTATTTATTTTAACTTAATTAAAATAATGTGTCCTTATCACCTACATGTGGCTCCATGGGGTCCCATAATCGACCCAAAGATGACCATGGTAGGAAATGTATCCCCCAATAAGGTTTGGACATGTTTTAGGGTAATTTAGTATTATTATAATATTAATTTTTAACGCTTATTTACCGGATTTACCCTTTAGCCATGGTAAATAAAATATTTACCGAATTAATTATTCAAAATGTCTAAAAACAAAAGATACCTATTTACACAATTAGGAAATCCTGATTCCAAATATGGAATCCATTTTTACAAATTCAAAAAACAGATGTTTCATAAATTAATTTAAAAATAATTCCTGTTGTTAAAACAAAAAGCGTGTTTTTAAGAGATAATAACAATCAAAAGATTGACACTTGTTCATGTCCAGTTTAATTATGAAATTTTTTCCAACGACCAACATTGTATTAAATGGTAAAAATATATACTAAATATACTTTAAAACCACTCAAATTCATAATTTAACACTATTAATTATTTTGATTAAAAAAGTTGTTTTTAAATAAAATTTAGTAATATTCACTATTCATGAAAATATAAATGTTATCCGAAAATATCCAAAATATTACCCTAGACTAATTTCAATATTGAAAATCCAAAAATGAAGTCAATTTTGAGAGATTAAATTTATAAAATTTCAAAAAGTGGGTATTACTATTCATAACGGCTAGTTTGATTGGTTGTGGTGTGAGTTAAAACTGAAAGTTGCGTAAAACACATGCTACTGTATTATTCAACGAGAAGTGTACCATTGAAGCTTGGGGTGTTAAAACTATCTTATGGGTGAACATTTTATCATGTACTCTGATCTCAAGAGTCTCAGGTATATCTTCTTTTAGAAGTACCTGATCCTGAGACCATGGCGTTGGCTTGAGTTCCTCAACGACTATAACTATGAGATAGTATATACTCTTAGGAAGGAGAACGTTGTAGCAGATTCTCTCAGAAAGAGTTCAAGCATTTAGCTGCTAGGGGAGGCGACCTAGTAGTTGGCTGCCTTGAAAATATCGTTTTTGGAATGGGATAGAGTAGCCTTTCTACAGTCTCTTTCTATCACTCCTCCACTTTTTAGTTATTCAAGGAGGCACAACATGGGGATATTGAATACGAGACACGACGTGCCCAGATATCCATAGGGCAGGCACCTGATGGATTTTACGAAGGTGGGGAGCGAGTCATTCTCTTCAAATCACGTACCATGGAACTACTATCACTTCATGAAGATTTTTTGAGGGAGTTCCACACATCCCTTCTAGCGCTACATCCAGGAGTGGAGAAGATGTTCCAAGACCATTGAAGACATCACTGGTGGTCGGGTATGGAGAAGGAAGTTGTAGAGTTTTTCTCACGATGCCTCATTTTCCAGCAAGTGGAGGTGGCACACCTAGTATCATTAGGCTTGGTTCAGCCCTTAGAGGTCCTAAAGTGGAAGAGGGATAGGATATCCATAGACTTCATGATGAGTCTTCCACGTACATCCAGGAGTCACGATTTGATATGGGTGATCGTAGACCGACTCACCATGTCGGCTTAATTCCTACCGATCAGAGAGCATGGTTTAGTAGATTTCATGGGATTCCTTTATGTGCATGAGATGGTGATTTTACATGGAGTGACTTCTTCTATTGTCTCTGACCGTTCCACACGCTTTACTTCCCGGCTATGGAAGGGGATTGCAGGAATCTGTTGGGACACATCTTCATCTGGGCACCACCTTCCATCTTCAGAAGGATGGTCAGACTGAGAGGACCATTCAAAGTCTCAAGGACACGATCCATACTTGTGTCCTAGACTTTGGCCGTAGCTTGGAGGACCACATACCTTTGGTGGAGTTTTCGTACAACAATAGTTATCACTCCACCATCGGTATGGCACCTTTTGAGGATTTGTATGGTCGACCTTGAAGATCACCACTGTGATGGAGAAACCTATGGGAGTCATAAATAGTGGGACCAATGATGGTACGTGCTACCACGGAGAAGGTGCAGATCATCCAGAAGTGGATGAAGACTGCACAGAGTAGGGAGAAGTTGTATGCTGACAGGAGATGGAGACCTCTGGAGTTTAAGGATGGAGACCATGTCTTTCTACGGGTCTCACCTCGATGAGGTTTTCAGAGATTTGGACGATGGGGAAAGTTGTCTATGTGATTCATCGGACCTATCCAAGTCCTCAGTAGAGTAGGCGAGGAGGACTACCACTTAGCTCTTCCACCTCAGTTTCATAGAGCGCATGACGTCTTCCACGTATCTCATCTTAGGAGATACGTGCAAGACCCTTCCCACATCATCGACCATGGGGAGCTGGACATCGATGACATGGCGACTTTCACAGAGGTTCCATTGGATATTTAGGATTGAACGGAGTGGGTCCTATGTGGATGGTCGATACCTCTGGTGTGCGTTCATTGGCAGCATGGGAACCTCTAAAAGAGCACATGAGAGAGGGAGGCTCATATGCATGCTTAGTACCCCCAATTTTCCCTTAGTTTGAGTTGTAGCTTATGGGGACGTAAAGCCCTGAGGTGGGGAGAATGTAATGCCCCACAATTTCTATGAGGTTTTTTTCATAAATACATGGAAATTTTAAGAGTCCAAAGTTTCGGACGGCGCATGATTCTGAGGCCCGATGTTCCCGGAATCAGTTTCTGATATTTTTTTCGGGTATGTTCTGTAAACGTACAAGCGGGGTTTTATAATTTTTGAATCGGTGCTCAGAACATAAATCTGAGGGCACCATTGTACTCCCTACGTCAGTGATTTCTTAGTGATACCTTCCCAGCAGTTGAGTTCTAACGATAACGCAAGTATGATTTTTGGGGTTTCTAATTAAATTGAATAAAAATAAAGTGTCAACATTATTTTTATTTTGGTGATTGAAACCTCCAAGGGGATATTAGAGGGGGGTCACCACACCCTAACCTTCCATGGGAGGTTATGGTGGTGGGGCCCACCCATGCATAACCTCCGTTGGGAGGATATTATTAAGGTGGCTCCCACATGGGATTTAAACTCCCTTAATCCCCTTAGAACCCCCAATTATGTGGGGAGCCTCTTCACCATTTTCCCCAATTAGTTTGGGAAAATACACCCATTTAATTAAGTGAAATAACATAATTAATTTGAATCCATTTGAATTCTGGACATCCATTAAAATAATAGATATTCTATTATTATTGGGTTGGAAACATTCTTTTGGTGGAACATTGAGAGAGGAGGGCTTGGAGAAACATTGGATCCTATTCATCCTTCCAACGAAGAACACCCCTCTCCAATGAAGACAGACAGAAATCTATCCCTCCCTCTTCAACCGAGACTGGAAGAGGAAACACTGTCACCCTTGAAGAATGTTGACATCGTCTTTGACTTCATCACCTCTGAACTCTCGTCCACCAACGACGAGTACCCTAATTCCTTTTCAGACATCAATGGAACAACATCTTCCTTTCCGCGACTTCGTCAATGATCGTTGGCTATTGATGTAGGGGGATTTTGGGCTTATTTTATAGCTGTTCTACATTGTTGAATTTGTGAATGTGAATGGATGAATGAGGACACCATAATAAAGGGGGCTAAGACCGCACAAAGATGCCCAGAACCAGCCCTTTTTATTGTTCATGTTTTTTGACAATGGCGGCGGCGCAACGGCGCCGCCTGAAGACCAGACGGTTATGGAGAAATGAGACCATCATCGGGCTAGACGCGAGGAAAACCAGATGCACCGGGGCCACCGGTCTCCGGATCGTTACCATGCCGGGTCGCCGAGCTAGAATATGGGGCCGCACCCAAGAGGGTTGCGATGGTCGGACGATGATCGCGGTGCCATCACACAACATAGATGAGTTGGAGGCGACGTCCAGGATGAGCCATGGTGGAGGCGGCGTAGTGCCGTCGCACTGCACGAAGGCCAACAGAACCGCGGTGCCGTCGCGCCGCTGTGCAGGAACGAGGGCGGCCGTATGATCCAGCCATAGTTGCGTGCTACAGGAAAGACCACTCCTGTCCCGTGATTCCTCTAACCGGTGCCTAGAGATGGTTCCTTTGGATTCCTAGGCAGTGTCCCCCCCCCCATGGCGTGGCCATCCAGACCATGCAGGCGAGCCACCAGGCAAAGCTGCCCTCGGGTCGCGCCGGGCCTACGGGCCACACCGCCCAACCAGGCTAGGCCGCCCTCGGGCCGGGCCGCACCAACTGGCCAGGCCGCCCCCACCGTCCTAGTTCGACTATCGGGCCAGGTTGGACCCGTGGATAGGGTCAGTCCCCAGTCCAGATCTGTTTGACCTAAAAACCCTTATTCACCCATATCATGGGCTCTGAGAATCTGATCATCGAACCATCTTTAACGATAGTAGTCCTTGATCGAGACAATTATTTTGGAATACCCCCTTGATGTTTCAACACAGTTAGGGTATGGTTGGGTTGTATTGAACAAAATATCCAACCTGGCCCCTAGAAAGGAAAATCCAATAAATCACAGATCGAGCATCTGATCGACATGTCGTCTATTGCGTTAATACCCCTTTGACAGGGTGGACCCCTGAGATTTTCATCCTGGTACATCGTTAATGTTGATGTATTGACACTTGGATTGAGGAGTGAACCCTCATAGAATCATGCATACATAAGAAGAACTCTGTAGTTGGTTGTGCACTATTGATTGTTCCTGGATCATGTGTTGGTCTGACAGTTCCGATGATTGTTCCTGGATCATGTGTTGGTCCGACAGTTCTATATTTTGTACCTAGATCATGTGTTGGTCTAACCAAATAATTGTACATAGATCTTGTGTTGGTCTGACAGCTCTAACGAGTGTTCATGGATCATATGTTGGTCCGATTGTCTTGACATCTGTTACTAGATCATGTGCTGGTCCAATAGAATAGCTGGTCCATGATCATGGGTTGGTCTGAAAGTTTAGATGACTCAGTGGCTATATCTTATCATCTTTAACTCTCTACAATAGTTGTGTACCTGTGTGATCTTAGTCAGTAACTCTTTTCATTCCTCATGATTGAGATGGGTCATTTGATAGACATAGCTATATGTATGGGAATATATCTATGTGGGATTTTCAGTTGATTTCATACTTTGTGGTATATCCTAGTTGGATTTATTGAGACCTTGAGGGTCTCGGGGTCCCAACTATGTATCGTTATACTCACCCTTGCACGGCCTATTCCCACACCTCGTTGTGTTGTATGTAGATGATGGAAATCGTTGATGGAGTCCTAGAGCTCCAGGTCTGGACGGAACCTCAAGGTGGACCTTACAAGGAGTCGGTGCACATAGGAGTCTGACGGTCCTACAGTGTTTAGAAGGCTTTCTATGCCTACCCTTCAAGTATGATCCATGGTAGACGATCTAGGAGCTTCTTGTCACCTTCCAGATGTTTTGTCTTTTCCTTGTACTTTACAGTTGTGCTTGTATTTTTGGCCCCTTTTACTTTCCCAAACTTCTTCTATATACAGTTTTTACCTAGTGTTTTACTTCCAATGGCATACTCTATTGTGTGTGTTTTAGTTTATAAATGGAATGCCTTCCTAGTTTCGGGATTTACTTCATGGGTGCTAGTCGCCCGCCCCTGGCCTATGAAAGGCCGGACTGGGATAGACACAATACGGGACCCGTGGGATAGGTCGTGAAAGTAAATTTTGGGAATTTTTCTAAGAAAAATTATTTTTTGATAAATAGTGAATAATCAAATATTTTGGTACATTAATGCCTTTTTGTTATAACAATTATTAATCTGAAATAATATATTAATTTGATTATGTTCTAATTTTAAAAATTATGTATATTATTACAATTTATTATATTTTAAGCAATTTCTCTTTGAAATTGAATATAATAACATAACAACATTTTTCTACATTAAAATCCTGTAATTTCATCTGGTCAATGAGATTAGAATTAATCACAATATCATCGCTTCTTTGAATTTAATTTCCAAAAATGGTCATACACAATTTTATTAAATATAATATTTATCTTTTTATTAAATAATGTTAATATTTGACCAAAGAGGTTATTAAAAGTGATCAAAATTAATCACAGTGATTAAGGTCAAATTAATAATAATGGGGAACTAGACCTTAAACATAAGGGACCAAGTGACCTATACACATGTTCAAAGCCCATTTTATATCTACATTTCATGCAAAAAACTTAAATTCATCATATTGATTTTTTATGACTTTTGTATTTAATAACATGTTTACACATAACCTGTTTCTGAAGATTCAATAATAGTCATTTTCCATCCCTATAAAAGGATAAAAAATCCCCCCCTTCATCCCACATCTCAAAACTCATAGGATACATATTTTTTTACATAATACACTAATAAAATTAAGTCTATTACAACTAGAATCTTCTATTAGGGATTCAAACAATACATAGAAGCCTTTTTACAAAAATCAAAATTAGTTACCCGATTAAGAGGTTACGTCTTCTCTTAAGCTCCTTTCAGAAAAATTCATTCTCCACCACTCCAATATCATTATTTCATTATTGAATAAATAATAGTATATTAAATATTATAGTATGTTCTAATAAAACATTTTAGAACTAAAATTACATATAAAACCATCTAATGGGTTAAGAACATACTATTGGTATGTACAGAGAACTACTGCCTCACTAAACAATGATTGATTAATTTCCATTACCACATCTCATGGTGTAAATTATGATCTAAATTATATTTATAAATTAAATATTTCATATTTATAATCTATTTATTATTATATATTAATTTTACAACACATGTCATTTTTGATTTACTCTTTGTTATAAATAATATAAATTAATTTGAGGAAGTGTGGACTACCAACCCCCAAAAGCGATGCGATTCATTAATACACTGCATTAAAATAATTAAATATTGGTTTATTGAATATATATGATATATATTATGTAATAAATATACATTATTAAATATATATATAAAAATTTAAATACATATATGAATTTCACTTTCTATCTTTTCACATGATAAATAAACGAAAATTACGCTCATGCATACATACGACCTACAATGTCCATAAACATGCTATTATATTTCATATTTATATATTCTATAGATTATTATAATTAAAATCCACTAAATATAAATTATATTTAAATAATTTTTCAATTATGGATATGCTGTTAATAGTATAGAGACCAAATATATTACAATTTTAGACACGTGAAAGAAATCAGATATTACCTAAAGTGACCCCTAAACATATAATTATTAACATAAAGGTAATATAAAAACATACTAAAACAAAAATTTGTGTTAGATATATTAATATGGTTATTTAAAATATATATATAAAATTTATATTTATTATAGATGAGTTTATAGATATACTGACAAGAGTAATGACACACCGTACAATTATTTCATCTAAATTTATATTTTAGTGAGATACATGATTTATTCAAAGACATTTTTTGTGGTGTAGATAAATCACATGTATATATTAAATTATTAATATACATAAATTTATTGGTATTTACAGATGAAATTTATTATTTTTATTTCAGGTTGTTAAATTTTGATATAGTACCAAATTGATATAGTATTTTTATCTCAATTTTCATTAATTGAGACACTTTTTTTTATAATGAACCAAAATTAATTAGGAGTTTTATATAAATCCATTTTTCATGTTATATAATGAATATCATTCATTTCATGATATTTTATGGCTCATTTAATTTCATTTTCATACATGGATAGTATGAACCTATGTTAATAATTTAATAGATTTTATTGAAACAATCTCATCACTTTTCATGATTATATAGGATTATGCTTCATTTGACGAAATCATATGAACTATGTATCAGAAGAACTAATGAATTTATTCCTCGTTGGTTACTATTAAAAAAATCATATATATTTTCCATTTTTATAATCATTGGAACATAATATATTTTACAATGTTTTTTAATGAAATCCCAGCATTAACCTCTCTTAGGTTAGAAATATGTATTCTATCAAACACATGTATTCAAAAAAGGGATTTCAAGAATATTATAATAATCTTATATGATCATTAAAATAAATTTTTACCTATTTAGTTTTTATCAATATAATCAATGGAATATTATTTTCGATATCTGAATGTGGAATTTTTCAAACCATTAAACAGTGAAAAATTAGTTATCTCTTTACATCATACAACATGTGCATATTTATGTACAATAAATCAATTGATGATATAATTTATAATTTAATAGTTAATTTTTAAGTGAATTTTTTTCAATGATATATTTAATGAAATGTTTTTCCAAACTCTTTCATACAACTTTTGTATATTTTAACAGAATGTGGGTTTAAAATCAATTTCATGCTCCTTTTATATGTATTCATGTAAAATGGTGTTGGAAATTTTTTGAAGATACTCTTATATGTTTTGAAGGTAAATGGTTTTCGAAATTTTTTAATACATATTTTATAGGTTTCACTAATTTTTATTTTTAAAATGATTTCATCCTAATTTTATATGATCAATAGAATAATTTTTTCAAAATGAATTAAATATTATTTTATATGATTCATGAATTTTTTTTTCAAAATGTTTTCAATATTATTATATATTCATATGAAAAATGTATTTTAAATTTTATCAATATTATATTATAATATTCAATGAAACTATTTTTCAAAATGATTAAAATATTATATAATGTGTCTTCAAGGTAAAAAAGTTTCAAAATGATTTGAATAATTCCTTATATTTTTTCAAAATATTTTCAAAGGAAAAGGCATTCAAGAGGTATCATGTCATAAAGAGAGTTTTTAAATTATGAAATGATATTTTACTAAAGAAAATTTTTCAATATTTCATTCCATGTTATATTATTTCTATGATTAAATTAATTTTTGTTACATGAGTTGACATCTCACAACTAAAATAAGTGTGTACATGGGAGAGAATCCAAAACCAGAAGCAGGTACATCAACTATTAATCCAATCTTATCAGGTTGGAATGGCCTTGGTTGGACACCTTAACAAAGGGTTATTATATGATTTTATCCTTCCAAAATTCAACAATCCATTCCTTTTTTATAATTTCATAGATTATGTTAATTATGTATATATGATTCATGTCCTAAGAAGATACAATATTTATTATTATCTTGGGTATGAATCATATAATCTGTAATTGTTACACTCAAGTTTCTAACCCTTTTGATCATATTATACTTAACCATTTTTTTATTTAACCCTATTATGCATTTGAGATCAGACCATTATTATTTTTCCCATACCAAGGTTATTAAAAATGTTTTTATATTGAGGTACTAAAGGTGGTGATCATTATTGGAGATGTTAAAGATCATTTGTATCTCACTGACCGCAGTTAAGTAGAGTTGGTGCATTATTTTAATACATTAGCCTGATTACATGGAATAACATATTGAAAAACTAATCAATTTATTAGTCTTGGAAAATAGATTATATGTGTAAAATTTAAAATTAAATTTACATAAGAAAAAACATTACAGATAATCCATTGAAAAATTCAATATTATTTTAGCATAACCATGTATATTAATGATAATACACACAATGGTATCCAGGGAAAATGAAACATATTAAAGGGGTGATATCAGTTTCTTATTAAGGATAAAAAATATTGGATTGGATTTCACATATAAGAATAGAATTTTATAAATATGTATAAAATTAAAACAAAACCCTTTTAAACATTACCATATACATACTATTGCATGAATAAGTCAATTAACAACATTTAAACATAGACATGGATATTATAATAGTTGAATAATATCATGTACCATCAATAAATAATTTCATAATGATGGAATGCATAATTCTAGACATCAGAAACGTACCATGGAGGCCTTTTCCAAGACATCTGAAAATAAATGGTTATGACCTATACCAAATCCATAGATTAAATAAATGGTCATAGCCTTAGCGATGACTATATCATGTTTTTCTCATGAGACATACGAATTTATCAAAGATCTATAATGGGCCCCAATAATCAATTACTATATTCAATGCATTCCACATATGAAAAGGGTGAATCATAACATAATAATTTGTATTAAAACTAGCATACAAAAAAGTTAATATTTAACAATAAAAAATGAATTGTATAAAAATAAAACATCCACAATCAAGCATATCATAAAACATCTAATACAATAAAAAAGATTGTATCATAATAAATCGACCACAATAAAGCATTAAATCAGACAATGGATGTTGAAATATAGGAAAACACTATAATGATATTATTTAAATTCTTTGAGTGAAATATACATTTTTTACACTGAAATAATTTAAAAGACATGAAATTTTTAAAGATAACTTTTTTTAAAAGGAAAAATATATGATTTTAATGGAATCATCATAATTATAGGGAACAATAATAGTGTAAAATAACTACTCGTGCATTAAATTATTTAAGAAAACATTCCTTAATTTTTTGAAATGGTAGTAATGAACCTCATTGGGAAAACAATGGAATGATTCTTTTTAAAAAAATTATATAAATATTCAACCATGGGTAAAAATTTATTTATAAAAATTTAGATGATATTTTGGAATACATTTTAATGAACATGGTCGAGGATGATAAGAATGTACCATTAGATATATACATATAAATGACCTTGATTAATATTGAGGATGTGAAATATTAAATTACATTAAATCCTTAAAATATATGTTTTTTAAAACATTTTAATAAACATAAAAATAGATATGAAATTTCCATTATAATCCTCTATAAACATACAAATTAATATGTATGTTAATATTAAAAATATCTAAATTGAGAAACAATTAATTCATTAATCATTCAAATCATCCCTCAATAATATTAACATTAAAATAATATTCCCAATATCATCAATTGAATATTTCAATACCCTAATGATAAATGTAATCCTAATTTTCACAAAGGACATCATGGGATAGCTTTTCTCCCAATGTATGTCATCTATGATGTAGTGAGGGAATTCGAGAATTGATATGGGCAAGGATTGGATGAACCAATGAAATTTAGGGGTGTGAATTAAAGATATGGAGATGTGAACTTTTATAATGGAGGGGAGGGACACTTTTGTAAACTCTTAAATAAATAATTTACAGTAAATATGTTATTTGTTTCTAATTACCCCAATTTATTGTATTTCAAGGCTAATATAAATGAGGAACGAAATATCATAAACAAATGGATTTTATTTTTTTAGCACATAAATATATCCTTATCATTTTTATTTAACCCTTAGTTAAACTGTTTAACTCATACCTGGTCTTCATTTGTTTGTAGACTATAGTGTTAGTATTGTTTCTATAAAATTTCAAATGAAATAAAATTGGATTATTTATAAAAACTTCAACATTATGAATGATTTTTACATGTAAATTATATTTTTATGTCTTTTATATCATTTAATAAAATAGTATTCATTTTAAATTATCCATTATGTAAATTTAAATAGTATTCAATATTTATTTTTTTAGAAATATAAAACCCTAAAGATAATATTGATCCAATAATTTTAATATGTCAGTAACATGAATATGGTATCTATAAAATTAGTGAATTTCATTAATTAGGTAATATTATATTTCTTTTAATATTTTTAATTTTATTTATTTGTAATCTCAATAAATTTAATAATTAGTGCATCATCATTATGTCAGTATTTAATTTAATTATAAAATTTATAAAAATTATGAAAAATTACAATGATGTGGATAATTTGTTATGTTTACAAATACTAATTTTATTCCACTATATCATTTAAATAACCTCATATTAAAAATAGTTATTATAATTTGGGTGTGATATCTTTAACTCTTCTTTAAAGAAAATATTATAAATGTCCTAATATTAAAAATGTGGCTTCAAAAGGATCATATTTCAGACCTATGGTTCATATGGGTCGAAATTAATACTTATCCAATGAAATATTGACATTTCTAGTGTAAATTAATATTATTATAATATTATCTCTCCATTTAATTTCTCTATTTCAATTTTATAATGGTAAATTAAAATAAAAAGTTATTATTCTTCAGAATTTATTATTATCTTAACAAACCACATTTTTCATACTCTTTACAACTATGTACTTTGATTTTAGAAATTCAATTCAAATAAGCATCGAAATTATGATTAATGATAATCTCAAAATGAGGACAGAATGTGGGTAAAAAGTTGTTTAAAGGTGTAATAAATTTTTATAACAAAATTTATAATTAAAATGATTCCAATGATCTAAATTTGGTAAATATATGTATCATTTATCTATTGATAATTTAATAAAAATTTAATGTAAAATAATTAGTTAAATGAATAAGACATTATTTAACTATATTGAGGTTTTTTTTACAATTTATCAAAAATAGATGGTTGTTAAGAAATTACCGAAAAACATTATAAGGTAATTTTAATCTTCCAAATTAAACAATTATATATATATTTACAAAATTAATTTTCATATAATGTGTAAAAATAATTTTATTAATTTTCATAAAATAAAATAAAAAGTAGTTCTGTTAAATAAATATTTTTTCTAAGAATATTATAATTTTACCAAAAAATATAAATTTAATTATAGATATGTAATATATATTTGATAAAAATTATAAATAACATTTACAAATTATTTATTTTAATTTTCATTACTATATTTAAATTATATATTATGAATATATCATTTAAATAATCCTAACACTAATGTATTATTTCATTGAAACTCAATCTTGTGTGTCATCCAATCCAAGTAGGTGTTTCATGAAAGAAAATCTATTTTAGATAATGTACCGTAAAATATATAGGTTTTACATTATCTCTTCCTTCTATAAATTGTACCCTCCCAATTTAAACTCAGAATCAGAATATATGAGTTGTACATTTCGAAATATATTCAATGAAACCCTACATTGAAAATGTAATACAAATACCTCTATTTTAAAATAATCGTAAGTACAAAGCTCACCAAAGATAACATATAATATGGTTACATGTAAATAATTATCGACATGAAAGAATGGGTATCCATCGTGGTCTAATGCATAATTATAGCGAACACGATGTGGATAATTTTAAAAATCACAAATGTATAAATATGTGATTATTTAAGGGACCATTGGATTCATTGAAAAATTGACTAGGATAGGATTCTTGGTTTCAAGATCATTTTCAAAGAGTTGAAGAATTATTTTGTTGTTCAGAAAATAAATTTATTTATTTCTATCCATTTAATAAAATTAATCTCAATAATTGGTTGTTATTTTATCTTTTTCCAGTCATACATTACACCTATAATTGAAAGTTCACAATGTATTTTTCGCACAAGAAGAACTTTTGTTAAATTAAAAGGCCCTCAAGTATTTTATTAATCATAAAAATATTTACAGAAAATAGAAAGGTTAGCCTAATGTTTCTAATAAATCAAACTTCAACCATAAACATTAATATATACTATTTTATTTACACCATTCCAACCATAATATTCTATTAAAAAACATCAATCTGAATTCTCTGTCCAAAATTTCTCAAAATTTCTAAAAATAAATATTAATATTTTACTCCCCAAACAATATAGTGTAACTATTTTTGGAACTCACCAAATATTTTTTCACCATTAAAAACCATAATGTAATTGTTCATTACTACAAATAATTAAATAATAATTAATGATCTACAATCATTATATTTCAAATTAATTTTATAAACAAAATATAATTACATATGTCCAAAATCCAAGAATAAAAAAAACATTAATATTTGTACTTCGATCATGTTAACTACACAATCATTTCATTGATACATTTTATTCTTCTGATCCAAATTTCATTTATTCTTAAAAAAAACATTTATTAATGTCCCATCTCATTACAATTAAATAATTTCACATTTTTGGGATCATTCATTCCATTAAAATCATGAGTATAATGGACTTTGTCACCACACTTGAATCAAAGTAATTTTTTATGTATGAACATGGGTGTTTCCATCCATAACTGTCACTTATGGGAAAATATGTCTTCCAATTCTTCCCATTATTTGTCTCTTTCTCTACCATTTTCTTATTATTTTACAATACATTAATATCATAAGTCATAGAAAAATCCTTTTCCATTTCGATAGAAAATTAGAATATATATTAATTGGATGATATATATTATGAGACTGGTGCCCATTGGTGGAATAGTTTTAACCCATAAAATAATTTATCTATCTTACTTCTTGGGATATATATATAGTATACATCATGCCTTGATAACCTTGTTAAGCTAGCCTCATAAATTGAAAAATTCTAATCCTCCATTAGCCTCTAACTCAGTAATTGTGTTTCCATATCAACTCATTATTTTGGAGGAATGTATTTATCTGAAAAAATGTTTTGTAAACTCCCCCATTCAATATTATCTACTTCTTCATTTTCATTCATATTTTGAAATGATAAACACCATTGATATGAATCCCTAGAGAGATGGTAAACTATCATGAAAACTTTTTCACAATCATTACTTTCGAATGAAGGTAATATTTTCTATATGGAACATATACATTGGGGAGCTAAAATCAGTATTTAGTCATATTTAATGATGGAGGATGTGGTATCATGAAGTGGTATAAAATTGATCCTTTATGTTGTGGATTAGGGTTCTCCATATGGGAAAGGTTCTTATTAAAAACATGTTCCAGTTGTCCCAGTATAGTTATAAGTTGTTCAACAATAGTTTAATTTCCAAATCAAATATAATTACATTGCATTGGAGGTAAATCTCATAATTGATTATGTTCATTGATATAGTTTCCATTCCATCCAATACGCACCATTTCTAAAAAACTGAATACATGGGATTAGGTTATGAATAATATTGAATAATTCAAAACTAGTAAAATACATAACATGAATTCATTAATTTATTCATATCTCATCAATAATCATAAAAATGGTTACATTGGGGACATATTTACTCCAAAATTATTCTTAATGATCTTAAATAAAAATCTGAATCATCCTCCGCATATCAACCAAGAGTTTCAAACTACGTAGGCTATAAGGACGTTGTCATGTACTAGGTTATCCCGATTAATACTCAGAATACCTTTTCAGATTTGCCAATACTATGTACATCAATTCCAGAAACACATCAACCTGTAGTATCCAAAAAAGGATGTATTACTTGGTAAATTCATATAATTTATATTCAACCAATATTCATGTATGTACTTCTAAACCTATTCTGAATATCAATGTTAATGTTACGATCCCTAATCTAAGCATTCTAAATCTAATTTAAAATGTTGTTTCTAAATATCCTCTGATAGAAATGGTAACACCCAAACCCATTTTACCTAGATTCGGGAAATTTTATAAATATATCCGCATGATTATGAGGAATCAAATCCTGATAGACCAATCAGTTTTTTTAGTCATGGAAAATAGATTACATATCTGAACTATACATTAAAATTCAATGCATAAAATACAAAAAAGATAATCCATTGAGAAATCTATTATTCTATTAGTGTAACCATTAGTATCAATCATAATAAACATCATTGAAACCTAGGAAAATATAACATAATAATTGGTTGAGGTCATATGCTCAATAAGGATATATAATCAAATAGAATCAGTCAAAAGTAAGCATAATAATTAATGTCAAGGTATAAAATAAAATCAAAATCATTTTAAACATTAAATTTTTCATAGTATAGTTTGAATAAATCAAATAACTCCATTTAAAAATTTACATGGATATTTTACTAGTCGAGTAATAACATTTAACAATAATAACTAATCTCATAATAAGGGAATGTATACAAGTGGACATATAAAACATAAATTCAAGGTATCAGCTAGGAAATCTGAAAATACAAGGTTAAGTCCTCGAACAATTATATATCAAAATACAAATGGGGAATTTCTCAACAAATTAAATATCAAATTTGACTCATAAGAATTAATTATGCATGGACTGGCTATAAAGGGATTTTCCCATTAGTTACTATGTTGAATGGTTTTTTCATATGAATATGGTAAAACATAACATAAACATTCATATTAAAACTATCATTTTAAATGTAAATATTTTAAAAATATACTATGAATGATATTAAAATATCACATCCATAGATCAACATATCATAAATGATTAAGTACAATATTTTAGATAATATCATAATAAATTAAACTAAATAAATTATATATTCCAATGAAGGATCATGACATATATTAAAATACTCTAATAAATTTTTGAAAATATATTGAGAGATATATACATTTTTTCATTGAAATAATTTAAAAATCATACAATTATATAAGAAAATATATATTTTTAAATTAACATTGTGAGTGTTTATGTGAAGCATGAGATTTTTAATAGATCATTACACCGAAAATATCCCCTTCCATCGTATATGTTGAAAAAAACATTCTTTCATTAATTTTTCGAAAATATCGTAAAGTAACTCATCCAAAAAACAATTAAATGATTTTATTCTTAATGTTTATTTAAAAATTCAATCATGGGTAAAAATATATTTAAATCATTTTGATATTATTTTGAAATATATTTTATGAAACATGGATGAGCATCATAATAAGGGTTTAGTACATACATACATATAAACAACCTCAGAAAATATTGAGGATGAAAAATAAACCCTTATGTAAAATCGTTAGATGATTTATTTTTTAAAATATTTTAATAAACATAAAAATATTCATAAAATTGAATTCACAATCCTTTATATATATGAAAAAAATTACGATAATATTAAAAATATTGAAATGGATAATAGATTTATTAGTTAAACATTAGAGCATCTCATACCATATTGAGAATTTAAATAATAAGCATTATATCATCAAATAAATATTTAAATACAGTGAAGTTTAATTTATTCATGATATAAAACATTATAGGGGAATTAAAAACACCACACATAAGAAATATGTGGAGAACAAGGAAATTATCTCACGAATATTAAAAGTGGTATGAAATTCTCTTACCCTAGGTCTAATACTCTTTATATGTCTCTGAAAATTCTATATAATAGAATTAAAAATATTATTAACTTATTTCAAGATTAAAATAAATGTTATTTTTTCATATTTGATTCATTTATCACATTATATTTCCCTCTTATGAATAATATCAATGTTAAAGAAATATTTTGGGTAATAATCCTTTTCATTATCATATGTGTTTTGACTTGTTATTCATGATTGTATTATGTAGATATTGATTTAATTACCTATAGAATGTTTAAAATCATTTATATATATATTTTATATATTCATAATATAAATAAAATAATATATATATAAATATAGGAAACGGAATACACCAATCATTGAGACGGTGGGTCGTACGTACGTAAGAACGCTACCTCCATTTTGTTAACATATTAAATGAATGTAAGTGAATAAAATATATTTTGATACATATATATATTATTACAATATAATTATTTGTTCATATATTTCATAATTATTCATAATATATTTTTTTATAATCATTCTTGAATCTTCAACATACTAGAGAACCTCATCGCACCGTGGATATGGTAAGCTGTAAGTACACAGGAGCGACAATATATTTTCCTTAGTTATTAAATATTATGTAATAGGATGGAATCTATGTTTTTTCAAACCATATAATGTTATATTAATTATTTAAATATTTTATATTTATCTTTATATGCATCAAAATTATGTATAAAAGAAAAGTATTTTTCACCATAACATGGAGACAATACGCCATTCGTACACATGTGTGGTGATATTATTTTTCCCTAAATATGATGGAAGAGAAATGTTGTTGTAAATTAATTATAATAAAATATAATAATGTATATAATACTGGAGGTATTTCATTAATATTTATACAACATAGAAGTGGATGTAATAGAAGAAAACAACATTGAAAGAGATAACAAAGACGATTAACTCTTCTCCGAGTGTCTCCTTTTGATTTGAACAAAAGGAAATAATAGGATAGATTAATTCAAAATTATGGAATATAATATGTATTGGGGATGTTTTTAGTGTTAATGGGTAGGGTTGTACTTGGAAAAAGGGATTTAGAAGAATGAATTAAATAGAAGGAGAAGTGGTATTTTATCTGAGAGGGGATGGGAACATTAAGGAACTATTTATTAATTTTTTTATTATAAATTTATATTTATTTAAAAATATTACCAATGTAAATTATTTGTCGGATAATATTTGTATGATTCCAAAAAAAATATTTAATTTTTGACATGATTACTTAAAAATAATTACATTATATTCGGATTTAACACTTAGTTATAAAATTTTACTTTTACTATGTATTCAAATATTTTTCCACAATAGTGTTAAATAACTACAATAAAATGAAATAATAAGCCATATTAGATCAATTTTGAAATACTTGACATTATCCATGATATATTTTTTGAACAACTAATTTTTTAGATATTTATATCATTTAATAAAATACTATATATTTTAAAATATCATTTATGACTTATTTAATACTACTCAATATTTACAATTTTAAAAATATTAATTGAACATGATAACGTTGATAAAATAATTCATATATCTATCTAAAAAGCCTATGAAATCTGTAAAATTAGTTTATGTCATTAATTATGTAATATTATATTTATTTGAATATTTTCATATTATTTATTTGATATCCCAATTAATTAAACAAATGCGGCATTGTCATTATATTAGAATTTAGTTTAATTACTTTATGTCTAAAAATTATAAATAAATTATCATGATATAAATAAATTTTATATCCTTATAATGACTATTTATAGTCGACAATTTCAATTTAAAACATCATATTAAAAATAATATATTTATAAAAATTTCAATACTATATTTGTAATGATTCTTTAACTAAAATATAATTAATATACTAATACTATAGAAGCTGATTAATATGAATATTATATTTTAACAAAGGTTTTTTTTATTCGAAGAAAATAAATATCAAATGAAATTATGTCTAGTGTTAGGGTAATTTAATATTATTATAATATTATTTTAACGTTTTAATACCTATTTAACAATTAATTGTTGTAAATAAAATTCAAATTTTACTATTTAACAAAACATATTTTTATCCTATTTAACCACATATTTCATACTAATTATGACCATGTATGTATGTTTTTTAAAATTAAATTCACAAAAGAAATATAATTATATTAAATTTTAATCTATAATGTGGCTGAAAGGTGGTTAATAAGATATTAAAAAGGTTCAATGTATTTTTATATCTAATTATGTTATAAAAATGATTCCAATGATCCATTTTTTGGGATAATATATATATTATTTCTCTATTTTAACATTACAATAAATTTAATGTAAAATTATTATTTAAATGAAAATGTTGGATTTTTAATAAAAGTGTAGTGATTTTCACTATTCATTAAAAATTTATAGTTTTTAGAAAATTACAAAAAATAAAAAATAATCTAATTTTTTAATTCCTAATTCAAAAAATAAATATATTTTAACAAATTAAATTTCAATGAGAGTCAAAATAAAAATTTATACTGTTCACAAATGGGCATAAAAATATGTTATGTTAAGAAAATAGTATTTCTAAATGTCTAATAATTTTCCCATTCATATAAATTTTATTATAATTATGTTTTATTTTTGTGAAAACAATATAAATAAACTTTAAAAATTGTTTATTACAATTTATATTACTATATATAATTTATAACGTATAAATATATCATTTAAATAATTTCAACACAAATTGTTGTTTCGTAGAAACTCAATATTGTGTATTTCGCATGCCTAGTCGGTATTGCATGAAACCCAAGATATTGAAGATAACATAACATGAAATGTTGGGATGATATCTATTTCACTGGGATAGATGATTTTTTTCAGGTTTCTAAAAACAAAAAACTATTTCAGTAATGAGGATTTGATTTATATATTAGACAAATTATTCATCTTAAATGATGTATTATCCATATATTTTAACAATGGGTCTCTATAGTTTGTATCATAGAAAATGATTAGTCTTCCTTTGGAATCATGGATATTAAATAAATAGTATGTTTAGAAGGTATTATTCTATGGCTATGTTTATGGATGTATCTAATGATAAGTTTAAGGATTAGTTAAATTTTATAAAAATGTCATTGAATATTGTTAAAGGAAATAGTGAGTGGTTTCCAAGAAATACATCCCAGTCTGGAAACTACAAGTGGATGTGGGTCTGAAATAGATATACATATGACCAAATACTATAATAATATTTTCTACACTAAACATAGGGTAATATGGTACAAGAAAAAGGGGTTTTCTTCACAAGTAGTTTCAAACTCCCTGGGGATATAAATTGGGAAATCATATACAATTAAAGAACCATTATGATGTATTTGAATATTATAAGAATGGTAATAACCAAGGATAAGCATATGTTTTCATCAATTAAAAGGTAGATGTGATGATGGAGACATCCTAAAATAATTTTTTCTTGATTATGTGGTTTTCATCTATGATATCGGCCTCTCACCGTAGCATTGTTGTTTTTAGTTAATGGTGGAAACTAGAAAGAAATGGGTTGAAATTGTGTATAATGGAAAATATGGTGATTATTATCAATGAAATTGGATAATTTATAATGATAAATATAATGTGATTATTTCATATTAACTATCCTGATATATAATTAACCATGTGAACAATGGTGGTATTCCCAACACATGTCATAGGAGGAATATGCAATTTTATTACTGCTGAAATTATATGGATCATAGAGTAATGTTGATTTTGATTCCAATATTTCTGGATGAAGGTAAAAATATCCTTCTTAAATACCTCAAACAAAGTGGAATATAATATCTTTGTGGGAAAAATTTTCATAGAGTGACAAATATTCATGGATTTCAATGTATCATCGATAGAGAACATGAGAAATACTCAGCTCAGTGCCATGACTTAATAATTTACTTCAAATCCAACGAATATACTATTCCACTCTATCAACAAATGTGGTAGGATTTATTTGTTTATGGATTTCGATGCATTAATTATGAATAGTAAATTATATAAGGATTATTCAGTTAATGTTTATCTATAAGGAATTTCAATAATATGTAGAATAGTTATAATGGAAAAGAAAATTTATTTAATTTCAAGGCGATATTCCTAGTAAAGAAAATATTAATGGAATTATATCCCATAATGTGTTCCAAATTTTATGAATATTATTTTTGGATAAGTAACTTGTTGGATATAAATAAGTGAATTAGACAATAATGATTACTTGGGATCTAATTTTAGATTGGTTGAAAAAGTGTCTTGTGTGATAATCAATTAAGATTATAAATTATTGTATTTAAGTAATATATTCAATAATGTTAGGAATAAGGAATTATGCATGTTTTTTATAAGGATTTATTCTAATTCAGGTTATTACTATCTTTCAAGATAATATACAATGATAGTATTCACCTGTTTGGAATCTCATAACCAATTTTTATTTTTTTTGTTTTATGGGGGTCATAGATATTAGTATTTTTTACCCTTCTTAAGGGATTTAATTTAAATTTTTATAGGGGTTATAAGGTTAACTATTCATGAAATTATTATGTTAAACATTTTATGAATTTTTGGATTTTAGATTGATATATCACTATGTGAGGATTTATGTATGTTAGATAACCCATGATAACCATTTCACAAATATTTTATGTTAATATTGATAAAATTAATAATCATTATATAAATGGATATCATGATATTTTGTATCGTTAGGAATGAAAAATTAACCATTTTTTCCTATAATAAGAGAATAAGTGAGTATTGATCAAAGAAAAACCAAACGGTGAAATTTTACATATGAAAAGGAAAAAAATAAAGTAATTATTATTTTATAGGTTCCTATAGAGTAAAATAACTTCTAAAATATCGTAAAATGATATTTAAAAAAATTATCCTAGAACCATTAATTTTGATTAATCCGATAGTCACTTAGACCGTGGTAGATTTATTGTTTTTTATCACCCACTTCTAGTGATCAAAGTTCACTATCAATATTAATTTGAAAATGATTGATAGATTTTTATAATATGTTCATTTTTCACAAGCCACAATTTTCTCCTATGTAGAAACCTAGTTATATGTTACTTTGGGTAAATAATAATTTTCTGTCTTTCCTTTATTAAAGGATATATTAGTATTTTTTCAAATGAGGTGGGATTATATGAAATGATCTTTCTAGTATTAAGTGATTGATAATATAGAAAAATATTGAGGTAAAAATTAATTTTAATGTGGGTATGATGTAGCACACATAGATTTTGGGAAATATTTATAATGAATTAATTTTTATTTTTTAAATTTTGAATTTAACATGACACAGGAAATAGTTATATATATATATACATAAATTCCATCATACATATATATATAAAACCCAATACTTACATTCGTTTAAATCAAAATAATTATTGACTTCCCTATACAAATCGCTAACCTGGCTAGCACTTCTTGAAAAACTAACTTAGCATGAACTACATGAAACATAGACTCGGAAAAAGTTATATGAAATAACTAGTTATTAAGAATCAAAATTTTATTATTATAATTATTTATTTCAGTTAGTTATAACCTATAAATTAAAATATATTCATATTAATTGTAATAAATATTTTTAAAATATAAGTTTTTTATATAAAAAATATTAATAATGAAATATATAAATTTTTACTATATTAAAATGTATCAAAATACTATTTTCTAGAATGTAAATCATTACATGTACTTCTATGAGAAAAAATATAATTCCATGAAAATTTAAATATATAATTTGATAAAATAAACATCAATTTCGAATTTATAATGAAGAAATTCACATATGGTAAATCATTTTGATTTTTTTGAGAAACATATTTTTTGATTAATAGTGAAAATTATTCATTTTAGTTAATAAATTATATCTCTTTTAAATAATTATTAATGTTAAATTAAAATATTAATTTTTTTAATGTCACATTAGATCAGTTATACATATATTAATTCCAATTATGTTTTTATAATAAAATTCACATAGAAATTGAATATAAAATTGATATAAAATTTTTCATCTATTAAAACACTCTATTTTATCATATTTTCGGGATTATCATAAAACTTAATTATATTGATTTTATGAATTTAATTTATAAAAATAGACATATAAAATTAAAGTAAACATTATATTTTGAGTCTAACTAGGTCATGTAAATTTTTTTAAAAGTGGATTTGTAAAAATTATTAAAATTATTTATACTTATTAAGGTCAAATTAATCTTAATTGGGGACTAAAACTTAATATTAGGGTCCCAAATGAAATTTCCACCTATAAAAAACCCATTTTATTTCCATATTTCTTCCATAAAACTTTCATTATAGATTTTTTGGTCAGTAATGACTTCTTTTAGGTATGAAAAATTTTACACCAAAAATGTTTTCATTAATTCCAATTGAGTATTTTTCCTTCTTAATTAAGGGCCACTACACCCCCTCTACATCATATTTCTAAAAACACTAAAAATAGAACAATCTCATACCAATAAAATTTTCAACATCCCAAATTTTTTCTTAAAATCCTGTACTTGTGAATAATTAAATCCACATAATCCTTTTGGCACAAACCAAAATCAGTTACATGATTAAGATCCAATGACTTCTCTCAAGCTCCTTTCTTTTTAATTTCATTCTGCACCCCCTCCACAATATTTATACCCTCATTGTTTAAAACCTCATGATATTAAATATACTAGGATGTTATTTATGATTTTGGTTTGAACAACACATAAACACACATCCATAAAATTTTCAAGGAACACACTCTTTATGTGTACGAGAGACTACCAAGTCACTAAATGTTGATTGTTTATTTTTCCTTACCACCTACCATGGTGGAAATTATGATGGAAAATATATTTATATATAAAATTTATTATATTTTATATTTATTTATAATAGTTAAATATATTAAAAAAACATATCATTTTTTCTTTCCATTTTATTTAAATATTGTAATTTAGTTTCTGGAATTGTCGACTACCACCCCCTCAAAGTGATTTCATTAGTTCATATAGTAAATGTAATGTATTAATAATGGTTTTAGTGAATATATTAGACATATATTTTATAATAATTATGCATTAATTATGATATATATATATATATGTGTGTGTGCCTTTTACTTTCTTTCTTTCAATATGACAATTAAAATAAAATAACATTAATAGGTACATGCGACCTACTGTCTCCATGAATGGTTTATTTTCTTTCATAATTATATATTCTATGTATTATTTTAATATAAATATAATGGTTATAAATTATATTGAAATAATGTTTTACTTTCTTGAAATAATTATATATGTAAAACGACCCATGATATGAAAATTTAATACACATGAAAAAAGTGAATATTTTCTGAAGTGAAATCATAACATTAAATTGTTAACAAGTGTCTTATATACATCCACAATAAAAAATAATTGTTGTAATATATATAACAAAATGAATCTTTAAAATCTTTATAATATATTAATATTTATTATAAATTATTTTATAATTATTATGAAAAATTTAATGACACAAGGTATGGTGCTTTCATCACACATTCAATTTCTGTGAGATACATACTTTCTTCGCCCCAAACTCCTTTTGTGTGGTGTGTGTAATTTAGATGGATGTATTTAATGATGATTGTAATTTATATCATGTGTAAATGATGTATTTAATTAATATTATAATTTATTTTTTTGGTATTTAAAAATCTATTATATATATATTTTTCATGGGGATTATGATTCAAAAGTTACCAAATTTGAAGAATAGTTTTGTCTCAATATTCATGCTTTAAGACACTTGTTTTGATAATAACATATATTATTTTCGAGGTGTGTATAGTTTTATTTTACATGTTATACATGGATTACACATATTATCATTATATTTATATAATTATTTAACATACATATATTACATGTATATTATGATCCCAAGTTAACAAGTAATAAGTGTTTTTTGAAACAATCTCATCGCTTTTCAAGATTGATTTTTTATTTTCCACATTTATTGATATCATATGATCCATATATCATGAAAATACATGAAATATATTACCTTTTTGTTATTCATAAAATATTCACTTATTAGTATAATTTTTCCTCTCTTCGGTGCATAATAGAGTTATGAAAGGGTTGTTATGAAATCCTGACATTACCATTTAATTATTTGGATATTTTTGTTCCAGTAAATCCATGTTTTCTAAAAAGTTTTTCCATGAATATTATATTAATATAAAATTATAATTAAAATATATTTTTACCATTTTTTCAATTGTAAATGTTCTTGGATCTTTTTGTCACTTTCTAAATGAGGAATTTTCATCCTTTTTTACCATGTAAAATGAATTTTATTTTTCCTCATATGACATGTACATATTTATCCACAATAAATCCATTGAATATTTCATTTCATGTTTAATTATTTAATTTGAAGAAAATTTATTTTAGATAGATTTTTAATAAAATGGGTTTGAAAACTTTCTCCAGATAATTTTATATGTTTTCTGGGGAAATGGTTTGGAATTTTTTTCAAGATCATTTTAGAAGTTTTCAAGGAAAAAAGATTTCAAAATTTTTTAATGATCCTTTTAAAATTTTTCAACGAAAAATGGTTTCAAAATGTTTTATTATGTTTTTATATATTCCAATTAAAATGGAATTGAAAATGTTTTCAACATTTTTTTATAAGTTAAATAAGTTTGTTTCAAAATGAAATTTATATTACTTTACATGTTTCATGGAAAATGGTTTTTCAAAATAATTTCAGTATTATTTTATATGTTTTATGTAAATGGTTAGTAAAATGGTATCAATATTATTATATATGTTTTCAAGAAAAAAAATCAATCATTTTCTGTGGCTTATTTCTATGAATTTAATTTTATATCAAGGGAAATGGTTTATATATTATTTTATTAATTAGAGTTTTTATTAGACCATATAAAGGGATCCTATTTATGAAAATGTGTTAAAAGTAATATTAATTTTATAATAATATTAATAATAATATAATATTTCATGGAATAAATTCTATTGTTGAAATTGATATAAAAACATATTTATACTGAATAAGATTTTTTTAAAAAATAATTATAGTTTCATTTTGTGAATTTATTTTAAATTAATTCCTTCCACATCATGTGACTGAGTCAAGGAAAATGAATTCCACATTTGGAACTAGGATGTTGAAATTTTTTAATTTGGTCCCTTTTATTTTTATTGAATATAAATAGTAGTTATAATAATTTTTTTTTATCCGGTAAGGGTATAATGGTCAAAAATGTGTTACAATATTGGGATAAGGATGTAATGTTACTGTGACAAATTTAATTATCAAAACTATATATTTTTGTTAAGATATTTTAATTTATTTCACAAATATATGGTCGCATGGTTCCATATATCGTAGATTTTTATAATTATATTTATTTTTGAATTTAATGAATAAATTTTTTTAATGTCTTGGGTTTAATAAATCGAAAATTTTAAAATAAGGATAAAAATTAGATAATTTCAGTTATAATTTTTTATTTTAAATGAAAATAAATTTATATGGTAATAATATATTTATTATATATATATATATATGTGTTCAATAATTGAAATAAATTTATACGAAAGACTAGTATGATATTTATTCAATTATATAAAAATATAAATAAATGATTTCAAAAATATACAAAATAATATAATTCAAGAGAATTATTTCATTACCAATTTTTTAGAAAATATTTCATTTTATAAATGTTTAATGTGATTAAATTTTTATTCCATATTTATATTTTATCTCATTTCTGTCAAATTAATTTAATAGTATCAAAATTCCCAGAAATGGTAATTTAAAATAAATAATATATTATTAAATGATTTATAATTTATTAAAATATTATCTCTAGATAAGTGAAATGAATATGCATAAAAATATCAAACAACATATATTTGACAGTCTCTTATACATTTTTGGGTACATTATTAACCCTTTAATATTAAAATATGTTTAATGATTGTTAAGATACAAAATTTATAATAAAGGTGTTAATCAAAATAATCTTGATAAAAAATAAAAATAAACAATCTAAATTAAATTTTATAGTTATATATATATATACCATTACTTATTTTTCATCAAATTCTGGGTCATTAGGAATAATTTTTATTGAGAATGTCTATATTATATTTTAATTATTTTAGAAATTCAATAGATGTTTCCTCTATCACATAAAAAAGGACACCATACCTTTCACTTATATACACCACATTGATTTTGTAATCTAGAAAATGAAATGAAAAAAATTCCATTTTAACATCCATATACTCATTTTAAATTTTTTTTCTTTAAATATAACTGACCATACATACAATAAAAGTATATTCTAACTGAGTTAATTAAAAGAAGATTTAATTTCCATTACCCATCCTTTCATTGTTTTAGTTTATCTTCCCCCCCCCCCCTCAAATTAAGTGGTAGGTTTCAAAAATAAAAAACTCAGCAACCAACATGAATTTCAATTTTAGTATTCATATGAAACCACCATTATACCCCATTTTACCCATAAAATAGAAGAAAAAATATAATATGTTTATACATACGACATACCAACTCCATGTGGTGAAGCAATTCACTTTTCAACACCTTATTTAATGGATATGTATTATATTGGGATTGAATTTTTTATATATTAAATTTATAATGTAATTATTAATTATTAATTTATTATATAATATCTATCTTCATTCCTTCTAATCAATTGGAGAATTATATCCTCGCTCATTTGTATGGGTAGACTACCACCTCCACAATGTGATGTGATTTATTTATTCATTTCCATCATACATGGATGAAAATATTTATTACCATGACATATATATATTCTTTATTTTAATAAATGATTTTATATCGATGAATAATTATTTATTATTTCACCTTTCCATCCCGTAAAATGTTAAAACAGCATCCATATATATGTACGACCCACTGTCATCCTGAATAGTGTAATTTATTTTTCTATATATTTCATTATGAATGAACATTAATATATATAAATTAAATATATATGAAATATATATCATGATTAAAATTCAATCTATGATGTAACAATGATCAATTTAGAAGGTCCAAAATTACTAATTGAGAATATACATGAAAAAAGAAGTAGTTTTCACCAATAATTTTGATTTTAATAAAGATTTACTAATTAAATGTTGATAAATTTTAATAAGAAAATCATATATTGTATTATATCTATTATCATGGTTATATAATTTTTTTTTACAATAAATTATTTTTATATAGGCTTCATGAATACATATAAATGAAAATATATTTTAGCTAATTGTTTTATCTTAACAATCCCATTGTTTATCATTGATTTTCATTATTTTGTTTCCAATGATGAAATATTATGATATGCCTTAAAATAAAATTTAAAAAATAACATTGAGGTTTTAATAGAGAATCTATTTTACATTAATATTCCCTACATCAATTACTCATTATATATAATGAACATTTTTTAAGAATACAGACATTATATGTCTCCTCTACCCTGAGAACATTTTTCATTATTCATAATACCAAAAAATGTTGTAAACACTATTTTTAATATCCTCAAATGAGTGTTTATAATAATTATTAATTTGATTATATTTTATTATAAAATATAATGGAATCATTTTTTTCGTTTTCATACTATCTTAAATTTTGAATTTTTATAAAATTGTGAAAAAAAATGTTTTCCTTTGAAATATTTGGAATGAGTTAAATTTTACCAAAATTTTATCCTATCAAAATTTTCAAGATAAATTAATAAAATTCATTATTTATTTAAAAATTAAATGTTTCAATAAATTTTTTGAAACATTATATATTTCAAATAAACGATTTCAGAGGGGAATGTGTATATTCCTCAAAGAAGGTTCTATGTAATAATAAAAAGTAGGTTATTATTTATAAGGGCATTGTTTTATATTACATGAGGTTTAGTAAGGATAAGGTCATGATCCATCCCAGACACCATGGTGCCCTAATTCCAAGGAATATCATAACATTATCCAATAAGTGTTCCTTATTACCATTGGTCTAAGACAAGAACCATGCATCACACAAAATGAAAATGTGAATGATTTTTTCACATCCAAAACAAAAGAAATATATTAAAATAAGTATTAATAAAATAAAAATCTATAGGATGAACTATTTTAGATGAAAAAAAAGTATAAATAGCACTATGTATCCATCTAATATACATAAAAATAAGATAACAAATCCAAGTCCTAATAGATATAGCCACTAAATCCAAAAGATCAACAAAAACTACAACATCCAAGTAGTTTCATCCTCATTCCCTAAACTCAATGAATATAATCTAAAAATAAAAATGACAATTGTGGGATGATAGATATGGGACTAGTAGGGTCTCGCCAAGGATTCTATTTGAATATTCCAAAAAATCCAAATAATTTATTCAATTTTAAACAATAAGATATGGAAATTCAAAATCATATTTAAAAAAAAAATTTGATTTAAATTTCAAATGTTGTGAAATATTTCAAAATAATGTCTATATAAATATTAATATAAGTTGATTTCAGTAAATTTTCAACGAATTTTTAAAATATTTGACAAAAAATTCATATATATCATAATATTAAAAAGTAGAAACATGGTCATATTAATATAGGAATTATATTTATAGTATATCACATCCTCACACAATCATATAGCAGATAATTAAATTTTTTTAACACATGTCCCTCAGAACCTGGTCAAATTGGACTCAACAACATCCCATCTAGGATGTATCTCGCTTCATATATTTTGATATTGTGATAAATTATCAAAAGATTATTGTACCATGTAACTCCTTAACAAACTAGGGTTTCATGTTATCAAATAACAACCAATAATGGTAAAATTATATTAAAAATATACAAAAAATATTTATCCCATTTTTCTATTTCTGTATACTAAAGTCATCTAAGAAATAAATAAAGTTTTTTAATAAAGTCATTATTTTTTATAGGATAAAACCAACTGGATTCATTCTAAATAAATTATCCTAATTATTTAAAATAAGAATTAAAAATCAATTTCATAAATAAATTACATAATTCATGTCCCAAAATATAAATTCCACAATTAATTCCACAATATTCAATCAAAATCCATAAACATGCCCCAATTCAACAGAATTTATGGGTTTTCCTAAATTTCAAGTGTAATAAAATTCATTTCTCTTATTCACTGGAATAGAGATCTTGATGAACCAATTAAAATATATTTATTTCAAATAATAAAATTTAATTTTATATTAGTTGGATAATCTGAAATGAAACCACCTACCTCAAGATCACGAGTTCGTAGAATATAACGCTTACCATGGTAATTTCTAATGAATAATATAGTTTTGAATGATTTAATAAAGAATACAAGTATCAAGAACTAAATAAAATGGTGTTATATGTTTTAATAAAAAATATATATTTCAAAACCCATTGAGTAGTGAAGAAGAGACCAAGAGAGAATCAACATGTATAGGAAACTTATCGGGAATGGAGTGAACAATGACCCCTATGAAATTTTTCAGTTCTGAAGGGTTTTTGAGGATCCAAAATTTGTGCTTTGGATCTCTAATGAAGAAATATTGAGGAAAATAATGATTTAGGGCCAAGAGGATGTTCAAATTGGGTTGTGAGAGATTTTAGTTTAGTTATTTGATTAATAAAAAGAGGTCTGTATGGATTCGTAGAGTGGTCCACACAGTTTGTTAAATAGTTTACCCTACTAGTGGGGTTTCACAATTTTCCAAAACATGATCCCACAATGAATAACAAAGGATCCATGTAAAATTGAAATTATTTATTTCTTGATGCACTCCTAAATAATACACATCCAAGAAATTATAAATTTTGGAGTTGAAGAGTACATGAAAATAGTAACAAGATGTTACAACATCCCCTCTATAAAATCATTGTATCCTGATAATTACTATTATAAAAATTCTATGTCAAAAATACGATGCCACTTCTATCTCATCATTACATCCCTCTACTATTTATCATTAGTGATAGAATTGTTCCTTATAGAACATGAACGAAATTTTTCATCCTCCCATTAAGTATATTAGTTTCAGAATAAAATATCATGAATTCATACTCAGTCATGGATTGGTTGGGTTTAACATATACAACCAACCATATTATCACTTGATATGGATTGAAATGATACATTTGTGAATGAGATATATGAAACATATTATGTATCGATGTCATCTATTATGGATGTGGAAAAATGTTAATACATTTTTCCACTAACTCAATATCCTCAAAAGGAAACCAAAATGATGTGAAACATTCCCTTGACACCCAATAGATCAATGACCCAACCATGGTTATTATTTTAAGATAAGTTTTTGAGGAACTCAAAATTCCAATTTTCTTTGATGACGATCAGTATAATACTTTTATCAGATCAATTATGTCATCATTCTATGAGAAAGAAACTGAATCATTTTTCATCATCACTTGATCGAATCATGGTCACGAAATGGATCATCCACCAATATCTGACCAACACAATAGATATTTAGTTGACTGGGCATATAAAGAATTAAAAGAGATATTCATATCATGTATTTGAAGATATTTTTATAAAAAAATAAATCATCCACTAATGGTCATCCCAATTTCAACCAAATTCAAAAACATGTGTATGAAGAAAAACCTATATAATATGGATAGCTTGTTTTGATTGGCCATCTGAATGTAGATGATATACCATAATCAAAATAATCAATGACCCCAATTCATATTGATGGAATCTCAGAAAATAGGAAGAATATCAGGGATCTATATCATAGACTTTTACAGATAGAACACCATCAAAAATAAGTATTTCATTCACATAGTGATTTCCCACCTCTTCATATGAAGTTTTATCATGTATGGGTAAAAACTGATCTAAAATTTTCAGACTATCAATAATAACCAATATCATGTTCTTATTTATCTAGGTACTTAATAACCCAACCATAAGGTCCATAGAGATCCCATCCCACATACATGTTAGAACTAGAAGTGGCTAAACGAAGCGTGAAGGTCCCTAGTTCTTGGCCATGACCTATTAGAACATAAAACATTGAATGAATAATTATGAAATGACTTGTACCATACATAGGCACTAGATTTTACATGCAACTTCATATAACATTTATGGGTATCTTACATTAACATCCATCAAAGTGTTATGGAAATCTCACATCATAGATTACAGATTCAATAATGGTACCATAAGAAGATACTGATATCATAGAATGCCCATTGTTGATAACGACCACTCAGAGATGGTCCCCACACCATATTTAGGGTCCATATTTCAAAAGAACCCATTGTAAGGTATTTATTACTATGGAATCAACATGGGAATTGGGGAATACAACTCAATAATGGACAACATAACCTTGGACCCATATTCTTGGACTCCAATACACAATCACGAAAAACGAACCACCATGATCCAATCTTCTAACTAATAATTCACACCAAGGTTGAAAATATTCCTACAAATTGTTTATGAAATGTAATTACCTTTACCCTTCATAAAGGTACTTTCAAATTGAACATATTTCAGGTCAGTAATATAATACCACTAGAAAATATTCAAATATTTTTTGAGAATAGATATAACTCAGGATCTTGTGTTTGTAATACATGGTAAAACCATCCCCCAAAATGTAATGAAAAAAATCATAAAAGAATGAATCAAATATATGAGTTTAAGGTCATGGGTTGGGAAATTATTCTCATCTCTCCTATGTTTTCTAGAACTATAAACAAAAAAAATTCACCCTCCTAGAGAACACAACCAATGATGAAACCGGTGTGTCACAGAAGACCACATAACCCTGATCTGCATTTGGATGATAAGAAATTAGAAAAATAGAAAAAATAAATATTATATTTCAATAAAATAATTCTATGATTTTTCATCCTGATAAATCATTAATCTCTTCTGATATTCTTCTATCATAAGAGAATCCATATTAAATAATTCTAGGATGAGGTAGATTAAATTTCTAGAAAAACCCATGAATATCTAAATATAGAAAACTATAAATAGGTTCTACCAAACATAACATAATTAAACTTCTCATGTTCCAAACATACACCTTTTTATGAAACCATATATCCTCTCTAATACAGTTCATGAATCCAAAAAAAACATTTTTCTAGGTACACATAATGTCTTTGATTTTACTACTGTTATACAACAAATGTAATAAGAAAAAAAGATCCTCCACTTACATAGAGTAATATATGATTTCATAAATAAATGAAAGCACTAAATTATCATGATAATCATGTAAAATCATGTTCATTAAATCCATAGACTTTAGGATCATTGGTAAGACGAAAAGGAATGATACATTACTCATATTGGATATAACAGTAGTGAATACTAGTTTTCTAAATGCCATACTAGTTTATACACAAACAATGTCAAAAAAATCAATTTCCAACATATTATTAACACATATACCTCATCCATTGGTTTATAAAATATTAAATACATGGAAATTGATACTTTTTCTTCTGCATAAATTGATCATGTTTTTGGAAATCATCATAATGGAAATGTAATCCATCAATATTGTTAGAAAAAAGAATAGGAACCACCAATGGTTACATATAGGAATATAAATACATTCTATAAAAGTACTTCCAAATGAGACATCAACGATTTCATTTCAACTTATTCCATGCGGTGTGAAGAAATACATAATAGTTGATAACTAGGAACTGAGTTGATAAATTGTTAATCCAAATTTACACATGTGGAACTAGAGAATTCAAGAGGGATGATGTTGGTATTCCTAAAAATAACTGTAGGTAGATCACTGAATAATAATTCTAAATGTATATCGAATGTGGTAATATATATTAATTTCCCAAAACATGTATAAGATGGCATTACTATACTCCACCTATATTCTAATTCCCCTAGAATGATATGGACCTCCCAATTGATGTCGTGAATGAGAGTCATTTAAGATATCAATCCATCCCTAATTTATTTTCAATTATCCATTCCATCCCAATAATGATTACTGGAAGATTCATATCAAAAAATATAAAACCCAATATAGTCTTGCTGATTGATAATGAGAAAACAAAAGGAAGACTATTGAGACCCTTCTCTCACATTATTCTAAGGGATGTAGTAATATTCGTCAAATAAAATTAATAATACATAGAAAGATTATGTATATTCAAAAATCTAGTTGAAAAAAAACAAATTAGATTCAACATTATCAAATTAAAAAGTCATAAATGATTAATATTTACTGATGGTATCTCCTATAGTTAAGGAACCATTATCTGATTCCATGGAGATAGTTCCAATGTATGAATAAGTTTCTTTATGGATGTAAAGGCCCGGAGTTTCTGTGGAATTTTGTTTATAAATACATTGGAATTTTATGAGTATGTGAAAACTGATGGCCTGTGATTCCGAGGCCCGGTGTGGCCGAAATAAATTTATGATAATTGTTCGTGTACGTTCAGTAAATGTACGAGCGAGTTTTTTATTACTTTTGTACTGGTGCTCGGAATTGAAATCTGAGAGCACCGTTGAACTTGTATCACTAGTATTCACTTAAGAATACTTTCAACCTGAAGGTAGTTGGTCGATAATAAATGATATATTTGGGGATTTTAGAAAATGTTTTAAATAAAACAAAGTGTGTGGATTTATTTTTATTCATTGGTTAAAACCTCCACATGGATGTTGGAGGAGATACCACCACACCTTATCCTCCCATGAGAGGTTATGGGGGTGGGGCCCACCCAAACCTATCCTCCTATTCATATTTATTATGGTGGGAACAACACGATGATAAAACCTATAGAACAATCCATTATGTGGGGAAAACCTCTTGAGCTCCCCACTACATGGTGTCAAATGATATCAATTAATAAATTGAGCACATGAATTAATTAATTTGAATCTTTTTGAATTATGTGTCAATGAATAAATAATAGGTAAATATAATCTATTATTTTGGTTTGCATTTGACTTTTGCATTGAACTTGGGAGAGGGGAGAACTTGGGAGAAGGCTCCCACCAAAGAATGTGTTCCACCGACGAAGAACACTCCAACCGACGAAGAACATCGACCTTGATGCTGTCTTTGACTACATTCCTTGGAACCTCTTCAACGTATGACGTGTTTGTCTACAATGAATCGACGTCCGCCTTTCCGCGACTTCAGCAACAATCAACAAAGTTTGGGGTACAACCTTTGTTAATTTTTGCATGTTCTTTAATTCACATCGAGGATTATAATTTTAAGTTTCATGATGTCACCCTATCACAAAGGGTGAGGTCTGAACATTAATTGACTGACCCCTCTGCATTCTTTGTGGAATTTGATGTTAAACAGAGCATGAGACATGGATGAGATATTCACATCAAAATTCATTGCAGATATAAGGTGATGTCTCAAGGAATATGCAGATAATTCAGGAACGAGAACTGGTCTGTGGAACTCATCTGGTGACACACGAGATGATCGCCAATGGATGGAGAAACAACCATCACCACATGGAAGGAAAAGGCGCCACCGTGCCACTGTAGGAGTAACCCACAACCGACGGGCCACAGTAGTGCAACGGTGGCCTGTGAAAGACTGAAAACGAAGAAAACTAGTCGCCCGAGCCACCGGGTCACTAGAGAAGGCGCACCACAATCGTGCCACACGGTGGAGCAAAAAAGGTTATGCGACGATGCAACGGCGGCCGACGCAATGTTGGCCTCAAGGAAGACCGATGGCCCAAGACAGCGGGACACTAGAGGTGGCGTGGTGTAACGACGCCACGCGGGAGGCAAGTGGATGACTGGCTAGACGGGATGAGTAGGACTCGTCGCTGGCTCCCATGCGACGCGATCCGGTGCCATGTGGTGACAGTTTGACATCTACACAAACAGCTAAGCCATTCAAGAATTCAAGGGGGCACGTCCCCCTCCATGACGTGGTTAGGTCGGACACCATGGGTCGTCAGCCGCAGGGGCTGCCAGCTGTGCGGGCCGCCCCCGTAGTCAGGTTTGGACACCCAGACCATGTCAGACCCATAGATGGGGCCAGACCCCGGTCCAGAGCTGGGTCAAGCTAGGTCGGTCCGATGGGGCTAGGCTGGACCCAGACCCATTTGACCTGTTTCCACTATTTTTCCAATAACATAAGCTACGAGCATCCGATTGACGGACCATCTACAATGACAGAATCCATGGAAGGAGATAGTTATTTTAATATACTCCACTTGAGGTTTGGACACAGCTGGTGTGCAGCCGGGTTGGATAGAACGTAAATCCAACCAGGCCCTCGGAACAGAAATGCCAATAACTCTCAGACATGGTGCCCGATTGATGCACCGTCTATCGCGTTGACTTCATTATGGTAGGACATAACCTTTGGATTCATAAAATTGGGACTTCCTGGTATTTGATGCACTGACACTTGGCATGAGGATAAGACCATCCCGGAATCAAGCATGCTTTATGTGGAACCTTGTGGCTGGTTGTGCACTAATGACTATTCGTGGATCCTGTGTGGCTTCGACAGCACTAATGAATGTTCTTGGATCCTTTGTGGGTTCGACAACTTTAACCACTATTCCTGGATCTTGTGTGGGTTTGACAACTCTGTTTACTGTTCTTGGATACTATGTGGGTTCGACAGTTCTGATTTTTGTTCTGGGATCCTGTGTGGGATCGACAGAAAAGGAGATTCAGTGGCTACGTCTGGTCATATCTATCTCTCTACATATGTTTTATACCTGTGTGAGCTAAGTCAATAACTTTTTTTCCTCATCATTGAGATGGATAAATTGATAACTTAGGTATATTTAAGGGCATATACCTATGTAGGGTTATCTGTTTATTGCATACCTTGTGGTTTATCCTTGTTGGATTTTGTCATACTTTGAGGGTATCAGTGTCACTACAGAGTATCGTTATACTCTCTCAGGCATGGGATATGCCCGCACCTCATTGTGTTGGATGAAGACGATGGACAACATTGAACGAGGCTGTGTGTACTAGGACTGGAAAGTGCCTAGAGGTAGACCTCACGACGAGTCGGTACCTGGAGGATACTGATAGAAGTGGATTGATGAGGAGGTTATCTGTACGTACCCTTAATGTAGGATCCATGGTGGACAATCCAGGAGCTTCTTTTCATCTTTTAGTTTTTTTCCCTTTTCAGTTGTACTTGTACATTATAGTTGGGCATGTATTTCTGACCCCTTTAAATTTTAGCACTCTCTTGTTATATAGTTTTTCATAGTTTTTTTATCATGTTGTGTTTTTTGTAGTGTGTGATTACAATTATAAAGGCAATGAATTCCTAAATTTAGGGTTTTAAGCCTTTGGTGCTAGTCGCCATCCCCTGGCATATAGAAGGCAGACTTGGGGTAGCCACGACCTGGGTTACGAGGGACGGTTCCTGACAATGGATTCCTATGGATGGTGACAATTTTTAATAAATGAATTATATAACACAACTATTTGAGTAGGGGATGATGATATTATTCCTCTATTTTGAGTATATTATATATGGAAAATCATATTAATGTGGGAAGAGAATCGAAGAGAACCACATATTATGTGTGCCTCTATAAAAACACAGTTTCAGTGCCAAGGTTTTCCATTATTTTAAAAAATACAAAGGCCTCTTCCAGGAACTACAGGAGATCTAGGAAAACCCTACCATTTAGATCCACTATAAGAATCAGTTTTCTTACTATTCCCATTAGACGATTTCAAAAACACACATCTGAATGGAAATAAAACTCTTGTCAGCTATCACATTCCAGCGAATTCCATTTCAACCATCAACGCACTATCCACATCATAAATATAAGAAGGAATATTTAGTTTTTAATCCAAATAATGAATATCATATTTAATTCCCATCTCTTACCATCATGTCTTCATCCTCTCATTATTCACAATGTCATGCAAAAACAACACAATCACATGAATGATATTTTCATATAGTGTCACAGTTCTGTTACAATTCTCATGATTTATTATATTCAAATACATATCCAACAATATGGTATCTAGATAAAATTAAATGAATAAAATGACATTCATTTATTTCCACATTAATACCTCAATATTCTTCCCTGTCACAAACCTCTTTGACTATCTCCTTCTACATCCCCCGTGCTAGATAGTTTCATATTTCAACTTGATTTCATGTGAAATATCTAAGGTCTCAATATGAATATCAATATCATTCAACCATTCCACATACATTATAGGATTATTAGATCATTGGAATAAAGGTGGAGTTTGGGTATTGAAATCATAAGAACAAGTCCATAAAACAATAATTTGTGGTTTTATATCAAGTGCTAGAATGTGAACATGTATTCATGACAGTGCTAGATATTGAATTGCGTGCATGATAACCTCAACATAATTTTTTCCAATTATTGGATTTTCTTACTAATGATCATCAGTTACATCCCACAAAATCTAATTTTCTAATCTTCTAAAAGTCATTATGATATAAATACATAGTAGACATCATTCATGATATTATATTAACACTATAATAGTGAAACAATCAAAACTAACCCCATAATATAAGAATATGTTATAAGGATTTTAATATATTCATATCATAATGATGGAGATGAAAAAATGTAATCCTCATGACATCTCTCCCAAACAACCAATGGTGAATTATGGATTATTGTGGTGAGATTCATCTAGACACTCAATCAAAACAACATAATGTTTTGGAATCAATAAAATACTACATAATGACATCATGGAATGATGTTTTACCCTCCCTCTATTATTTATTTTTCATGAACCATGATACCATCAGTGAACCTTATTTCCCAACCCAATCATGACATTCTCATGAACCATCATGGAATCCCTTGTGCACTGATGCCCATACCGATCATGAAGATGACTGAAGGGTGTCTATGATACCCAATGGGTGGACAGGAGAACCAAAAAATGTAAGTTGGAACAAATTTAAAACAAAGACATTGAAAGAAAGTGATACAAGAAAGTATGAAGAGAAGAAAAATGAACATGATAAATTGTGCCAAAATTCAAACATTTATAAATAACCAAATATATAACAAAAAATTAACTGGAAACATGATTAATACCCATTTCCGAATAGACATTGAATTGAAAGACCAAATAAAAATGGAAAATACCAAAATCAAGTGGTTCATTACCCTTTCCTAAAAACGGTTGAAGATAATCTATAAACACAAAATGTAATATGTAGAATCTGATAAAAAATCTATGTGGGATCTCATCATTGAATCCATACAAATATTCCCTAAAAATTATCCTAATAAGGATTTCAAATTCAAATAAACATACGTGGAATTATTGAAGAGTATATTTAACAAATCATGATTTACATTTCAAATGATTGATTTTTTTTAAATACTCATAGAATAAAAATGTATAAATAACAATTTATATAAATTCATGACGATTATGAAAAAATTCTAAAAAATTGGTGTATATATATAATTTTTATAATGTAAAAACATGATAATGATCAAAAAGTTATGATAGTTCATGGTTATGGAATCATCACTCACAAGAATATTATATCATAGTAATATGTGAATATAGAATCCTCAGAAACAAGCAAAGGGGCTTGTAACCATCCCAATAGGGATGTTACTAGCTGGAAATGTTTTGCAAGAGTGGAAAAGAATAAAAAATTGTTTTCCTAAAGAACTCATGAACCACCTAGGCTTACATGTTTTCTAATAACATTCAATAATCTGAAATTTACAATAAATATATTAATAATACAATTAACCCATTTTTTATTTTTAGTATTCCAATTTTCATTTAATAACAAATATGGGTTTTCGGTCAAATAATGCATTTTTTTCAACGTAAATCCAATTGATTTCTATCATTATAATTTAAGGCATTTTTTTAAAATAAAACTTTTATTCTAATTTCACAAATCAACTATAGAATTCAATTATGAAATTTAAATTCGATTATTTTATTTCTCAATATTCCTTCGAAATCAATAAATAGAAAATAATTTAATAGAATTATTGTATTTTCCCAAATTTCATGAAAAATAAAATTCAATTCTATAATTCTGCTGAATTGGGTTTTTATTAAGAATATTTAATGAAATTAAATTCCAATCAACCAATTAGGGTTAAATTAATTGTATAATCACATAAATAAACACCTACCTCAGTATCATGGGATCATGAAACACAATGTCTGTAACGAAAAACTCCCAAAAAGATCTTCAATAAAAGAAAATTTTATAATCAAATAATTATTTAAGATCTATAAATATTATTTATTAGAACATATAATAACAAAGAGATCCAAAAAACACATGGGTGGTGGGAAGGAAACAGAAAGATAGAATGAATGTGAACGGAAATATTTCTAGTAAATGACCCATCAATGTTCACCGTGATTAGATTCCCTACTGAAGGGGTATGGAGGATAAAAATTTGGATCTTAGGAGAAACATATACATAAAATATCATCACATATTATTTTATGTTTTGTGGGAATATAAATTGTGTTTTGGGAGATTTTTAGTTAATTATTGGATTAATTAAAATCCACGTGCATGACATTCAAGATTTGGAAACATAGTTTTTCAAACTGTGTTCCTTAATCATGGGCCTATAATAGTGGGTTTTCAAAATATCTCCTTGGTGGGTGGATATAGTTTAAATACTTTCACCATCATTGAAATCCCTCATATACATGGTTTTCATGTTTCTTACTATTGGGGATCATAGTTTTAGGAAAATAATGGTGTATCCACAGAAAATCCAATAGACATTATCAATTTCCATTTTTTACCTAATGCACCCCTAAATGAGAACCAAATAAGGCATGATCAAAAGGGGGTTGAGGAGTTACTTAAAATCGGAAAATATTTTTGATGATATGGTTAAAGAATAAAATCCTTTTTCATTCTCTAAATTGTTCATTATTATGATGAAACCATTTTTTTAAACCCATGAATTTCAGATGATATGATATGAATAATTATTTTATATAACCATTTTCATTATCATGACTTAATTTTGGTATAATGTTTCATTATATTTGGGGGAAAGTATTTTGTTCAATATTTTATTTGTTTCATGGTGTTTTTTATCTCCCCATTCCAATTGTAGTCATGGATATCGGAAGATATAAATTGTACATAAATGGGGAGGGAACACATATTAGTAATAAAAGATATCCAGAATGATAGTATTGGTAGTGAACCTTGAATTAGTAAATTCATTTAATAGTGATCATAATCCATTATAATATATTCTCTATGCTTCAATGAAATATTTTAATGTATTCAAGGTTCACTATAAATACTATCATTTTTATTATTCTTATTTTAGACTATCATTGAATACTTAAATGAAATATATTTTATATCCTTATGTGTATGGTAGAAATATATTAATTATTCCTATTTTGGACAATCATAGATCGTTTCTATAATTCCATTAATATTAGTTTATTATGAATTGTAGATAATTTTACCATTTTTCAATATTATGATCTATGATATGTGTGGCACAGTTTTTCAAATGTTACAAAGATGTTCACAACCCTTTATTCTAATTTTAGGGGTTCATTTCTCATGTATACCCATTTTGGGAATATTAGATAACCCATTAACAGGATTCTCTTCACATGTTTATATAGAAAATTATAATATATGTTATTTATAAGTTGTTTTATAATATGAATAACATTGTGGGAGATGATGTGTTTCACTTCTGAAACACATTCTTCTATATCCATGTATCTAATGATATTAAAACATTATAATTCTATCATGTATTATCATAAATTTTAAAAAATATGTCTTAATAAGGATATCTTATTATTAATTTTATTTAATATTTAGAGTCCCATTATAATTATTGGATCATGAATATTTATTTTTCGCATTATTGAATAGCTTCAACATAAAATAATATTGCTACTGAAAAATGTGATTGATAATTAAATAATTTTCCTCCTAATAAAAAAATGTTACTATATTTTGATTAAAAAATAGAATTACTAAGAATATTATATATTCTGATTGTACGTACCATGATGAGAATCCAATCATGAAAATAAGGTAACACAGTTCTATATATTCCTTCATGAGGAAATACATATATTATTTTAGTGTGTCTTATGATCCACAAGTTTCTATAAAAAGTATCAATTGAACAAAAATTATATTTATCATTATCTAATATTTATAAAATGAAATAAGTGTTTAATAAGTTTCTATTTAGTTAATTAATAAGATAAATGGTGTAATATTTTCAGTAATATTAGGCAATGGTAAGAAAATTACTCCATGGAGTGGGATTGTCCTAAATTGAATTTTTGAGTAAGTACTTCCTCAATATTCATCATTCAAAAATAGACATGGAATTAAATGAGATAAATCATATGGTTGATGAATCCATTAGTACCAAAGAATAAAATTGTAAAGGTATTATGAGTTATAATTTATAATTTATCATAAAACATAAATGTAATGTCAACCAATTCTACAATACATTAAAACCTAATATTTTAAGGATATTTTAAATGAAAAAACATTAGTTTCTATTAATAAATCAGTTGAAGTGATATAATTATGGAAATAGATATTATATATTCCCATTAATCTCATAGTTTATATAAGAAAATATAAATGGAATTAAATAGAAAATAAAATTCCATAGAGAAAAGATGATGGAGATTATTTATTGCTCTATGTGTGGAGAGAAATAATGATGAAAATGTCTTAGGGGAATTGGTAAATGTTTTATGTTTGGAAATAATGTTCTGCATGATTTATAATATCATAGTGATCAATAGATGTTTTCCTATAATATAAGAAAATTACTAATAAATGCACTAACCACAACCTAATTATTCAACTAGATGGAGTATAGGCTACGTGGTATCCCATGAACCAATAATATAGATAATGATGATTATCGATGATAGAAACCTCATCATTATATACATACAACTAAATGTTACATGATAATTGTTATTGATATATTTTTTGGTTATGATTAATGAAAGGAAAATAACAACACAATCTGGAACTGATAATGTATTATTTCATTTTAGATCTACCGACTCTTTGATATACATGGAATTTTATAGGGGTTTCAAAATTCCACCAAAATATTTAAATGTTTAAATAAATGTGTAAAACAATAATGTAATGATAATCACAAAATTTGTATATAATTCATCTATAATTAATTGTTAGTGTAATTTTAATCTTTTAAATATCATTGTTATTTATTTAGTTAATTTTTACAATACATTGGGCTTGGATTTCCATTCTACACATAAAGTGAAAATAAATTAATGGTGAAGGGAAGTTACACTGTTTTAAGAACCATATTATTATCATCTATCTATATGCCTATAAATATATAATTTCAATTTAATTATATTTCATATTATGGTCCATGAATTATATTAAATATTGGTATTCATTTCAAATGGTTTGGTAGTAACTCAAAATCAATAATATTCATATTATATATGACTTTTTTATGTCATTCCACAAGGATCTCCATGTCTTCCACCAATTCCTAAATATTATATAACATTACTACCCATAAATAGTGGGGAAAATTTTTAATAACTCCATATATAATATAGATAATATATTAGTGTAATTGAAGAAGTAACTTCTTGAAAAACATGAATAATTATTTTTTATCCAAATGCATCACCTTTGAGGTGGACCTATGATATTTTCCATAATGAATGAAAAATTCATGTGGCTCTGCCCTGATTGTTAATAAATTAACTATCTCACAATTAATAATGATTATCCAATACCACATAATAATGATTTTTTTTATCAATTACATAGAGATTAATATTTTCCCTGATTGATCAACATTCTAGATATCATTAAATTATGTTATAGAAGGAACATATACCTATGAAAACATTAAATATATGGTATAAATAGTATGAATATATATTTATGCCATTTTTTATTATCCATTTCCTAGATATCTTCATTAAAATAAGGAATAAAATTCATATAAATTGAACTGACCTGATTTTGGAATTCCTTCTTTACAATATTCTTATATATTCCAACATCAAGAAAGAGGAGGAAGATCACATGGTGATTGTTATAAAGAACCTATAAATGGATAAAAATTATGAATAATTTACAATGTGTGACTACTAAAATAGAGTGATTTTCCACAAAATTTTTATTAAATTAATTGATTATATTTTAATATTCATGCATTTCATTGTCCATAAACAACAATTTCTGTTCATTTCAGAAATTGAACATCATTTCACATCCTTATGAAATTGCTATTTGAAGTATCAATTTGATCCCAATTAATCATCCTCTAATAGAATTCGTTATTTTTATTATATAAATTATCTATTTTTGTTACTATTTATCATGTTATTTTTAGAATTTTGTCATTTAGCATCAACAGGGGAATCAATAGTATAGAAGGATATTTTTGTGAAGAACACTTAAATTTATAGACAATGCTTAATGGGAATTCACACCATTCAATAAATGTTCATCCCATAATAAAATACCAATGAATAAAAAAATTTCACTGTTGGAATAGAAAATTTCAGGGATCATATCTATTTAATATGTATTATTCTATTTTTGAAAATTTCAAAGAGATCCAAGGATCCAAATTAGACATTAAATTTGTGGGCCATATTTAAAGTCTAATAAAATCATCTCACTATTTCAAGAATAACTTATTATGGAATGTACCTATTGATATTAAATATTCATAGAATTTGAAAGAAACCTTGTAAAAGATATTTATATTCTACAACCCCTTTATATTCAGTGATCTATAATGCTTAATTATTTTCACTTAAATTTCATTCAAAAATTTCATCATGTTCTTCTTCCTCATTTCTTTTTATCATAATACCATTGAATCAATGTGTGAATTCATCCACACCAACAATTTTAAAAATCTTTTCAAAATGTAGGAGATCCATTATTTCATTATTTTGACTTATTCAATTATACTTCATTATGTCGACTTCCCTCATCCATTTTTAAAATAGCAATAATGGAGGGACACCGATTTATAGGATGATCCTATTGTGGTTCAAGGGGTGGATGGAATTTTATTTTGTGATCTTATATTCTTTCATAATTTAATATTTTAGTATTTGTATTCTATTACATTTTTTAATTTTTCATATTCACTAACATTAACAACTACACATTTTGACTGCTAGTGTGATACAATTCATTAGATTGATCCATAGTTTGATCATCTAAGATAATACATGATTAGAATTCTAATAGTTTGTGGACTAAATTGAGGAATGATATCAAGGACATGTATCAATTATTAGACACTTATATAAATATTAAAGTGAAATTACATTACCAAATAATTACCTCAATTTTATTCCTATAAAACCTATATTTAAGCCATCATCATTATTTGTTTTAGAACATGTAATTTTGTGTTGTTTAAGGGATATTTAAATTAAATATTTATTTATTCAATTAAAATCAAATAGCAAGTTGTAATCATGATATCCAATTTCATATAAAATATCATTGTTTATAGGATTCTTCTTCGGTTCATATGGATTTGATCCCTACATGTACTACAATTTTCCGTTATACATATAGGTAAAATATTGTTGACAAAAAAATTAGTTCCACTATCGGGGACATACTTTTTGGAGGTGGTGACCTAGAAACAACTTCTTTACACTTTTTGATAAACATGTATTCAAGGATTTTAATATTAAAAAATACATTATCACATATTGATTATTCTTATCTGTGAAAATACATGTTACAGTGTCATAAAGATAATCATTACACTAATGGGTCACATCAGATTCATGCTATATTGAGAACCCAAAATTTTCAAAACACTAATCTCGAATATATATTCTATGGTCTAATTATGTAATTTTCGGGACACAAATAGTACAATCCATTAGGTGTGATGACTCAAAAATTTTTGAGCACCTTTCCATGGTGTGCACCCTTGGTAATATCTTAGTGGATATTATGTGAACAAGACCTACCAGTAGGAAATCATCCTTTTATAGTGTCATTCGATGTTCCTATTTGCAGAAGAGTTTGTTTGTCCAGAGACATTAATATTATCATTAGTGGGTAATAAAAATTGTGTACTTTTATTTATTGATGAAATATATGATGAAAAACATTTCACAGTGAGTTCAGATACGTTGGGGGTGTCATGAGTAATAATCATTTATATATTTTTCACGAACGAATTAGTCCCTTATGTTCCATAACAGAAGTTGATATCTCTAGAACTTTAATGGAATTGATTTAGCCTAAATAAATATATAAGCATGGTTAATATTGAGAAGGTTTATATCTTGGATGTCAAAAAAATAACAATTTATCACCTTGGTTGATCTAGTTTCATGCAACCCAGTTAATTAGAGATAATGTTACAATGATATTACATTATATAGTAAGAATTCATATGAGTTAAAACATCATTACACCATCATATTATTTCTCAAAGGGTTCCGTGGAATGATTCTAGATGCTAGAATTAGACATTAGGATAGATCTTCCTAATTCCTATGAGAAAGAAGTTTAGAGGGTCTCACGGTAAATGTATCCAAGTATCCTTGTAAAATAATAATTTTACATGTTTAATAATGATTATTACTGGTTTTGGATTTAAATTTATTAATGAATTATGATCCCATTTATTTTGACACTAGTAAATCAATATAATATATTATGGGTGAAATAATAAATGTATATGAGAGTAATGTAGTGATATTTATATATGAAATAAATTTTCATTATTCAAGGTCTAATAAATGATGAGGAAATAATGAAAATGAAAAAAATGTACAGACCTTGTATAGTGATATAGACGCCGGGTAATTTTTATGTGGATTTGGGAGAAATAATATTATATATTTAAATATTAAATATTAGTTGTAATTCACTGGGAGCATTTCAAGTGATAATAATAGTAAAATACTCTAATTATACATGGGGTATTCATAAGAATTAAATGAATTGAATAAATACCTTTGGGTAATTAAAGCATTCTAATATTCTATGTAATATAAATCCCAATTACGTTATTCTCATCAAGCATTTCCATTCATTGTGTTTGTATAAAATAGATATTGAGAAATGTCACACACCAAGATAGAATACAATTCCCCCATGAATTCTCTCATGTTACGATAGAAATCTTCCTCCACCGGATCCAGGAGAGAACATTGGAAGAAACTCTAAAGGAGATCCGGGGTGGAAATCACAAATGAAGTCTTTTCAATGCTATCACCAATGAACCCATTGGCGATGTCTAGAGATATGAGGAGAACATGTGGATCACAGCTTGCGGAATCATACATTGGGATTCTATGACATAATAATGGATCACATTTGATCATGACCAGATGTATTCACAGAGAGTGAATTATATCGTGGTGCTTCATGTATTTTAATTAAATTAATTATAAGAAGCATATGATGATCCTATCTAATGTTATGGGACTTCTATGTTTCCTTTTTGTTCTTCATTATATTCTTATGATCTTACGTTTTATCATCATGATGGAGCTTTGATTGATCATTGTTAATGGTAGTATTAATGATGGGTACACCAATCTATACACATCCACTATGCCCAGAACTTACAAGTTGTATTAGAGTGGTCATATAGTTGATCATAATTACTTAGTGTTTTATTGAATATTTACATGTTTAATGATTTATTTGTTTTAATTCATTTTAGTATTTCTGTATCTCGAGATCCTTTCCTCTTTAATTTCTCATTCACCATACCTGAAAAATTATTTTTCATCGAATTTTGATTAAATTATAACATGGGATCTAATTTGGAAGGGCCATAGGTTCTTGTCCATAAAAAACTAGAACACATGCATCTCCATCGAAATCACACGCCGACCAGTCATACTCCAATGTCGTGTATTCTTCCTAACATGACTTTTAGTCAATGATCGATACATTAGTACTAGTCTTCCAAACCATGGCATGTGTTGACATGAAATAGGTGGCACACGGTTTCCATATTACACACTATGTGTCCAACTAGACATGGAATGTAGTCTATTCTAGTTAATGTTGGTCCGTGTAACCCTTACATGGATAGCCTGACTGGAGACTATGTGATGTGGAAACAACACAACGTGTGGAAAACAAGACATAGAATGTACTACAATGATTTACATAGTACATCTACAGGCCGTAACCCCATGAATGTACTTTTGATGGATGGTGAATGATACTACACACAAGGTAGTAGGAACTACATTACATTTATTCATAAAAAATACAATGATTTATAAAATTTTATTATTATATTATACATACCATTGAGACGTGTACCATGGTGTGGGCGTAATGATAGGGAACAACACGTGAAAACTGTTTCTTATATATGTGTTTGATTTAACATCTTCATATTCTTCAATCCTAATCATTTGGTAGTAATGAATATGAATTCAATGGGATGCATCCAAGGTACTAGTTACATACAAATAAAATTTTAAATGAATTTATTTGTTAGAAATTATTATGGATTATTCTCTCATGTAAATTCATAAAAGGGTATAAGAAAAAAGGATTGATTAATTAAAGATAATAATTAATTTATTTGAGTGTGATTTATCTTAAAAATTAACTGTTAAATAATAGAATTATAGTTTTCTAAATGCACAAATATCATTAAATAAATGGATAATCACGAGCTAGACCATGAATTTTTTATGTGGATGGTTTATTTTAATTAATTAATTTATGTTAAGTTTGTTGTCATGTGATCATTCTCATCATTAATATGTAGGTCTTGGATGCCAATGGTTTCTACTATATAAACAACCCCATTTTATCCCTCACCAACGTCTGAGATAAAATCATATGTAATTAATGGATCCCCCATGATAGTGGAGGGGGTTTAATTTAGGATACGAGGATAAACAGATCTAACGAGATACTAAGGTGGACAGGTGGAAAGATGTAAACATGAACTGAAAAGGAACAAGGTGTTTCTCCCCTATGTGTTGGTTTATTTTAAAAAAAATGGATAAATTAACCATTAGAAAAATCTCATTATCATTCCATATATTTTATTTTAGTTAGTTTCATTTTTTATTTATTGACAATTTGTTGTTACGATAACACAATTAATGAATTAAAAAATAATTCATACTGGAACCAAAATAAGACAAGATTTTAGTAAAATATTAACTTATACATGGTTAATCACTTAATTATATCTCAAATAACATTTAAAAAAATGTATAAAAGATAATGAAATATAAATTTACATGTATGGGTAAAATACCTCAATGAAATATTAAGTTATTACAGCCTTCAATAGTCGTGGTTAGAAATGAACCATAGTTCAAATTGATTGAAAACATATAATTGGGGTTCATTCAATTATTGGTGAATTCCAATTTGATATTTTGGGTTGAAATAACATGTTTATCATGAAGTGTTAACTACCATAGTAGGACATGGTGTTACCAAGACGAAAATGATAAGGAAATAAAAAATCAATGGATTTAAGGATTGGAGAGTAAACTTAGTAGATCAAGGATCTATGACTTAATGAAGTTAGCATTTGGAATTCCTATGTAAATTATTTCATGTTTCATAACCAACCATATTTGGGGTAATGAAAAGGGAAATATGGATCATTTCCACTAATATATTTAGGTTACAAAATATTCAGAAATTAATATTGAGGGAAATTTTAATTTGATAATAATGTAGCATAATAATAAGTAATAAATTTTTTATTTCTATTTGTTTTTTCATAATATTTTTCTAAAACATTCATCATCATATTTTTAATAAATGGAAAGAAAAATTTCATCAAAAATATCATTGATAACTGAACTCAAGAATGAAACCCTTATCACTGACAATAATTTCCTGGAGTGCCAATGTTGTTTACGTGTTTTCCCTAGCCAGGAGAAAAAAATTTCTGTGATAGAGGAGCATATCCCAGTTGTTCCGGGAAACCATGCCAGTGATGAGAAAATATTATTTTATATTAATCCTTTGGATGATTCCATATATTTACAATGTTTCATGATATTATCTATTTCCAATGAGCTCTTGATGTAACATGAAAATCTGGACGTGCCTATCATGATGTATCACCATAATGATCTCTATAAAGTAAAGGAGGTAGAGGAGTATATGTGATCACTAAGACGTTGTTCACAAATAATAATTGAGATTCTACACCATCTGGGTCTTATGTAGTCAATCTTATTGTCTACATTGAATGCCTTAACAACTAGTGATTATAATCCTAGATGTGTTGCATACATATCACATCCTATCATCACTACCCAATAACATATCTATCCTTATTTTCAAATAAAACATGAGAAACCATTAGAAAAGTATATTAGAACATCATAACATTATTTTCTACTTAGATAAGGACACATGGAATGAAAAACTCTCAATTCGTATGTTGAATAATCAGAGGAAGAACAAGGAAAAAGGTACAAGGATTTATAAACTATTTGAATCCCCTACTTACCATCCCTCCATGAAGAGAAAGATTTAAATATAGTGTATGGAATGGTAGGAAATATGTTTTTCATGTCTCAAGCTCAGATATTAGAAGATTAATTCCACCCAGAAGCATGTGGACCCCATAGTTTCATTTTTCATACATTGTGATCTTTCCATTTCTATACTTTGGGTGTTAGATATAGCATGTAGGGCTCACATTTATATTAAAATTCATGAATCATATAGATTTAGAAAGATTTAATGTGGTGAGGTGGATCTATGAACTACCAATGGAATGAGGCTGGATGCATTGGCTACTAGAGATTACCCTCTCTCATTACCAACTGGGATTGTTCAGGGTTTACATAACTATTATTTTGTACCATGTGTTACCAAAAACATCATTTTTTTACCATGTTTATATATGAATGGATTTATTTTCATGTTTGGAGTAAGTATTGTTTGTTTTATAATAACAACATATATTATGGTATGAATCATTTAAATTTTGATTTGTATGTTTCAAATTATGAAAACAACTGTATGGAATTGATAATAAAAAAATCTAACAAGACAAATACAACACCTAGTTGCGGCATCCTCATCCTTGTTATGTAAACAAGAAGTGTTTGAAAAATTTATTCAATGAAATTAACTCCTCAACTCCAATTACCTAGAGGCGATACATTATTTTAATAAATTGGAATGATTACAAGGAATCTACTACAAAAAAATTGACCAGTTTAGAAATAATGGAAAATAGATATCATACATGAATGTTGCATTACACTTTATATAATATAACAAAACATAAATATTCCATTGTTAATTATATTATTCACTAAGAATAACCATTCATATAATTCATAATAAAAATCATGGTATCTTAGGAAAATAAATCATAACAATGTGGTGAACTCATATGCTCAGTAAGGGTAAATAATTTCACAGAAGCAATAAATTTTAAGGAAACATGTATAAGAAAAAAATAAGCCTCCATAAAAAAAAACATGAACATAATTTGAAAAAAAAATTAAAAATTACCATATAAAATTGCATGTGGATATTCAATTTGTAGAATAATAACATGTAATAACTAATTTCATAATGGGGGAATGTATAATTTAACACCCCGACCCCACTAGGCTAGAGCCGGTGCATTAATTTTGATATTGGCATGGTTAGGAGGAATGAAAATACCAAAGGAACGATCAGTTCAGTAGTCCTGATGAAACTATATATATATAATGAACACAAATTACATTGGATAATGTTACAAGATACAATACATAATGAAAAACAAAAACTGTATCCAGAAGCATTCAAAAAATTACGTCATTTTTATAACCTGTTGAAGGTAAAAATTGAAAGGGTTTAGATCAAATGATTATAAGTTTTAAAAATAGTGGTAGAACGAGTACAATAATATGTGAATCATAATCAATTTGACATAATCAAAATGTCATTGTGAATAAATGAACAACTAATGCCATTAATAAACTGAGAATGAAACTCCATCCATAGATTTTGTCATAGTGAAAATCTCATGGATAGTATTAATAAATGATAATGAATAAAGATAATTCTTATTAATTGGATATCATGTATCTGGCACATGAACTATAATACCATAAAACAGTTTAGTTCTATGGGTAGAAAGCTGACTGATTTTTGGAAAAAAACTGAAAGGGTATGTCGCCAAACTGTTTAGTCTCATGAGACCTACCGATACATTCAGGGTATTTAGTGGGACCCAAAAACCACTACATCCAAATTATTCTTTATAAATATATATAATAAAAGATCAATATGTATTTACAATATCCGTATATAATATAGAATACAGATTCATCAACATTTCAACTGTAAAAACAACATTCAAAATAAATACCGTATGTAAAATGGTATACGACATAGGAATTAATAATATTTAGGTTATTAGAATATGGATATTTACATGGAATATAATTTCAATAGAAAATTTATCTCAAATGGGAAGTATGTACACCACATAAGAAAGAGTAGGTGCACAATTACTAAGCAAGTCACAATGAAGTGAAATTTGAGAGAAAGCTTGTTACCGTGTTGTATTCAATTGAGTCATATGAAAAAAGTTAATAACTAACAAAAGTTTCATTGAATACAGTATATATAATGGGAACCATGATAACATATGTCAAATATTAGTACAACTATACCCCATATTATATATAAGAGGCGAACAATGAAATCCTACAGAATTTAAGGTGAGATGAGAAAACCTCTTACAAACATTTTGGCACAGTAACAATTGTTATTCCAAGGTCTTAATGGGAGGTAAAAGGGTATCCCATTATTTCTATGACAAAAGGGAAGTATGGGGGAGTTGAGAAAACCTACCCCATCATTATAAATTTAAAATATAAGCACACAAGATAGGGTGGATTCTTGAATAAAAGTGAGAGAGAGGATCCCATACCTTATGCTTGAAGGTGTTCATGACTTTTTATTAAATACCTTAATAAACAAATTAGGATTATTAATTCATAAATGAAAACCCTCTTTTATATGAATTTTTTTTATTATAATCCTTTTTAATTCATTTTATGCCTTTTTGATTGGTTATAAGGTTCAATATTATTGTTCGGGCTTGTTTTTTTTACTCAGTTTTAAATGATTTGTTCACTTATATTAAACTTCTGATAAATATATAATATGGATGTGGTTGTCCAGAAATGAATATATACACAATTTGTGAACACCAATTAGATTAAATGGTTTTAAATTTAATTCGGGTTTCTTGGATTGAGGTCGAATTTATATATATATATATATATATCCATAGTGATAACCGTTTTGGTTAATCGGTGGGTTTGATTATGATGAACATGTATTGCATTATAACATAATAACATTTGTAAAAAAGTATTATAGAACTAAAAATAGGATATATTACATAATAATATGGTTCAATCATAGCAAAAATGGTTTCTTGACCAGAATTAATTATTATAATAGAGATCGATAAACCCTTGTCCTTGAATGTGATAAATTGGCACATCTCAAATGGTGCTTTCATATCGTTCAAATAAAAGTGGGGAAAGGAGAGAATATAAAGGATTATATACCATTAGCATGAAAAAATTCATGTACATGTATGTTACTTGAATTTACATACTATTTTTGTAAAGGGATGTGAGAAAATAAATAAAAATAAAAGAACATAAAAGAAAAGAAGGGATTTGAAAGAGGAATTTACATCTTGAGACTTCCTCCTTTGTGAACTTCTTAAGGGGAGTGGTTTTGGTCTTTTTATGAGACCAAAGCTCTCTGGACGTGGGGGAGGTGGTTGGGAAGGTATTTTAACTTAATTTGGAGAAGTCACAAGGCTTGAGAGGAGTGAATGGAAGGGGGGAGGGTGAGAGGGGGGTTTTATAGTGATGGAGAGAGGAGATTTCTTAATATAAAACTCATTAATTTATTATTTAATCTCAAGACAACCAATAGTGAGAATTCCATGACCGAGAATAGTTATGTAAGAATGTGACTTCGAACCAATTCGTCTTACATCAGCAGGTCTTCATCAATGAATCATTTAATCCATTATTTAGCATTTATTGTCAATTATCAGATTTTACTATTCAACAAAAATTATAGTATTTCCCAAAAATCCAAAAAAATTCACCCTATCCATTTTAGGATGTGTAGACTCAAAAAATGAAGTCCATTTTTCAAAAATAATTATCTATATATGATTAATTAAATATTTAATTAAATCATTATTTAATTGAAATATATAATCACTTAGAATATTCATCTTCATCTTTAGGGTGTCAAAATTCATTTTTACACTAAAGGGTATGAATGCCATTAATAAGAGTAATATTACTTTTCATAAGAGTAATTTAATATTCCTAAGGGTAGGTTAATATTAATAAGGGTATGTTACAATTCACCGAAAATTAAGTTAATTCTATCAGACTCTAAATATCATCTTGACACAACCGTGTATATCAGATTTTTAAAATTCAAATCACAGAACTGGTAAATTATGGTTTAATGGATAAGTTATGGTTATCCCCTATAAGTAAACACGTTTTGATCCATAGGGGATCAATGATTCATGAAATATAGGCTTTCTAATGAATACAGTTTATTTAAAAGAAACATACCATAAGATGTTTGGGGTTCTACATTATTCCCTCCTTCAGAAATTTCATCATCAAAATTATATGTATGTATCCCACCAAAAAAATGTGGGTGATTATTTTACATAACATCCTTAGGTTTCCATGTTTCTTCCTCCATATTCTGGTTTCTCTAAAGATCCTTCACTAGTAGAGTTGTCTGATTTCTCAATATAAGCTCCCTTGTGTCAAGAATCCCAATAGGCTTTTCACAATATAACAAATCAGGTTCCAGTTCAATTTCCCCAATGTGAAAACATCTGTTGGGTCTGGCATGTATTTCTTTAACAATGACACGTGGAACACATCATGATATTTGGAGAGATTTGGTGGCATCGCTAGATGGTAAGCTACAACTCCTATTATTTCCATAATTTCAAATAGCCCGATGTAACTGGGGCTCAGTTTTGCTTTCTTACTATACCTTAGGACACCCATCCATGGAGATACTTTTAGAAAGACATGATCTCCCACCTGGAATCCCAAATCCATTCTCTGATTGTCAGCATAACTCTTCTACCTACTTTGGGCTAACTTAATATGGGCTTGAATTTTCTTCACCTTATCCATGGTCTCTTCAATAAGTTCTAGGCCTATAACTTTCCTCTAACCAACATCATCCAAACAAGTTGGAGTTTGACACCTCTTTTCATATAATGCTTCATATAGTGGAATTTCAATATTAGAATGGAAACTATTATTGTAGTAAAATTCCACCAAAGGTAAGTATTGATCCCACATACCTTGGATGTCAAGAGAGAATGACCTCAACATGTCTTCTAGAGTTTGTATAATCCTTTCAGACTGTCTATCGGTTTGGTGGTGATTAGGATGACTCATACAAAGCTCTGTATTCAATGCTTTGTGGAGACTTTTCCAGAACATTGATGTAAACATGGGATCTCTATTGGATAAAATTAATATAGGTGCACCATGAAGTCTCACAACTTCATTAATATACAGTTTTTCCAGGAGGTTGAGTGGAAAATTCTCTTGTATAGGAATGAAATGTTCTGATTTTGTGAAATGATCAAGAATTACCAATATTGCATCATTCATTCTAGGTGTCCTCGGTAGTCTGGTGATAAAATTCATCGTAATGCTATCCCAGTTCCACATAGGAATAGGTGGAGGTTGTATCACTTCTTTGGGATGTTGTCTCTCTACCATGACTTGTTGACAAACTAGAGACCCTGATATGTAGTCAGAAATTTCCCTCTTCATATTATCTCACCAGAAATTTTCCTTCAGATCTCCATAAATCATGGTGCTACCTAGGTGTATAGGGGAATTTTATCAATTGTAATAGTCTAATTGTTCCCTTTTTAGATCAGGTACTGATATAATGCATAACCTCTTCCAAAATTTTAGAACTCCTTCATACATGAAGTCTTCCAGTCTTCCATCCTTGACAGCATTAATTTTCATGTGCAGATTCTCATCATCAGATTGAGGGATTTTTATTTTCTCTAATAAAGATGGTTTAGCAATCATTTGAAAGAGAAAATTTGTTTCCCATTCCGTAATAATTACCATATCCAACTTCAGTAGATCAATGAATATTGGATCTCTTTCTACCCAAATTTGAGTCAGAATGCCATGATAATTCCTACTTAATGAATCAACCACCTTATTCCCCTTTCATTGGTGGTAGTGTATTGAACAATCGTAATATTTTAGTAACTCAAGCCATCTTCTTTGCCTCATGTTGAGTTATTTTTGTGTGAAAATGTATTTCAAACTCTTGTGGTGTGTATAGATCTCACACCTCTCTCCGTAGAGATAATGCATCCATATTTTTAGAGCAAGGATTACGGCTAATAACTCATGATCATGAGTTGGAAAATTTTTCTCATGAGTCTTCAACTGTCTTGATGCATAAGTAATAACTTTATTGTTTTTCATAAGGACGCAACCCAGCCCATTCTTTGATTCATCATTGTATATCACAAATCCATCACTTTCAGATGGAAGAGTCAAAATTGAAGCATTGACCAATCTTATTTTCAATTCATTGAAACATTATGTACACTCTTTTGTCTGCACAAACTTAACTCATTTTCGTGTGAGCTTGGTTAGCGGGTTAGCCAGTCGGGTGAAATTATGAATGAAACGACGATAGTATCATTGTAAGCCAATAAAACAGCATACCTCAGTTATGTTTGTTGGTGTGGGACAATCATGGAATTCCTTTCTCTTCATAGGATCAACTAGGATTCCATCCTTAGAGACAATATGGCCCAGAAATGAAATTTATTGAATCCAAAAATCGCACATTCAAAACATCCCATATAATTCATTTCTTCTAAGAGATTCCTGAATAATCTGCAAGTGATTCTCATGATCTTCATAGCCTTTTGAGTATAATAGGATATCATCAATGAACCCCACAACCATGTTATCAAGATTTTCCTTGAATACTCTATTCATTAAATCCATAAAAACAGAGGGTGCATTAGTCAGTCAAAATGGCATCACTGTAAACTTGTAAAGCCCATACCTGGTTCGAAATGCTATCTTAGGAATATCTTCCTTACTCACACATATCTGATGATATCCGGACCGAAGATAAATCATAAAAATGTATTAGGCTCCATGGAGTTGATCAAATAAATCATCAATCTGAGGAACATGATAATTATTCATTAGTGTAATATCATTGATTTCCCTATAATCAATTCATAGCCCCATGGATCCATCTTTCTTCCTGACAAACAGGGCTGGGACTACCCATGGAGAAACACTAGGTATAAAAAATCCTCTTTCACTAAAATCCTATAGATTTTTCATTTGCTCCACTTACTCCATAGTTTCCATTATATAGGTGGACATTGATATAGGATTTGCAGTAGGAATTAAATAAATAGAGAACTCAAATTCCCTTTTTAGAGGATTTACAGGTAAATCCTCGAGAAATACATCAATTTACTCTTGCACTATGTTCACATCTCCAATTTGAATATTTATTTCCTCACAAATAGATGTTGGTATATCTTCCTCTCCAAGTATTGCATTTATTAGAGCTAATGGAGGTGGTTCTCGATAAGAATTAGGTGGCAATGTTTCTTCCCTAAAGACAAGGGTTTAAACACCATTTTTAAAATTGTAACTTCCTTATTCTTACAAGAAAATCATCGAATTATAATTTGACATCCAATCAATGCCGAGAATTATATCAAATTCAGTCATTAGTATGAAGACAAGTATAGTAACTAAAGCACGTTTTGGTGACTGGAGGGGGACTATTTGACATTCCGTTGTTGTAATGATACATCCCCTAGATGTTTTTACTGACAACACATTTATTAAATCAAATTGGACATATATAATTTTCTTGGAAATCATAGAAGATATAAGTGAATGCAATGATCCAAAATCAAATATGGTGTTGGATAAGATTGAGGAAACAATTAAAGTACCTGCCACCGCATCATTATGAAATTCGACCTTCACAGTTTTAATTGCGTAAGAAATCCCTTGATCTATTGGCCTTTCCTGAGTCAAGTTTTCTTGGATTTTAAGACACTCGTTTTCATAGTGTCCCATATATCTACAATTGTAGCAAGTAATATCGTTGAATTGTTTCTTCCCCATGCATACATCTGATCGATGACCATTTTATCCTCACATATAGAAGAATTCCATGACTTTCATGTATGTCCCGAGATTATTCTTTCCACAGTTCTCAAATAATGAGAAATTATTCATTCCTATCATCTTATTTTGTGCTTCTCTTTTTTCCTTTGTTATCAGAGCACCGCTTCTTATCTTGGTTTCCATTGAAAATATTTGATCTAGAAAATTTCTTCTCTATTTTTAGAGCACTTGATTGAATTCTATCATATGATGAAAATATTTGAGAAGACAGTGCCCTCCTATGAAATGGATTATGACCTTAGAAGAAATGATCAATCATGGCTGCCAAGTCACATACGTAATCTACGACAAACCTGGACAACCTCATAAAAGTAGCCCCATACTCTATAACACTTTCTTCTTCCATTTGTTTCAAGGTAAGGAATTTTTTCTTCTTTTCAGTTCATTGCTCACGAGGGAAATATTTTTCAAATAATATTGCCTTAAAATTCCTACATTCCATATCAACTATTTTTTCTTCATCCATGGTATTTTGAATCAGGGACCACCATTTATCAGTGTCTCCCTGGAGACAATATTCTTCCAGTACTACGTTTTCATTTTCATTGAATCATAAAACCTTGAATATATTTTCAAGCGACATGATCCATTGTTCAGAAACGACTGGATTAGTAGTCCCACTGAAAGATGGGTTCTTCTGCCACATGAAACGGTCCAAAAAATGTGTGGAATGGTTATTCATTATAACTTGATTAATTCATCCCCATATGGTCATGATCTGAACTGATCCAACGTTGACTATTTTGACTTGCTCAGTAGGGAGATCCCTACCCTGCCCTCGAGAATTCATTCCCCTTCTTTCATTAGAAGACATATCTAGATAATGGAACACACTATATCCAGGTATGAATCCTAATGTTTAATCTTAACATAACAAAATACTTAGCATAAATTAAGTTACTATGCATGGATAATGCCATAATCCGAAAAATGGTTTCTTTGAAGAATAATTTTCATTTCCATCATTCATAATGGATTATAAAGAAAATATGAATTATCCATAAAATATCCCCCAGGAGATTCGTAACCAAGAGTGCAGTAAGGTCCATTTTTGTGTACCAGTTCCCATTTGAGTCTAGCACAATGTTGTGTTTTTGGGTTTTAACCTTAGATACATCTACGCCAAAGCAGCCTCTACCAGCTCGTATCCAGACAGAGATATATTTCATGAATGATCCACATAATCTATTCTTTACCAAAATATGAGGATGTTAAAGTAAGATTATCCTCAATTACGACCTTATGGATTTGTTCCCTACTATATGTTTCTAACACCAGTTTCCATGTTCCCTACTAATCTTCCTCTGATACCAACTATAACACCCCAACCCACTAGGGTGGAGCCGGTGCATTAATTGTAATATTGGCATGGTTAGGATGAATGAAAATCTTGACGTCACGATTAGTTTACTAGTCTTGAAGAAACTAGATTCATAGAATTAACACAAATTACATTGGATAAGGTTAAACGATACAATTCATAATGAAAAACAAAAATAGCATCCAAATTCACTCAATAAATTACATCCTCTTCATAACCTGTTGAAGGTAAACAATGAATGGGGTGTTTTCAAATTCTCTGTAACAGTTAAAAATTTCGGAATCATAAGTAAAATAATATGTTTATCATAATCTATATGACATAATCAAAATGGCATAGTGAATAAAAGAACAACTAATTTCATTAATAAACTGATAATGAAACTGCATCCATAGATTTTGTCATAGTGAAAACATCATGGATAGTAATAATAACTGATAATGAATAATGATAATGAATATTAATTGGATGTATTGTATCTGTAACATGAACCATAATACCATAAAAACAGTTTAGTTCTATGGGTAGAAACCCATCTGATATTTGGCAACAAACTCAAAGGGTCAGTCGCCAACCTGTTTTGTCTCATGAGACCTACCGATGCCTATAAGGGATGTAGTGGTCCCCAACCACCTCTAAATCGAATTAATTATTTATTAATCGATTCAATACAAGTGAAATATGTATTTACATTATCTGTATAGATTATAGGATACATATTCATCTATATTTCCACTGACAAAACAACATTCAAAATAAATACCGTATGTAAAATGGTTTATAGTTTAGAAAATAATAATATCCATGATATGAGAATATGAATATTTAAATGGAATATAATATCAATTGAAAATTGATCTCAAATGGGTAGTAGGTACACCACATAATAAAGAGCAGGTGCACAATTACTAAGAAAGACACAATGAAGTGAAAATTGATAGAAAGCTTGTTACCGTGTTGTATTCAATTGAGTCATATGAAAAAAATTAATAAATAACAAAAGTGTCACAGAATTAAATTAATATAATGGGAACCATGATAAAATATGTCAAATTGTAGTACTCATATACGACATATAATAAATAAGAAGCGAACAATGAAAATCCTACAGAATTGAACGTGAGATAAGAAAACCTCTTACAAACATTTTGGCACGGTAAAGAGTGTTATTGAAAGTGTTAATGAGAGGTAAAAGGGTATTCCATTATTTATATGTCAAAAGGGTAGTATGGGGGAGTTGATAAAACATACCCCATCATTAGAAATTAAAAACAAAAGCACACAACCTAGGGTGGATTTTTGAATAAAAGTAAGAGAGATGATCCCTTACCTTATGAATGAAGGTGTTCTTGACTTTTTATTAAAGACATGAATAAAAAATTAGTATTATTAATTCATAAGTCCAGAACCACTTTTATATTTAAATTATTTATTATAATCCTTTTTAGTTAATTCTAGGCCTTTTTTGATTGGTTATATGGTTTAATTTTATTTTTCGAGATCGTTTGTTTACTTGGTTTTATATGATTGGTTCACTTATATTCAAGTTCAGATAAACACATATGATTGATGTGGTTTTACAGAAATGAAGTTTTACACTATTAGTGAACATCCAGGAGATTACATGGTTTTAAATTTAATTTGGGTTACTTAGATTGAGTTCGAATTTATATATATATACATATAACCTTAGTTGTAACCGTTTTGGTTAATCTGTGGGTTTTATTATGATGAACATGTTTTTCTTTATAACATAATACCATTTGTAAAAAAGTATTAAAGAACTAGAAATAGAATATATTACCTAATATTCTGGTTCAACCATTACACAAATGGTTTCCTGACCAGAATTAATGATTATTATAGAAATCGATAAACTGTTGTTCTTGAATGTGCTAAATTAGCACATCTCAAACAGTACTTTCATTACATTCAAATAAAAGTGTGGAAAGGAGAGAAGATAATGGATTATATACCATTAGCATGAAAACAATCAAGTACATGTATGTTACTGGATTTATCATACTATTTTGGTGAAGGGAGGTGAGAAAATAAATAAAAATAAATGAACTTAAAATAAAAGAAGGGATTTGAAAGAGGAATTTACCTCTTGAGACTTCCTCCTTTGAGATCCACTTAAGAGGATTTTTTTTGTTCTTTTTATGATATCAAATATTTCTATACGTGGTGGAGGGGGTTGGGAAGGTATTCAGACATAATTTTAAGAAAGAAAAAGGATTGATTTGAGTGAATTGAAGGGGGGTGAGAGGAGGGGTTTATGGTGGAGAGAGGGGATTTGTTAATAAAAAACTCATTAATTTATTACTTCCTCTCAAGACAACAAATAGTGAGAATTACATGACCAATTATAGTAATATATGCATGTGACTTCGAACCAATTGGGCTTACCTCAGAAGATCATCATAAATTACTAATTTAATCCATTTTTTAGCATTTATTAAGAATTATCGGATTTTACTATTCATCAAAAAATTATGTATTTCAGAAAAATCCAAAAAATTCACCCTAACCATTTTTGTACGTGTAGAATCCAAAAATAAATTCCATATTTCAAGTATAATTTTCTAAATATGATTAATTAAAAATTTAATTAAATCATTATATAATTGAAATATATAATCACTGAGAATTTTCATCTTCATCTTTAGTGTTTCTAAATTCATTTATACACTCAAAGTTAAAGATATCATTCATAAGAGCCATATTAATATTCATAAGTGTAAGTTACTTTTACTAAGGGTAGGTTACTATTTATAAATGTAGGTTACTATTCATCAAAATTTAAGTGAATTCTATTAGACTCTAAATATCATCTTGAACACAAATGTTTATATCATATTTTTAAAATTCAAATCATAGAGCAGGTAAATTTAAGTTAAGTTGATAAGTTATTTCTATACCCTATATGTAACCATGTTTGGTTTCATTTGGGCTTAAGGATTCATGAAATATTGTCTACTTAATGAATAAATTTTATTTAAGAGAAACATACGTGATGATGTTTGGGGTGCTACATATAATGTTATAAATAAAAAATACTATGTCAAGGACTTGTGCGAAGACCATTTACAATATTTTTTCAGGTCCTGGTACCAAGAAAATAGCTTTTTTCATGATACCTACAAATGTCTTGAGTAAATATAGCAGGCCCCAACCATTACATACTAATTCTAATTCATTCCTCAAATGAAAATGGTGAAACATAACGTAATCATTTATGGTAGCATTAGAAATTTCAATACTTTAACCATAGACAATGAATTGTATAAATATATCATATCTTCAATCAAGCATTTCATTACTCATTCAATAAAATAAAAATTATTTTAATATAATAATTTAACCTCAATAAATAATAATATCATGGAAAGATGATGACATAGTTGAAAATGATTAGTATAACACTTTGGGAGAAATATCACTTCTTCATGAAGTCATTTAAAATTACCACTATTTTTAAAAGAATATATTTAAATGTTACTTTTGATTCAATGTTTCCCATACCACATTGAATATTTTCTATGTAATTATCATTTTAAAAAAATGATTTCCATATAAATAAATCATTAAAATGATTTTAAAACAAGGATATTAATTAAAAAGTTCTAGTAAAATAAATCCTCCTAACGTTTAAAATGATGATCTAGTAAAAAATATACATCTTTAATTCCATAAAATAATACTTCTACAAACATTTTTATGAAACATAGACATGGGTGAATAAATATATCCAAGAATATACATACACATCAACAACCTTGAAAAATAATGATATTGGGAAATTAACCCATAATCGATGTTTGATACTCTATATACATGTCTGAAACACCTGTATAATGTTTCTAAACATAATATTAACTTATATCAGAGTCATAATAATATTTAAGATACAATATATTAATCTCTTATAAAGTTATATTATACGTTTAAAAAAAATTCATTGTCAACAATTCATTTTGGGTAACATCACTTTGTTTATCATACATGTTTTGACTTGTTATTCATGATCATATTAACAACATTGTGATATAATTACATACAGAATGTTTAATATGATTTATATATCAAATATATTCATAATATTAATATATATAATAGATAAATATTTAAAATGGAATATACCATTCATGGAGACGGTAGGTCGTACATACATATGAATGTTGTTTCAATTTTCATATCGTATTGAATTGAATTAAGTGAATGACATAAATGTATATATATATATATATCATTATATTAGTCATTATATTTAATATAGTTCATAGTTATGAATAATATGCTTTTTATAATAATTCTTAGATGGTGAACATAGAAGATGGCCCTCATCGTGCTGTGGAGACATTGGGTCGTACATAAGCGTGACTGTCGATATCATTTCATTAATGGATAACGTGAATGTAATTATAAGGAATATGGATTTTAAAGAAACCAAATATTGTTATATTTATTATTTAAATCCATTATATTCATCGTTATACCCATATAAGGAACATGTAATGAAAAACAATTTACACCATTGCGTGTGGACAGTAAGCCTTACTTATGCACACATGGTGGTATTGTTTTTCATATGATGGTTTAAAAGAGGAATATTATTGTCCCGTAATAATAAATAATATCATAATGTTATAGATTCTAGAGTTATTATTTTAGTATCGTAAAAACACAGAAATAGGAAGTAGAATAAGAAATGAACATAGAAATAATGGATAAAACGATTTCATATTCTTCAAGTGTATCTATTTAATTTGCACAAAAAAGTTTCTTATTATGGATTTCAAAACAATTTTGTACCTATAGGATTAATATAAGGATGTTTGGAGGTGATTTTGGAAGGTTTTGGTCGAACCAATGGGCTTTGGAGTGTGAATGAATGATAAATCGAGCTGCCCTATTATAAGAGAGGTGAGGGGAACATTAGGAAATCTTGAAATATAAATTTATTATACAAGTATTCTTGGATTATAATAGCTCCAAATTGATTTATTTCCAAAATAAGTTGAGTATGGGTCACAATAATATTAACCAATTGGTTTTTCACTTATTTAGGTCATAAAATTAACCTTATCTATTAGATTTTACTCTTTGTAAAATAAGTTAACAGTTACCATGCCCTCTTATGTTTTTATACCACATGGTTAATATCATTACTATAAAATGAAAAATGGAACCTAAAGTGGATAATTTATGAAATTTTTATTTCTATCAATTTTATCTAAAGGATCATTAGATTTTTTGGATTTGTGTATCATTTTAAAAAATATAAATTGTTTCAAAATATCAATTATGTCAATTTTGGAACAATTTATAAATTAATTTTTTAAATGTATAACACCATAATTCAATCGAAAAAATACATTAAATCATACCTAATATGTTAATTTCTTCCATAAAATACATGGATTTCATAAAAATGTTCAAATATCATATATTCTAGTATTTATATATTAATTTATTTGATGCAATCCTTAATGAGATAATAACAACTTAATAATTGGGTCATAAATAAATATATTTATATATTGTATAAAAATTATAAATAAACTACCATTATCTATGAAATAATTTTATATTTCTAATTACTATTTATTAAAATAATGATCAGTTATATCACCATATATTGAAATCTATTTAGTAAAAGATATATATATAGGTTATAATTATCTTTACATTAAAGTAATTCATATAACATGTCATTATTATGCTCATGCGGTTCCAAAATGAAACATATACGTCCTAATGAAGCTCTTGGTCAAATATATCATATCCAAAAAGATTACAACATGTGTTTGGGTAGTTTTATATATTTTTTACCCTTATTTACTAGATTTACCCTTCATATATGGTAAATAAAAATAATTACTCATGTTACTATTCATAATGATCAAAAATAAAAGGAACCTATTCCAAAAATTTGGAACTCATGATTAAAAATATGGAATATATTTTTTCTAATTCAAAACATAGAAGTTGTAGAACTTAATTTATTATTAATTCCCATTATCAAAAACAAAAAGCTGGTTTTGAAGGTTATAAAACTATCAAAAGATTGACTTGTGTTTGTTACCAAATTAAATGTGAAATTACATAAAATGAACTAAATTTTATTAATTTATAAAAAAAATTTAATTTTAATTTAAAATTACTAAAATGAATAATTTTATAGTGTAAATTATTTCGATTAAATACGTTTTTCCATAAAAATTATTATTACTTATTATTCATTAAAATACGAAAGATATCATAAAATTACCTAAAATTTATCCAAACCAAACTTTTATGTACCTCATCTAATGAATAATTTAATTTAAAAAAATATTTAAAATTTTAAAAAATTGGATTTAAAAATGGTTTACCATTAGATGGCAGAAAAACTGTATTTTTTGAAAAAAACATCATTTATCTGAAAATTGTATTTATCCAAATATAATTTCTAGGAAAAAAAATATGATGGTTAAAATTATATGGGAAATATGAAATTCAATTTTTGGTTAATATTATTGATAACCACTATTTAAATAGCTAGTTTGAATGTTCGTGGTGTGCTTGAACTCGATGTCGCATCCATCGCACGCTATTGAAATATTTAAAAAGAAAGTGTAAAATGGGAGCTTGGGGTGTTACATTATCCCCTACATAAATAAATTACATACTCCCAATTTAAACTCGGTATTAAAACTAGGGATCTAACATTTCATAATATCTTTGTTAAAATCCCACATCATAAAATGGATTAACGAGACCTCTATTTTAAAATAAATAATGGTACGTTAAAAGGATACAAGAAATAACACATTATAGAGTTCCATATATGAAAACACGGATATAAAAGAGACAAAAAAACCATCATGTTCTGATGGATAATGATTAAGACTCTTATTAAAAGAATGCTCAAAAAATGAAATCTATAAATCTGTGGTGATCTAAGGGACCATTTCGTTTTTCAGAAAAGAATGATATCAGAAATCATTTTCTATTTTATGATCCATATATAAATTTTAATAATTTCCTCGAATATTGAAAAATAATACTTACCTGCATGGTGTATTACCATCATTTAACTAATTTCTACCACAAACATATCTTTCACTCAATAAGATAAAAATAATTAATATTCTATTTATCTTAATATGATAGGGTTAAAAAATAAATGTATACTTCATATATCATTAAATAAATAAATATTGGTTATATAAACCAAGAAACCTCCTAGACTAGTGGTAGGTGATGAACCATTGTCACCCTTCAGTTGTGTGTTCAAGTCTCACAACCTTTCATGACATGTAAGGTTATCACCCAACCTCTAGGATGTCATTTTCTGAAAAGTATAAAATCCAAAAAAGAATAATAGTATGAAATGTATTAACCTTCAACAATAGTGTCCAATTTAAAAATTAATCCATTCCAACCATTATATTTATCCAATATACTTCTATCCAATCCCAGTCTAAATGGTCTCTAAATTTCCTAAATAAATTCTATTATCAGATTCCCCAATCAATGTATTGTTCCTCCTGTTTACACATAATGAAAATATCGTACCCATCATCATATTAAAACCAAAATTTATTGCAGTACAAACCTTGTATATTTTTCATTCTTGATGTTACCAGAATATAAATCTTGAATCAAATAAAATACAAATAAATTAATTATTCCACTTCAACATTAGAAACCAGATTATCTTTAACTTGATCTATTTTTTTTATAACATATATTTACATGAATCATTATATAATTATTTTCATAATATCTCATATTTTTACAATTATAACATTGAACAACTTCTTTCTTTCCCTTACCATCACGAGTCTAGTGACCATTTTCTCCACATTTGTAACAAACTATCATTAATTTTAGTAAACTACCAGGATGTCTCTTCCCACAATTATCACATAATAGATAATCCATTTTATCTTTTTTACCTTTATCTATATATTTCTCAATATTCCTCTTCATATCTTTCTTTACTTTAATGTCATAAGACATAGAGACTTCATTTTCTATCATGATAACACATGAGACTATATCTTCCTAAGAAGAGAAATAATATGAGATCAAAGCCTATCAGTATAATGATTATAACCCATCGTGGAATTGATCAATATTATTATTGGGTTAATATTTTATTATTTATCATATTGTTCTAACCTTTTGATGTTATCCCCATAATTTACAACATTCTCATCCTCCTTTTTCCACATGTATACAAATTGTCTTTTAATATCAGCATGTTTTTCATGAGGAAATTATTTCTCTAGAAAAAGATATTTTAACTCCCTCTATTACATATTTACCACATATTCAATCTTATTTGTGTTTTCAATTAATGACCACCATTGATATGCATCTCTTAAGAGATGATAAACTACCATGACAACCTTTTCATTTCGTTACATCCCAACGAAAGAAATATTGTTTTTCAATGTAACATATACACTTCACAGCTACAAACGGATTTATAGTCCCATTTAATGTTGGATTTTTTGGTCTCATTAAGCATCAAACACTAATCCTACGCATTGTGGATCAAGATTCTCCACCAGAGTAACATTGTTATTCATATCTTGAGTCACATATCCTAGTACAGTTATTAGTTTTTCTGTAACAGTTGTGTTAATTGCTCACCTATCATTATGTTTATTAGGAGGGAAATCCATACATGGATTATGTGCATTAATTCTATTTCCATTCCTTCGACAGGGAACTATTTCTAAACTATGGAATATACTAAATTATATTATAAATCATAATTCAAAAATAAAAACTAGAAAAATACATAACTTAAAATGAAAATTTTATGCATATCTAATCCATAATCATAAATATATCTCCATTGAGGAATTATTAACTCATAAAACCTTAATTATGTTTTGTACATAAAATATGAATTATCCTATGTATATTCCCTAACAGTGTCAATCTAGGTGTCAAATAAGGCTCATTGTTGTGTACCAGGTGACCCTGATTAAATCAAAAAACATTTTGTTGTGTTTTCAACCCTACATAAATCTGTTTGAGAACCACGTTCACATGTAGTATATAAATAGGGTTGTAATTTCTAAAAATACCCACAAAATCTCCAGTAAAAATATAATATTATTTTTAATACTTATCCTCAAATTATATCATAGTCTTATTATATATAATCATATTTTTCAATATTTATTTCCATGGTTGTTGCTAAAATTCATCTGATACCAACTAAAACACCCCAACCCCAATTACCAAGAGATAGAAATTTATTTTAATACATTGACATGATTACAAGGAGTCTGGTCTTGAATGAACGAACGGTTTATTAATCTATGATAATAGATTACGTACATGAACATTTCCTTACACTTCCTAAAATAAAACACCAAATAATAATCCTTTGAGAATTAGGTTATTATGATATCTTAACACTATGTATCAATCATAAAAAACTTCATGGAACCCTAGGGAAATAATAAATTATAATGGGGACAGAACTTATGATCAGTAAGTTTAAATAATTCACCAGAAGGATTAAAAAATTAAGGTAAGATGTATAATAAAAAAAACATCATATTATACATAAACATAAAAATATTTTGGAAAAAATAAATCATAAATTTCTATATAGACATAAAGGTTTATATTCTACTAGTCGAATAATCATATATAATATATAATATCATAATAAGGGAATGAATAATTCCAGACAAAATAGCTTCATTGTCAAGGACTTATACCATGAAAAATCACAAATATTCTATCAAGTACATGTTACAAGACAATAGTTTGTCATAAGAGTTCTATTGATGCATCGAGGGGCTATAGCGGGATCCTCCCGTCAAATACTAAGTCTATGGAATTCCTCAAATGAATAATGTGGAACATAACTTAATCATTCCTACTAGAATTCAAAATGTCAATAATTTAAACATAAACCATGAATATTATAAATATTTCACATCTACTGTGAAACATATCATAAATCATTCAACTCAATATAGAAGATTTTATTTTAAAAAATCAACCTCAACAAAAAAAATATCCAATAAAAGATGTTTACATAGTTGAAAATTATCAGTAAAACTCTTAAGGACAAATGTCCATTTTTCAGGAAATCATTTAAATGTATCAAAATTTATAATGGAAGTCATTTAATTTTTTTTTAATAAATGTTTCCCATACCACTTTGAAACAATTTAATGGAATAAACATTTTAAATCAATTATGTCAATACAAATATATCCATAAAATCATTTTGAAACAATGGACATTAATTATAATGATTTATAAAAATAAATAATTATAACATTTAAAATGATGATCTAGTTAAAAATAACATTCCATAAAATATTAAAATATTCCCTTTGAAAACATTTTTATGAAACATGGACACGTATGAATAAAGATGTCCCAGTAAAGACTTATACATCAACAACTTCAAATAATAATGACATTGTGAAATTGATCCTTACCTTAGGTCTGATACTCAATCTATGTGTCCCAAATTCTTGTATAATGTTTTTATAAATAATTTCTACTTATATAAAAATAATAATAGTATTTATGATGTCATATTTGATTCTATTATGAATTTATATTACCTGTTTATTAACAATTTCATGTTACTGTAACTTTTTGGGTAATATCACTCAGTTTATCTTACTTGTTTTGAATTTTTTTCTTGATCAAATTATATATATCATGAATTACTTACATCCCTAATGTATAACATGATTTATATATTATATATATTAATAATATAAATATATATAATATATAAATATATAAAATGAAATACATTGTTCATGTAGATGGAAGGTTGTACGTACGCATGGACACTATTTCCGTTTTCTAATAGTATTGAATTGAATTAAGTGAATGACATATATGTACATTCATAAATATAACTTTATATAATTAAAAGTGACTTATTATTTAATATATTCATAATTATGAATAATTTATTTTTTATTATCATTCTTGGATGGTGAACTGGAATATGAGTCTCATAAGGTCGTAGAGACGGTTCGTCGTACGTACACTCGAGCAATGAAATCAATTAATTAATGTCAAAATGGTATGAAATTATATGAAATTTTAAATTTAAATAAACAATATCATTTTATAATTATTATTTAAATCCATTATATTGATCGTTATACCCATTGAAATATTGTCTACAAAAAATCCCAATTTACACCACAATGTAGAAACCGTAAGATGTACGTACACACGCGTGGGGGTATTTTTTTCAAAGGATGTGTAAAAGGGGATTATGGTTTTCCCATAATCATAAAAACATATAAGAATATTCTATATTCTGTATTTGTTGTTTTAATATGGTAACAACTTAGCCAGAGTAAGTAGAAGATGAAATGAACTTATAAAGAAGGTATAAAATGATTACCTCTTCTTCGAGTGTCTCTATTTCATTTGTAGAATAAGTCTCCAAAAAATGGAATCCTGAAAAAAAAAATTCCTCTAGAATGAATTAAGGGAAATTGGTGGGAAATATGGGTAGGAATTGTCTATGAAAAATGGATTTTGAGGTTTGAATTAAAGATAATGGGAGGTTCCCTTTTATAAGAGTGGTGAGAAGAAATTTAGGAAAAGATTGAAATATAAATTTATTATTAAATTATATTCAGATTTTAATAGCTCAAAAATAATTTATTTTGTTTATAAGATAAGTTTGTTTCTAAATACACTCAAAAAATAGGTTTTAGAAAGGTTTATGTAAAAAAAGTAACCTTATCATTTATATTTAACCTACTGTAAAATAAGACAACTCTTACCGTGTCCTCTAGAATTTTTATAATACATGATAAATATCATTACTTCAAAATGAAAAGAGAACATAAATTGGATCATTTATGAAATTTGTATCACCATACTTTAATTATTTTGGATATTTAGATTTTTTGAAATTTTATATGATGTTATAAAATAGTATTTGTTTAATAAAACACATTTATGTAAATTTTGACACTATTTAGTAATTGATTTTTTTAAGTCATAAAAATATGATTCCTTAAATCAAAAGATATTACCCATTACTGAACATTAAAATGTCATCCATAAAGTCATGGATGGAATCGAGATTATCAAAATAAATTTATTTTAATATTTATAAATTTATTTATTTGAATCAAGAATCAATTAGGTAATCCCTATTTCATAATTGTGTCATAAATAAATATATTTATCTAATGTATAAATGTAATTACCTGACCATTTTTACCCATAGTTGATGCATTATTACGTAACATTGGAATGATAACAAGATATCATGTCTTAAAATACCGATAAGCTTAGTATCCTTGGATGTAGTAGATACAAAAATAAGTTTCACATTACATCATTAATTGGAAAAACAACACTGTTGTGTCCCCTATGAACACACTCATATCCCTTGTCCTATTCCTGAAGGTAAAATATAATATATTTTTCACATCCTAGGAAAAATAAAACCCTAGAATGGGGTGAGCCCAAATTCCCAATATAGAAAACAATATAATAGAGAATCTCATAAATAACCATAAAAATTTAAGTCCATGAATATGACTAAAACACAAGCCTTTTAAACATACACCTCAGCATATTATGGAAAAGATAAGTCAAATATTTCAATTAACATATTCACATGGATATTTAATAATCTAATAATTGCTTGTAAGATCAATTTCTAATTTCATAATGTTGTAATGCTTAATGATGTGCATCAATACAACATAGTAAAGGCCTTATACCATGATTACAAATAATATTTTCCCAGGGACTTGTGAAAAGACACAAGTTATTCTCATGAGACCAATCGATGCATCGAGGAGCAATGGAAGGATCCACCCATTATTTACAAATTCCAATTCATTCCAAATGTAAAAATGTTGAATCATAATCTAAACAGTTGTATTAAAACTATCATACAAATTGTCAATATTTTAACCCAAACCATGAATTGTATAAAAATAGCACATCTAGAGTTAATAAAAAAACAATTAATACAATATGGGATATTTTAATATAAATAATCAACCTAAATCAAGAATTAGGAAGTATTTTAGCATAGATGAACAAAATCATTAAAATTATTTTATAGAAATATCCCTTTATTCTTGAAAACATTTAAATGTCTCTCTATTTATCAAGAAGTTGTTAAAAATTGTCATGACCCGCCTTCACCATGATGTGGGAAGGGACATCAGATTTCCAGACCCTTCATTCTTCAAGCGGAAGGAGAGATGATGACCCCAGAGACTCACCTTCAATATGTCCCGGAGTGGGGACTAGCACCAAGGGTATAGAATCACACACAAGATAGAAGGAATTACCCTTTTTCATTTATAGGATCAGGAGATAAGATGATGAACCCAATAATGCCAAAACTGGAAGTAAAAGAAAAACCAAGGAAACCAAATCCATATGCATGTATAAAAGTCAAGACAGAACGTACATAATTTCTACAAAAGTAATGTACCAAAAGAAAGGAAAAAGAGAAACTACAACTATCACGTTGCCCGAGCTAGTACGGTCCTGCACGATCTCTAAAGACCTCCTAGAAACCTGAAATCAGTTTTATATAGGTAGAGTGAGTATACATGTATACCCAGTAGGGAAAACCAAGGACTCTCATGCACAAGTCGGGAGGCATTCTAATGCACTGTGAGAAAAGAGAACCAAAACACTTAGCAAGGAAAACTATCCACACAAGCGTCCCTAAGGAACACTCCCAAAATAACACATGTCATGTAATTTATAGTAATATCCCATAGATTTTTGGGAACCATGAACCACTTTTCCACTGGTTATTGAATACATCCTATGCATCGAACCATTCCTGCCATTCTCACTGTAGTCCCACTGTCGCACCCGCCCGTAGACACCTGGGCCACAACCACACATCCCACCCGCAAACACCCGAGCCACAACTGCTATCTCGCCCGTAGACACCTGAGACACAAAAACCTCAAGTAACCATGACCTTAAACACCTAGGCTAGAAAAAACACTTCCACGCCCAATAACACCTAGGACATAATGCTACATTCACACCCGAAGACACCTAGGCCTCATCTCGATGATACATGGGAAACAACCTGCCTATAAACACATGGTCCATCCTCCAGAACTACCCTTCCATAATATTCTAGGGATAATAATGGACTTCGGGCCATCACAGCCTGCCCGAAGATACATGGGCTATTCAAGAAAGGGAGAAGAAAAGGAGATAATAACGAGCCACTAGTATGGGTGTTGGGAAAAGCACCCTCCCCCATGAAATGGGGGTGTTCGGCACTAGGTGCACAACATGTTTGGGGTGAGAATAAGAAAAAAAATAACTACAATCATATATATATATATATATATATAAAGAACTCATCCCAACTTCGGGATCCACACCTAAACCATGAATGGAAAGCCTAGTAATTTTTCATAGAAGTACAATATTCACAGCCATGTCACAACTCATACTAGAACCAATCTCCCAATTAACAGCTTTATTGTTTTCATGTTCAAGTGACCCCATTTACTAAATTATGCACTACTGGGCAACTAGCAGGAATAAGTACCATCCTAGGGGAAAAGTTACAACCAACATCAATTTAAACATTCACACCTAGTACTCTTGTAAATTCAGAACAAAGTGATATCCCTCCACGTATTGGAACCAACTATGGCATCATGATACAGCCCCAAATCCCTAGAACCGTGATCCAAAATGTTTTGACAATAGAAGAAGATTCCACCCCAATTTGTGATACAAGCAGAGTCACAACCAACAACCGTGCCACAACAGAGGATCCCATCCTCACCCACATCACTCTATAAGAAATCAAACAGAATAATACACCCACTACAAAACAAAGGAGGTAATCTTCCAAGTTCAATCACATCATTTATATGTTTCTTCATTCTGTTGGTTAATCGGGGTTATCAGAAAAGGATTCATGTTTACTGGGCATCCATTTAATCCACTAAGTTCACGGGATTAATAAATTTCCATATTATAGCCATTTAATCATCACAGAAGGCAATAGTTTATTAGTTCACTGAGAGAGACCACCAAAATCCAATTATTTTTAGTAATCATACACCCAAAAAGTTCACAACATAATATTTAAGGAAGATCAATAAAACAGAACAGAAGAATATCGATCACACCCCTCCCCTTTGTTCCTTTAAAAGTCCATTTGTTATCTTCATTAATTCTTGGCATCATCCATTCCTACAGACACAAAAGAGCACACACCCCGGTTGATACACAGAATGAAGAGAAAAAGAAAAATACCCCCTACCTGATTGATCAAAGACAAATATTTTTCTCCACGCACCAGGAACAGGGGATGCACAGCTTGTAGAGGAGGGGCGTTGAGGACTCCATGTATGAGAAGAAAACTTCCAGTAGTGGAGCACAACAAGCCACATGAAGAAGGACTCCATGTGTTCTAGGAAGAAGAAATAAATTCAACCGAAATAAAAGAAGAAACTATAGGGAGATATAAAGTTGAGATTAGGATATAGAATATTAAACGCCTGGAAAAATAGAACGTGATTTCCTAGGCGGGAGAGAAGTTACACATGATGATATTAATTAGTTTTTTAATATCCCCAATCAGGGATGTTTCTAGGGATTTTATGATTCAATTCTTGGCTTTAAATTACATACAAAAGGGTAATAAAATTAATTTACGTCAAAAGATACGTTACGGGGTCGGAAAAGTCAGGAACTGGAAAAAGGAACAAAAGGCTCTGCGAGGACACGATGCCTCTGTCACGGTGTCACCCTTATGGTGCCACTGTAACCGGTGCCACCGTCATGGTGGAGCTGTGTTTTTGGTTAAGTAATGTCCATTGGGTCTGGGCCATTACATCAGATACCTCTGAAACGCTTCTCGCCCTCGAGAATTGAAACCAGACCCCAAGAAAGGACAGGGGTCCGAACAACCACCTCGAAAGATACCTCTCAAGAGTAGACCACCTTGCTAGAAAGGAACTCCCCCTTCCTCATCAATCTCCTTAGAAAACATAATCATACCGCTTCTCTCCCCAATGCAACCACAGAAAAAAAAGATTAAACCATCCAGTAATGTGGGTGAGTGGTTTTCTATCCTCCATGCTAAGATACTATCCGTTTTGGGCGGAACTGACTCACCCACATGGGTTCAAGTGCATCTACATTAATTCATCTTAAATATGGAACAGATCCTACCCTCCCCACATTTCAGGAAACTTCACACACATCCACAGAAATGGAAACTGCAGGTTCCATAGTAAACAAGTAAGCATTCCATCAACAAAGTACAACAAAACAGAACAAAACTCAAAATAGATCTAGGTACTGGGCATGCATCTATGTCTCCCATTCCTTGGTACTCACCTCATACCCACCATTACTCTATAACCCACGATCCAAGGGAATGAGTCATCCATGAAGCACCTTCTACGTCATGCTCTATACCACCTTCGGGCCAAGAACGCCTATCTCCCTGACCTCTGTCTAGCACACGGGCAAGCGACACGGCCTCCCGTAAAAGGTTTCCAACATAGCCATGCCAATGGAATAATGATAGCAGTTATTATAGGAAAACTCCACCAATGTCAAGTGTCATACCCACGTTACCCAAAAGTCTAGGACACACACCCGCAGTATATCCTACAAGGTATGGATGGTGCGCTATGTCGGTCTATCTATCTAGTGGTGGATGGCAGTGCTAAGACGTAGCTGGGTGCCAAAATCATGTTGTAATCCCCTCTAAACATGTGAGGTAATCCATGAATTCTTATCCAAGACTATAGACCTCAGAACTCCATGCAACCGCACTACCTCATCCACATATCTTCGTGCTAAGGAATCCACTATGCCCGACTCCTGGATCTCCAGGAAGTGAGCCCATTTCATAAACCGGTCCACCACCACCCAGATAGCATCACAACCTCCTTGGACCTTGGGTATCCCCATGACGAAATCCATCGAGATGTTGTCCCACTTCCACTCAGGGAAATCCAAGTGTTGTAACAATCCGACTGGAAAATGGTGTTAAGCCTTCACCTGCTGACACACTAGGCACTTGTCCACGAACTCTAACACTGCGCGCTTTAGCTCGGGCCACCAAAACTATCTCTTTAGACCCTAGTACATATTGGAAACTCATGGGTTCACTGCTAGGGGTGAGTTGTGTAACTCAAAAAGAACCCTGACGTGCATCGCCTCCGAGGCGAAAAACTTCCCTCAGAAAAGCATCTGATTATGATCATCCTACGCCCATTCTTTAGTGGCATCACCTTGGGTAAACCAGTCATGCATCACTTCACTTTCTATGTCTCCCCACTAGGACTTCCCCTCCTTCCGTAGAATAGAGGACTTCACTGTAATATGATACCGGAAACCTCTACCACTATCCATCCTCGTATCCAAGTGTAGGGCAGCCAACTCCTCCATCGCAATCCAAGATACAACTGACTCTCGAACCGCATCCTTCTACGACATTCTGCTCAAGGAATCAGCCACCACATTCCCTATTCATGAAGTGTTGGAAACCTTGAAGTTGTAGTCCTAAAGGAACACCATACACCTTCGCTGTCGTATGTTCTGGTCCTGCTGGGAGAAGATGTACTTAAAGATTTTGTGATCTGTAAAGACCACGAAGCGCTCCCTGATGAGGTAATGCCGCCACAACGTAAGTGCAAACACATCCGCCGAAAGCTCCAGATTTTGGGTGGAATAATTATACTCATGAAGAAATAACTGTCTAGACCCATAAGAGATCACCCCTTGATGTTGCATCAGCAGACACCCCAAGCCTTGGCCTAAGGCATCACAGAATACCTCATATTCCGCCCCTTCTTCTAGCATTCTCATCACTGGGGAACTAACCAACTTCTCTTTCAGGTAGCTAAAAGCTTCCTCGAACTGCCTACTCCACACGACATCCTGGTGCTTCTTGGTTAAAGTCATCAAAGGTGCTGAAACTCGAGGGATGTTGGGTACGACCCTCCGGTAGTAAACTGCCAGCCCATGGAAACTACAATCTTCTGCAACGTTTTTGGGTGCTGCCCAAGAAACAACTGCCTATCCCTTTGACGATTCCACTGCTATCCCCTGATCGGGCACCACGTGCCCTAGGAAGAGCACATCTCACGTTCAGAACATGCACTTGGACAACTTCCCATAAAGTTGGTGCTGTCGGAGGTCTTCTAAAACCGGTCTCAGGTACTCAGCATGTTCCTCCTATGATCTAGAGTAGATCAGGATGTCTTCAATAAACACTACTACGAACTGATCTAGGTATTCCCAAAAGACGGATTTCATGAGTCCTATGAACACAGCTGGATCACTCGTAATTCTGAACGGCATGACCACGAACTCAAACTGGCCATATCTGCACCAGAAGGCAGTCTTTGAGATTTCACCCTCCTTCACCCTCAACTGGTGATATCCTTACCACATATCGATCATAGAGAACCGGCCTGCCCCCTTCAACTAGTCAAAGAAATCTTCTATCCTCAGAAGAGGTTAGCGATTCTTGACCGTCACCTGATTCATCCTCCAATAGTCTATGCACAGCCTGAGACCATCATCTACCTTCATTGAAAACAATACTGGAGCACCCCACAACAACACAATTGGTCAAACAAAACCCTTCTTCATCAGGCCATCAATCTGAATCCGCAACTCCCAGAGCTCAGAAGGTTCCATCCTGTAGGGGTCCATTGAAATCAGACGAGCACCAGGCTTCATGTCTATCCCAAACTCGATATCATGTTGAGGGGGTAGAGTCTTAACCTCCTCAGGGAAGAAGTCCATGAACTCACTGATGATCCCAGAAATTTCCACCATCTCCGTATCCACCGACACCCCTGATAACTCAGCTAACAAGGAGTGGAGGGGTTCCTCTCGCCTACTGCCTTTCTGGCAACCCCGTTCTCCAATGAAGGTCACACGTCAGCCGCCAAAGTCTAAAAACACCACCCTTCCTCAGATGTAGTCAATGAAAAAACATGTAGATAAAAACTAGTCTATGCCACAGATGATATCATATGGTTGTATCTGTAATAGTAGAAGATCCCTAACTAATGGATGTGGCCCTATCCTCAGTCTGCATCCTCGAAAAACATACAACAAGTCGGTCTGACCTCCAACTGGTGTGCTTAGCACCAGGGAAACTAGATGTCTCTCAGTGTCTAAACCAAGAGCACGGGCCAGACTGGGTGCAAAAAAGGAGTGCGAAGCTCCGGTATCGAACAAAGAATATGCAGGGGTGCTAAACAAGCTGATCGTACCATGAACGACTTCCAGTCCCATTGGAACAGCTGCCTCTATTGCGTGAATCTATCCACGCCCACCTCCTCTACTTCTCTGCCGTCGAACGCCTCCCCGACCACGCCCTGGTTGAGGTCCCTGAGGAACTCCCTGAGGTCGGCCTCCTCCAGCGACTTCTACCATCAGAGGAGCGGGAGCTCGCTGACACTACTGCTGCTGCTGAAGGGGCCTAGCTGGGAACTACTGCTGCTACTGAGGTGGGTGTTGAACCTTTCCACCACCGTTGTACTACACTCTATCTGGACACTGGTTTCGGAGGTGCCCATGGCTGATGTAGATGAAAAACCTCGGTCATGGGCCCGTAAAGAAAGGGCGAGGACCAAGAAATTAGAATAGGAACTACTGGGGCCTACTCCCTGCTGGTCGAAACCTAGAGGGTCCTGATGCTGGAGGCCTACTGCTGACGGCCTTCCCCTTCAACGAGCATAGATGGACCCCCTCTCGCGACACACCTCCCAGCATGTGCATCCTATCTACCACTTCAGAATTATTTTGGAACTCCAGGTAGGTCAGTAGGGTGAAGGAAGTAACAATATACTAGAGAGAAGGTCAAAGTGCCTCCTCCAAAAGTATTGCCCGAGAATCCTCATCCGGAAAGAGGTTTGGAACAAAGAGGAGGAGAACCTTGAACTTGATCCCCAACTACCTCACTGAAATAATCCCCTACTAGATGAAGAGTAACTCTAGACTTTTCTCAGCCTTCATGGTGGAAGAGAGGAATTCTGTACGAAAATCCTTCTCGAAGACATCCCACGTCACCTATGCTTCCCTCTTCTCTACTAGATAATGCGTCCACCACTGAAACGCAACTCCATGCATCTAGCTCATAGCCAAAGGAACCAGTACTCTGCTGGAGACCAGATCAAGACAAAAGTTATCACAAGCTCCTCTACCCAGCTTTATGTCTCCGCATCTGAGGTGATTCCCTCATACTTTTCGAGGGTCTGTCGCTGAAAGGCACGAAACATATTCTTCCACTGATCGTCCTTTTCATCTCAGTCAGCCCTTTGTTGATCAGAAAAGTCAAAATCTTGGGCCTCGATCCCCCGCACAACTCGTGGTCATCGCTCAGGTGCCATAGCTACAAGGTAAACAAGGAATTCATAATCCCGAGTAGTGAAAAATGTCGTTCTCAAATTTCTATCAGACTTCTTATTCATTTTAAATTCCCCAAAACACCCCAGAAACACGAGAACACAAGTCATTATGATGCATCCCCCTTCCATAGGGTCTCTACCCTGCAATCAGTGGAGCCTCACTTGGTTGTTCGGTTGGTCCAGAGTCCTTTTGTTGGATCACCGGGGGCCCTAAAATCCCATGTCCTAGCCGGTCTTCCCTGGCCTATTTCACATACCAAGATCACCCAAAAATATTTCCCTACCATCCAAGGAAATCTTCACTATTCCTAACTCCAAACTCCATCCTATGGCTCAACCTTCGTCCTCTGATACCATTATGACATGACCCGCCTTCACCAAGATGAGGGAAGGGACAACAGATTGCCCGACCCATCCTTCTTCAAGCTGAAGGAGAGATTATGACCCTCGAGACCAGACTTCAATAGGTCCCGGAGTTCCGACATGCACCATGGGTATATAATCACACACAAGATGGAAGGCATTAAACTTTTATTTTATAGGATCGGTAGATAAGATGATGAACCCAACAACACCAAAACTGGAAGTAAAAGTAAAACCACGGAATCCAACCCCATATGCATATATAAAATTCAATCCAGAACATACATAATGTCTACAAAAGTATTGTAACAAAAGAAAGGAAAAACAGCAACTGCAACTGTCATGGTTTCTAAGCTAGTACGACCCTACACGATCTATGAAGTCCTCCGGGAAACCTGAAAGATGTTTTATATATGTAGGGTGAGTATACAAGTATACCTAGTAGGGAAAACTAAAGACTCTCGTGCACAAGTGGGGAGGCATTCTAATACCCTTTGAGAAAAGAGAACCAAAACACATAGCAAGGAAAACAATCTACCCAATCCTCACCAAGGCACACTCCCCAAATAATTGAAGTAAAGTAATTTATAGTAATATCACATTGATGTTTGGGTACCCCACACCACTTTTCCAATAGTTATTGAATATATCATATGCATCAAACCAATCCCACTATCCTCACTGTTGTCCCACTGCCACAACCGCCTACACACACCTAGGCAACAACCACACATCCCACCCGCAAACACCTGGGCCACAACCGCTATCCCGCCCGCGAACACCTAGTCTTCAACAACCCCACGTAACCATGCCTGCAAAAACCTAGGACAGAACAACTATTACCACGCCCGAAGACACCTGGGCTAGAAAACTACCGTCATGCCCGAAGACACCTAGGCCTCATCTTGAAGATACATGGGAAACAACCTGCCTGTAAACACCTGGTCCAACCACCACAACTACCCTGACTAAAGATTCTTTGGCTAATAATGTACTTTAGGCCATCACAGCCTGCCCGAATGTTCTTGGTCTATTCGAGAAAGGGAGAAGAAAAGGAGAAAACAACTAGCCACTCATAAGGGTGTTGGGGATAACACCCTCCCCCATGAAATGGGGGTGTTCGGAACTAGGTTCTCATCATGGGTGGTGCTTGAATAATGAACACAATAACTACAATCATATATATATATAACAATCACTCAACCCAACCTAGGGTTCCACACCTAACCCAAAAATTAACGGCCCGATCATTTTTCATAGAAGTAAAATATTCATAGCCGAGTCACAAATCATAGCAGAACCAATCTCCCAATTAACCCTATTATTGTTTTCACGTAAAAGTGACCCCATTTAATAAATTTTGCACTACTGGGAAACTAGAAGGAATAAGCACATGGCTAGAGGAAAAGTTACAACCAACATCAATTTAAACATTCACACCCAGTTCTCTTGTAAATTCACATCAATGTGAGATCCCTCCATGTATTGGAACCAAATATGGCATCAATATACATCCCCACATCCCAATAACAATGAACCAAAAAGGTTTGACAACAAAATAGGATTCCTCCCCACTTCGTGATACAAGTAGAGTCACAACCAAGAACCGTGTCACAATAGAGGATACCATCCTCACCCACATCACCCCATAAGCAATCAAATAGAATAACACACACACTACCAAAAAACAAGGCAACATCCAAGTTCAGGCACAAAATTTATCTGTTTCCTCTTTCTGTTGGTTAACCAGGGTGATCACACAAGGTTTCATGTTTACTGGGAATCCATTTAATCCACCATGTTCACATGATTAATCAATTTCCCTATTATTTCCATTTAATACTCATAGAAGACAATAGTTTATTAGTGCATAGAAAGATACCACCAACAATCAATTATTTTAAGTATGCAGACACCCAAACATTTCACAACATAATAATCAAGGAAGAGCAAGAAAATAGAACAACAGTATATCGATCACACCCCTCCACTTTATTCTGTTAAAAGTCAATTTTTTATCTTCATTAACGCGTGGATTCATCCATTACACATAGAAACAAAAGTGCACCCAACCCTCATGATACGCAAAAAGGAGAGACGAAGGAAAAAATACCTACCTGATAGATCGAATACCGAAGTTTTTCTCCACGTGCTAGGAACAGGGGATGTGCAGCTTGCAGAGGAGGGGTGCCATGGAATCTAATGAAGAGAAAAATACATACAACAGAGGAACACCACAAGATACATGAATATGGACTCCAAGCGCTCCAGGAATAAGAATGAAATTAAAACGAGAAGAAAAGACGAAACTCTAGGGGTATATTAAGATAATATTGGGATATGGAATTTTGAACACCTGAAAAAATGGATCATGGTTTTCTACACTGGTGGGAAGTTACACATGATGATATTAAGGAGTTATTTAATATCCCCCATTGGGGATGTTTCTCTGGATTTTTAGGAGTCAATTTTGGTCTTCAAATGAGTTCAAAAAGGGTATTAAAATTAATTTACGTCAAAAGATATGTTACCGGAGTGGAAAGGTCGGCTACTGGAAAAAGGAACAAAAGGATCACCGAGGACATGGTGCCACCGTCACAGTGTCACCATTATGGTGCCACTGTCATTGTGGAGCCGTGTTTTTGGTAATGTAATGTCCAGGGGGTCCGGGACATTATAAAAATATATTTTTGAATAAAATTGTACCATACAAATATGAAACTTTTAAAAGTGATTTTACTTTTAAAACATTCAAGTCCATATAAAAAAATTCTTAAAACTATTTTTAAAACATGTACATTATTGAGAAACAATTATAAGAATAAATCGTAAATACATTTAAATTGATATTTTAGTTAGTTACTAAAAAAATTTGAGATGGTTGAATTTATATAATTGAGAGAATAAAAACATTATAATAGAATGATAATAATGTGATTCATGTTATATTATTTCAAAGTACATTATGTACTCTTTATAAACATGTATTGGGGAATAACAACCAATAAGTATCAATGGAATGTAAATTTTGATGAAATACCTTATAAATAATGTATCGTTTAGTTAAGGATGAATAAATTAAATAATTATGTGTAAAAACTATAAATACAGTAAATATGATTGGATATTAACTGTAAAACAATCATAGGACATTCACACATATTCTTGTAAACACAACATGAATGACATGGACGCTTAACTCAATGAATGGAAATTGAGGGAAGATTACTCATATCAGGTTTATATTGATGACTTGAAATTTATAAATGGATTGATTTTGGGTATCAAAAGTATATCCACATTAAAGGGGAGTGTAAATTACTACACAAATAAATAAATTGTGATTTCACACATAATCATGGAGAAAATAAATCCTTGAAGTTTTCGTAAAACACAATGAGTGGAAATTGAAATTAGAAATTCCCTTACCGATTTGGTAACATATGAAACATAAATCCCATGACAGTAGGATCCTAAAACGAAGATATAAATACCCAAAAATAAACTTATATTACACAATGAATAAAATCATGTGAAGTACATTCACCACAAAAAATAAAATAGTGGCAATATAGCATGAATCTCACAAGAATAAGATGTCAGATGAAAACCCCTTATATTTTAATTTTTTATATTAGAGGGCAGGTTAACAAAATTTATAATGGTTATATCATTGTTATTATATTATAAAAGAACCACATACATAAACCTTATATCTTATGTGATCTTGTAATATTGTTGTGATAATCATATTTTAGTAGTATCACTGTTTTGGGTATTATTAGATTCATTTTCTATTATATGTTTTGTTATGTAAGTCATGTTTCTTATGGATTAATTGTATTTAATTCATTTAAATAATGATATTATGTTCATAAAAATTATTTTAATTCACGAAAATAAAAATATTATTGAATGTCTATAATGGGGAATGAATTTCATCATGTTCGTGGAGACGATAATCTGTACATACACACGAGCGAGAATATCATTCTATTGATGGTGAAATCATATTCAATTGGATGGTATAGAATATTTACAGAATCCTTAACATGTAATATTTATTATTTACATCGATAATACTCATTATTATACCCATCCAAATAATTAAGTGTTGGATAACTAACTACACCACGACGTGGAGATGGTAAACTATATGTACATACGTATAGTGACTTTGTCATTCATAGGAGGGACATAATAATGAATATGATTTTACCATCAATATAATAGCATCACAATATGTAGAAGGTTTGGGATTAATTGTTCCAGAAAATAAATAACAATGAAAGTGGTAGTGGAAGAAGAAAAGAACATTGAGAGAGGTGATGAAATAATTAACTCTTCTTCAGGTGCTCCCATTGCATATGATCAAAATGGATCCTTAGGTTATATTTCTAAAAAAATTATTCTAAGGTGATGTTAGAGTAGTTGGGAATATATTTGATCAGGGTATTTCCAAGAATATTGGCTTTGTAGGTGTTATTTTTGGAGATGGGGAAGTTCCCATTTATAAGAGAGGTGAGGGTCAATTTTGTAAGATCATGAAATATTACTTTATTATAAAATCAATTTCGGGTTTTAATTGATCAAAAAGGATTTATTTCAAGGATATGGAGGGTTTGGGTCGAAAACATCTCATCCAATAAGGATTAGATAGTTGTAGGTCATTATATTTTCCTTATTGTTTATATTTAACTCTTAGTTAAATATTATAACTTTTACCTTGAATACATGAATTATTATAATAAATGGTTAATAAACATACTATAAAAATACATGCTAACCCTAGGAGGTTTATTAATGACATATATATAATTCTATGAGTCCTTTGGCTGATACTTATATTTTTAGGAATATTATAACAATTAATAATTTATTAATGGTTTTTTAAAAACTTATTTATGTCAACAATTACAATATTTCGTATTTGTTTTTTATGAAAGTAAAAAAATGATTAATTAGAACTAATTAAATTAAATGAATACATAAATTTCATATTAACCTAGAAAATTAGTCTATTGCATCAAATGTCTAATTTACATTTATTTGGATATTTTTAATATCAATTAGTTTAATCATTCATTGATAAATAAATTACTGCATCATCATTATGTCATAAATACGATTTATTATTTACTTTGTAAAAATTATAAATACAATGATATTTTGTATGAAATATTATAACCACTCAAATGAATATTTATTGTTGAATTTATCTTATATATAACCCTATTTTATAAATGGATTAGTTATTAAACATTGAATTTAACAATTTCTACTCTTCTGTAAATAACTTAATAATAAATTTCCTAATCTAATGAAAGTGGATCCGAAGAATAATATATTACTCATAAGGTTTATTTTGATCAAAAATTAAAAATTCCATAGATTTAGGACATCTGTTTTGGTAATTATAATATAATTTTTACCTTTAATTACACTATTTACTTTTAACTAGTGTAAATAAAATAATACATTTACTATCCAACAAAAATTATTTTCATCCCATTGAACCACATATTACATAATTATGTCAATTGTTTCTCAAAATTTTGTTATATTCAATTTACTGAGGCGGTAAAATTATGTTTTATGTAATTTTTCCATTGTGCCTAGAAGTTTAGTAAAGGACGTTAAAAAGATCAATAAACTTATATATATATAATTTTATTATAAATTGACTCCAATTAATTAAATTTATCATATATTGGTATTATGTATCTATTATTACTTAAAATAAATATAAATAAAATAAATAAATATTTAACATAGAAGTAGGTTTTAAAATATAACTTATTGTTGTCAATATTCATAAAAAATTAATGGTTTTTGGAAAAATACCAACAATTCACCCATATCTAATTTTTATATTCCAATTTGATAAATAATTTCTATTTTACAAAATTAAAAACATATAAGTTGTATTCATTAATTTAAAAAAAATTCTCATTGTCATGACCAAAAAGTAGGTTTTTGAGGAGTAAAAAAATCAAATGATTTTTATGTGTTTATATCGAATTTAAATGTAATATTACATATAATAAATAAAATTGGATTAAATGATTAAAATATAATATAATTATACAATAAAACCATTAAATGAATAATTTAACAAAAAAAATTTGATTAAAAATGTTGTTTTGAATTAAAATTTACTATTTTTCATCATTTATTAAAATATAAAAGATATATGAAAAGCAAAAAATAATTATCTGAACTAAATTTTTATCTCCCTATTCTAAAGAATAATTTTATTTTTTATAATTGAATATAAAAATGTGTCAAATATTGGAATTAAATATGGTTCTCTATTAAAAGGCAGTAAAATATTATTTTTTGAAAAATTTATTTGAAAAATTGAATTTGTTCTTAAATTATGACTAAGAATAAAATTATATAGATGTTACAATTATATAGTGTATTTAAAATTCAAAATTTAGTTAATAATATTCATAAACATTTGTTTGGATGACTAGTTTGGTATGTCATGGTGCGTTTGAACTCAATGTTACTTAGAGCACAAGCTATTAAATTTCATTAAACCAAAAAATGTACTATGAAATCAAGGGGCGTTACATTCTTCCCCCCTTTTGGAAATTGTGTCCTCGCAATTTTAATATTGGAATTGGGAACATTATCGATTTTCCCACATCGAAAAAAGTGTCAATAAAAATATCAAATTAAAAAAAATAAAAAGAAGTACAATGGTCACCTGAGATAACCCGTACTAGGATTCCATGTTTGAAAACATGGATATGGAAGTTAAACTATGTTTAATATTATAATGGTGATTGATAGAAAAAAAGATGATGACAATGTTAACAATAAGAAATCCACAAACTTGTGATCGGTTAAATAGCCATCAATTTCCCAATCAGAATATAAATAGTCAATTTTTTTGTTTGAAGTTACATTTAATAAGGTTAAAGAATTTATTTATGGGGTTGAATAATAACATTAAGAGATATACATAATTTTTAAATATTGTTTCATCCATTATTAAATTTCAACCACTAACTCATCTTTTCAATAAATTATGAGTATTGAATATGACATGGCCACCCATGAAGTGCTAGAATCAACATATAGGGAATCAGATAATCCACAACGAATGAACTATATATTTCCCTTGTCTTTAGAGATTAACCAAAACTGAATTTGTAGAAAAGGATCAGATGATCCCAGAAATGGATAATATTTAATAAAAGTACTAATGAAAAAGATTCAGAATTAAAAAAACAAATCCCAATGTCCAAAATGGACCATTCAATAAATAGTTGTCCTTACAATCCTTAAATATAATCCAAACTATGATTGAGACCCGAAACTCATTTGAATTTAATCAAATTGTCTTTCATAGTAAATCGTAACATTTTTCTCCAAATAAATTCAACTACTATTAAATTCTCATATAGAAGTGTAATTAACCAAATTACATATTCTTTATGATAGATAAATCATTTCCATTAATAACCTGAATCTCTATAGAAAACATATATTCTTACAATATAAAAACTATCAACCATTACTCTTTAAATGAAATTCCATATTATTCAATTTTCCTTAGGCATATTGTATTCCCAACAGAGCAGACATCATCTGAAATAAAATCTATCATTGAATTAGAATTTTGTTTTTTATACTAAGGAATCTCCTTTTAAAAAAAATTCTATCCCAAATTAAATTATTATAGATCAATAAAATCATTTAAATAAAAATAATTGGTCACAAAAACTAGGTACATCACATAGTCCATAGTTAGTCTATAAATCATTGTCCAACATTGGTTGTTGGTTTGATTCCTGTTTCTTTGTCTGATGGGATGAGTTGTCACACAGTCTGCGTGATTTCCTTGATGAAAAACTAAGTTTTATAACATTCCCAAAAATATGTAACTTCCTCAAAATGACTATAAAATAAATTAACCTCTAATTTTATCTCATACCTCACATTTTCATCCCAAAAATTAATAACATGTAATAGCCTCAAAATCAAGGATCATATAATCCCAAATGGTTATTTATAACTATATCCAAAAAAGAAAAGATAATTCATCCTCAAAAAGATTTTTCAGATAACAATCAGTAGGGTTACACATACAACAGAAAATTCATCCAATGTAATCCCATCAACATATAGCAATAATACTATTACTAATTTCTCCATCCATTTATTTCCACATAGGTTCTTTCTTGACATAGTGGTTATCCTACTAAATAGGTCATTGGCTTGGTTAATGCCCAGGTTGACTATATTTACAGAAATAGAATTTAAATGGATTGATAGGATCATTTTTATTTTTCCCATATTACTCTTCATTTTCCTATGGAAATTATTAACATTATGTTATTCTTTCCAACATATTAAAAAAATTATTTGTTCGATTGAGAAATTTTTTTGGGTGTCTCCTTCCACATTACTGGCATGATAGAAATTGGGATTTTTTTCTCCACGGTTTCCACTATTAGAACTATAATCATTCTCTTCCTTTCTCTTATTTGTTCAGTTTGGGATTTTTTTAATATATATATTGTTGATCATTTTTTTATAATCTTGATTCGGCATGAAAACAATATCATTTACACCAATCAATATCCCATTTAGTTTCTCAAATCCACCATCATGCCCACATTGTACATCATGTTCATTTTTTCTATGACTTACTTGGAATCTAGCCATTGAATAAAACTAGATATCATTGTGTGTGGAACAATAGTCATAAAATCATTTAGAGAATATCATGACACTATATTGTCAATACAAAACACCATAGGATTTACCATGGTTATGTATTGTCATCTTATATTAAAATCCTTCAAATCAGTTTGTAATGAAAATGCGAATTATACTAAACATATCCACCATGAGTGTCGTATCTGAAAGTGAATCAAGGCCCACATTCGTGCACCAGTTCATGTTTAATTCTATCTCAATGTGGTGTTTTAAGGCTTTACTACTAGGTAAATCTCTGCCAGATCTTCCTTAACATCTCATATCTAGACAGGGATGTAATTAATGGAAAACCAATTTAATATTTACATTACAAATTTTTTATGATGTTATTGTATAATAATCCTCAAAGGTTATCTTATTGTGTTGTTTTCTAATAAAAGTTTTTCTAAATCTAGCTTCCATGGGTTGTACGAAAGATCCTCTAATACCATTTGTAACACCCCAACCCTAGTTAGCCAGAGTCAGTGAATTATTACATAACAATGTCAAGATCACAAGAGAACGTGTCTTGATAGAATGATTAGTTTAGTATCTATGTAATTACTAGATAATACGTAAGTTTTACATTACTTTATAACATAAAAAAACAACAACATTGTGTACCCTTTGAACACACACATATCTATTTGAATATTCTTACAGGATAATTGTATTATCTTTCTTTACATCGTGGAATAAATGAATCATAGAAAGGGTGATATTATATTCTCAGTTTGGATAACAATATAGAACTGAATATCATAAATAAGCTTAAACATTTTAGGTAATGTATAAGTCAAAAACACAATCCTCTTAAACATATACGTGAGTTAATAATAGAAAATACAAATCCAATAATTCCATTTACTTATTCACATGGATATTGTAATAGTATAATAATCACATGTATTATAAATATTTATTTACTTAATGAAGAAATGCATATCTTCATAAATCAAAACCACATACTAAAGGCCCCGTGCCATGACTACAAATAAGATTTGGTCAAGGCGTTGTGCTAAGATACTAGTTTGTCTCATGAGACCTACCGTTGAAATATGGATCTATAACGAGCTCCACCTCTCACTATGATCTATCACAAGATCCACCTCTCACTTACTATGCCGTATTCTTTCCACATATGATAATGTTGAAACATAATGCCAACAATCATATTAAAAATAGAATAAAAAATGTCAATATTTTGAGCACAAACAATTAATGGTATAAAAATAGGACATACACATTCAAACATAACATATTTAATACAATATGGAAGACTTCATTATAATAAATCAAACTCAATAATGAATAATGAATGATATTGACATAGTTTAAAATAATCAGTAATGCAATTTGAGGGAAATATCCCCATTTTCATGAAAACGTTCAATAGTATCACTATTTATCAAGGTGTAAAAAATATATTTCTAAATCAATGTGTCCAATAACACTTTGAAACATTTAAAAAGAATTTTAATTTTGAAACATTATTTTCTATATAAATAAATCCTAAAAACCATTTTTAAAACATTGATATTAATGAAAATGATTTCGAAGAAGAAATTATTAAAACATTAAAATTGATATTTTAGTTAAATTTCCAACCAAAATGAGAGACGCTTGAATACGAATAATTTGGGTAATAAAAAAATATAATATCACTACAAAAAATTGATTTATGATCTACTATGTTAATATACCGTATCTACTCCATATAAAATGGAATTGGTGCATAACAAAAAAGAAGTGTCAATGGATTGAAAATTTAGATGGAATCCCTTATAAATACCGTATCATAAGGTTAAGGATAAATAAATGACATAATAATGTGTAAATAAAATAAATAAACTCAATATTATTGGATATTAGGTTTAAATCAATCATAGTTCATTCACACAAATTCTTGTAAAAACAACACCAATGACTTGGTAGTTTAACTCAATGAATTGAAATTGAGTTAATATTACTATAATCATGTTCATATTGATGACTTGGGAATTTATAAATGGAGTGATTATATGTATATTAATTATATCCACCCAAATGGGGAGTGGAAATTACTAAATAAATAAATAAATAGTTATTTCACAATTAATCCTGGAGTAAAATTGTCAATGAAGTTTGCGGATAACACATTGAGTGGAAATTGAAATTATAAATTCCATTACTGATTTGGTAACATACGATACCTACAACACATGAAAGAATGATAAAAAAATTAATAATTAAATTCACATAAATTAATGTATATTACAGAATGAATGCAATCATGGGTAGTACATACAACACACAAATGGAAACAATGGCCTTATAACATCAATCTCACGGGAATAAGATATGACATTAAACCCCTTAACATGTAATTTTTCATAGTATAGGGGATTTTAAACACCTCTATAATGGTGAAATATTTTTTATTATATTATTAAATAACCAAATATAGAAATATGATGTCATATATGATCTTCTAATATTACATTGTTAATGATATTTCAATAATATCATTGTTTTGGGTGTTAACTGATAAGTTTTCATTTATATGTTTTTTTACGTAAGTCATGATTTTTTTGTATAGGATGAATTTGATTCATATCCATAATTATATTAAGTTATTATTTTTTTATTCCTAAAATTATAATTAAACTTGATTAGTTATGATGGGGAATGAATCTCATCGCGTTTGTGGAGACGATAATCCGTATGTATGCATGAGCAACAATATCATTCAATTTATGATGAAATCTTATATATTGGATGTAATATCATATATAAATAATTATTAAAATGTTATATGTATTATTTACATAAATTATAATTATTATTATACAAATCTAAATAATGAAGTGTTGGATAACCAATTACACCACAACAAGGAGACGGTAAGCCGTATGTATGCATATATGGTGAATTTGTCATGAATATGAGGGATATAATATTGAATATGGTTATAACATATTTATAATAACATAATAGAATGTAGAAGAAACATGATTTATTATTCTGATATGAAAATAACAATGAAATAGGATGTGGAAGAAGAAAATGACATTGAAATAATTGATTAAATAATTACCTTTTTTTCGAGTTCTTCCTTTTGATTTGAAAAGAAGGGCTATGTATGATGGACTTAAGATAATTGTATGGAAAATAGATTTATTCGAGGGTATATATGAGGATATTTGTGCATGTTTTTGGCTGATCCAAATCTATTGGGAGGACTAATTATGAGAAAAGGGAATGTAACCTTTTATAAGAGAGGTGAGGGTAACTTTAGGAAAAGCTTGAAATATTAATTTATTATACAACCATATTAGGAATATAATGGATTAAAAAAAGATTTATTTAGAGGATATTGAGGGTATGGGACGAAAAACATTCAACTAATAGGTTTTAGATAGGTTTTGGTCCCCAAAATAACCTTATTGTTTATATTTAACACATAGTTAAATAGTTTAACATTTACCATGTATTCTTATATTATTATAATAAATGGTTAATAAACATACTATAAAAAGTAAAAATAAATACAAGTGGTTTATTAAAGTTATTTATATAATTATATGAGTCCTTTGGTCTAACCATATATTTTCATAAATATTATAACATTTAATAATATAGTATTTGTTTTAAAAATTCATTTTGGTCAATTTTGACACTATTAGTATTTTTTTATGTAAAATACATCCTAACATGATTACATTGATCAATATAAATAAAATCAACACATAAATTTAATATTTACCTAGAAAATTATTGTAATTCATCAAAAGTTTCAATTAATAATTATTTGGATATTTCTAATATCATTTATTTTAATCTATCATTAATTTTTTAATTACTGCATCATCATTATTTTTTAAATATATTTAACTAGTTAATGTCTAAATATTATAAATAATAAAACATTATTTATAAAATATTTTCAGATATCTAATGCATATTTATAGTCAAATTTATCTTATGTATAACCCTTTATTAAAAATGGGTTAGTTTCTAAACATTGAATTTCACACTTTTAACATTTCATTAAATAAAATAATAATAAATGTATTATTATAATCCAAGTAGACCAAAAAGATCATATTTTATTCATAATGACGATTATGGATGATATAAACTTATCCAATAGAATTAGTACATGTGTTTGGGTAAATATAATATCATTTTTACCTATAATTTCACTATATATAATTAATAGTGGTAAATAAAATTGAACAATTATTATTAACCAAAAATTATTTTCATCACATTGAACCACATATTACTTATTGATGTCAACAATATCTCTCATATTTTTGAAAAATAATTTATAGAAGATGTAAAATTATGTTTTATGCAATTTTTCAAATGTTCATAGAAGGTGGCTAAAAGAAGTTAAAAAGAATAAATAAAATTTTATACATATAATTTTATTATAAAATTAATCCAATGAATTTCACTGAACTTATATTTTTATTATGTACCTATTTTATTTTAAAATAAATATAAATAAAATAAATAATTATTTAAATAAAATGTAGCTTTTAAAAAATAATTTAATGTTTTTCACTATTCATAAATAATAAATATTTTTTGAAAAATTCAAATAATTCAACCAATGATAATTTTGATATTAAAAATTCAATAATAATCTCTATTTTAAAAAATTAAAACCATATAGGCTGTATTAATTAATTTATAAAAATATTCTCGTCATCAAAACAAGAAAGTATGGTTTTGTGGAGTAAAAACAATCAAAATATTGATATGTTTTTATGTCCAATTTAAAAGTAATATTACCCCTAATGAAAAAAATTAGATTGAAATATAAAAATATAATAAAATTATACTTCAAATCCATTCAAAGGAAAATTTTATCACTCTAAATTATTTTTATTAAAAAAGTTGTCTCCAATTTAAATGTACTAATTTTTTACTGTTTATCATAATATGTATGTCATCATAAAACATCAAAAAATTTATCCAAAATATATTATTCTATTCCACTTCTAAATAAGATTATTATTTGGTCAAATTGGATTTATAAAATTGTCAAAAATAGTATTTAAAAGTTGTTCTCCATTAAAAGGTGGTAAAATTACATTTTTTGAATAATACTTCTTTTATTTGAAAATTTGAATTGGTTATTATATTATTTCTAAGAAACTCATAATATGGATGTTAAAATTATATATATAGTATATAAAATTGAATATTCAGTTAATATTATTCATAACCATTTTTTGAATGGCCAGTTCGGTAAGTCGTGGTGTGCTCAAACTCAATGTTGCGGGTAAAACAATATATTTATTTACATTAAAGAAAATAACATACTATCAAATATTGGGGTGTTACACTAAAAGTTATAAATAAAATACCATGATGAATGAACTGTTTTTATCATCAAATAACTATTTATAGATATTGAGATCAGTTATATAACCATATGTTATAATCTATTTACTAAAATATATATGTTTATGTAATAATTATCTTTACTTTAAAATAATTCCTATAATATGTCATTATCACATCCATCTAGTCCCCAAATATGAAACATTAGGCCTATTGTTTCTAATGGTTGAATATATCTCATGTAGGGGGATTAATACACTTGTTATGGTAGTTTTATATTATTTGATTACCCGTATTTACCTGATTTACTCTTTAACCGTGGTAAATAAAAATAATTACTAAATTTACTATTCATAACTTCCAAAAATAAAAGGTACCTATTTACACAGTTTAGACATTTTGATTCAAAATAATTAAAAAAATTTTCCATATTCCAAATAAAAAGGTTAGAGTAATTAATTTAAAATTATTCCATGCTGTCAAAACAAAAAAATGGGGTTTTATGAAGTAAAAACTATCAAATGATTGAAATATCTTGATATCAAATTTAAATGTTAAATTAAATCTAATGAACTATATTATATTAACTGAAAAAATATAATCTAATTATACTTTTAAACCACTCAAATATATAATTTAGCACTCTAAATTATTTTAGTTAAATAAATTTGTTTTCTAATAAAAGTTGGTATCATTCTAAATTCATCAAAATATGAAAGTTATCATAAATGTACCATAAATTTATCCAAAATAATTTTTGATGTACTGCATATAAAAAGGATTTTAATTTTAAAAAAAGGATTATATATCATAGTGTCGATTTTTTGATTTAAAAAGGGTTCTACATTAAAAGTAGGAAAGAATGCATTTTTTTTATAAAAAATAATATATAACAAATATTGATTTTGTCATTATATTATTTATAGGATAGAAAAAAATAATAAATTTAAATTTTTATGGGATATATAAAATTAAATTTTTTTATTACTATTCATAATTGCTTTTGAAATGGCTAGTATGATAAGTTGTCATGTGATTGAAATCAGTGTTGTGTTCATCGCATGATGTTGAATTATTTGAAAAGGAAGTGTGCGATGGCAGCATGTGGTGTTAAAATGATGGTCAAATAGAATCAAAATATCTAAATAACACGATATATGATACTCTTTATTACAATGGGAAATGACCAAGCCACCTTTTAGTGGATAGGGTGAATGGTCCAAAGAGATTCTAGGATTGTTATATATGGATGTGTATGGACCACTTCCAGTAGATTCTAGAGGTGGATATTCTAACGTCATTACATTTAATTATTATTTTAGTAGAAATGAGTATATATAATAAATTAGGTATATGTTATAGTCAACAGAGAAATTTAAGGAATCAAAAAATATTTTTGAGTATCATCTTGGTAAGAAGATAATGATTCTTTGATTGGATCGAGATGTAGAATATCAAAACCAAAAGATCATCATTTTTTTAAGTGAGTATTGGAATCTATCTCAACTGGCTCCTCCTTATAAACTATAGTGGAATGGTATTAGTGAATGTCTGAACCAAACCATCTTGGACATGGTGAGGGTGATGACGATTTTTGCAGATCTTATATTATCCTTTTGGGGATATGCACTACAAATTGCAGCTTAAAACTTAATCCAAGTACCAACTAAGGAGGAAAATGGAATTCCCTCTGAGTTATGGAATGGAAAGAAACCCATTTTTCCCACACGCATGTATAAGTATTCGAGGAATTCGTTAAGGCCTTCGGAGGAAATAAACTATCACCCTAAGGAATATGGTGTAGCTTTATTAGATATCCCAAAAAATAAAAGGATATTACCTATATAACTCTCCAATCAAGAAAGTGACTGTCACCATACAATCTTGCATTATTGAGAGGGATAACATCATATAAAATGATAGTGAGAGAATGATTGAATTCGAAAATGTTGATTCTCAATAAACACATGATTTGGTATAGGAACAAGTTTTATAGGTCCCCATGGAAGTGTTTCCAAAATACACAAGTACGTCATATGAGCTAATGAGAGGTAAGGGAACTAAAGGGATTTTGTTTCATAGTCACTAAGGATGGTGAATGATTAATATTTTACAATGATAAAACTCTATCTTACAGAGAATCATTAGAGATCTCAGAAACTACAATATTGATAGAATCTATGAATTATGAGATGGATTCCATGTATCAACACAAAGTCTGTGTTTTGGATGATGAGCACGTCAATGTAAATTATATTGGATGCAAATTGTTATTCAAGAGAAAGCTGGACATTGAATGTCATGATAGCACCAACGATGTAAGGATCATGGTTAATGGATACGTAACACATAAGGGAATTGACATTGATGAAACCTTCCCACTATGATCCATGTTTAAATCCATAAGAATCATACATTCCATAACAGCTTACCATGACTACCATACATGGAAGATGAATGTCAAAGAAACATTCCTAAATTGGAAATGTTAGGAAGATTTCTATATGAAAAAAATAAAGGTGTTTGTTACACCTAGTGAAGCCAAACAATTTTGTAATTTTTATAAATCAATTTATTGATTATATCAAGCATCCAAGTAAATGATCATTCTATTTGAAGAAACCATAAAAGAATTTGGATTAATTACAAATGACTGTGTCCAAAATTCTTATAAGTAGTTGTATGGGAATGTTGTAATTATACAAGTACAATATGTTGATGATATATCACTTATTGGAAATGATGTACTGATCATATAGATAGTTAAGAACCTCTTGATCTTGTTATCACCATAATGGACATTGGTGATGAATACTACATTCTAGGGATCATGATAATTCCTGAAAGATCGAATAATGTTCTTGGACTATGATATGGTATATTCATTGACCTGACACTAGTAAAATTTGTTATATAACATTCCATAAGGGGATAGGATCCCATTTCAAATGTCCTACATCTTTCTATGATATTGTGTCCACAAACACAACAAGAGAACGATGTGATTAGTTATATCCCATACGCTTCAGCTATAGGATCCATAATGTATGACATGTTATGTACTAGGATTGATGTAGCCATTACAATGGTCATGGTGGGATGATATCATGAAAATTTTGGAGAACAACATTGGACATATCTGAAGACTATCCTTAAGTATTTGAGAAAAAATAATGATATCTTAATTGGGTATGGATCATACAAGGTGAATTTCATCAGAGGGTATGGTGTTGCTGGTTTTTAGACATATCAGAAAGATTAGAAGTCACAATCATAATGTGATTTCCATCTCAATTATGGATCTGTGAGCTGGATGAGTTCGCTGTAGCTAGTTTTCATTGATTCTATAGTCAAGTATGAATATATAGATACTTTTGATGTATCCAAGGATGCTATATCGATTCTGAAAATTTTCCGGGGAATGATGTGGTGCCTAAAAGTAATGATCATATCACTTGGTTTTGAGATAATATTGTATCCGAGGCTCTTTCAAAAGAATGATGGTCACATCGACGGAGAAAGAAAATTTTCCAGAAGTATCACCTCTTTAGGGATTTTTATCAAAGGGGTGATGTTTTAGTGCATAGAGTGTCCTTGGAAGAGAAAGTGGAGGACCCCAAGACTAGTTACATGACTCAGTAGAGGCATGAATATCATGTGAGATCTAGAGAATTAAATACTGTGAGAAGTTTTTTCTAGTATAAGTGGGGGTCCTCTAGAGTTGGTTGCCTATAACCAACTATGTTTAACTTTATAATAACTGGTATTTATTGATTATTATATTAATAAATACCATATCACATATTTATTGTTGTTCCTATTTAGAATGCATGATAAAATTTCTTAATATAGGTGTTACACTAAATGCTGATAATGTATCCCTGTAATGATGAGATCCCAGATGTTCCATAACTCTATTATTGAATATATGTTCTATGGTCATATGATTTTATTTGAGGGAAAAATATAATATAGTACATTAGGAAAGAGGACTCAAAATACATTGAGGAACCTTCTCATGGTGTGTTCCCTTAGTAACATCAAGGAGGATGTTATGTGAATGAGACCATCCAGTAAGATGTACACATATCATGGTGTCATTGTATGTTCCTATTTGAGGAATTTTGTATTGGTCACTAGACGTTAATATTATTATTAATTGGAATTACAACTCACACACAACGATTTGTTGAATAAAATTGTAAAACAAACTATTAAAAACATTTTATATTATGTTGGGTTTGTCATGGGTAATATATTATTAATAGATTGTTTGATAAATGATTTTTACCTTCTATTCCATAACTAAAGTTGATATATCAGGAAAATTTATATAACTGATATAGCCTAAATAAATCTCTGGACATGGTGTGGAAATGGAAAGTTCAATTATAGAATGTAAAATGAAGAATAATTGAGCATATTGCTTGATGAAACTAGCATGCAACCATCATGATTGGAGATATCGTGAAAAATTGATTACATTACATGGAAATTATTCGTATAATGTGACATAAAATTTTGGATTTTATTTAATTCTATTTTGGGTTCTATGGAGTGTTTCTATATGTTGACCATTGAATTTAGGAATGCTAGACCAATTACCAATGGCAATGTTTTCAAGAGGTCCACAAACTATGTGGATCCAAGGATCTCAGTAAAATATTAATTTAACATGTAGAATAAAGATTATTTCTAGTGGTGGTTTAATAATTATTCATGGATTCATGATTGAATTTATTTCGACACTAGTTATTGGAGAGAATATATTGTGAGAGAAAAAATATATTTATCTGTGAATAAAACAATGATATTTAATTATAACATAAATAGTAAATATTCAAGGTCTAATAAATGTGTTGGAGAAAATAATGAAAATAGAAAATAAAAAGTTCATTCCTGATATATTTATAAAATTCGATGTAGTTTTTATTGGGATTTGTGAGAAATTATATTGCTTATCTAATTAGATAATATTATGTTAATTATCTATTATCATTAAAAGTGATAATAATAGTAAAATATTATAATTAAATATTTGGCCTTTCTAATAATTAAATTATGTAAATGAATTCCATTAGGTAATTAATTCAATTTATTATTCTAGTTAATGTAAATCCCAATTAAATTATTTTCATTAAACCAAGAAATTCCATGTTGTTTGATCAGTGGATCTGGAGAAATCTCGCATTCTGAGGAAATATTCCCATCCTCCAAGAACATCTTTATGTTATGAGGGAGATTCTACTCCACCGAATCATGGAGGTTGATTTAGAAGTGACTATTAAGGTGATCAAAGGAAGACACCTCCAGCAAATGATCTTCTACTCTAGCAAAAGAATATCCCTTTTACGACGTCTAGATATATGTGGATCACGTGTGGATCTATGTTAGATAAAGCCTAAATTTTTCTAATGAGAGTCAATGATGGATCAAATTGTATTTTGACCAGAAGAATCAATAGATTAATATTTCCTTCAATTTAATTATTCTATTTTATTAAATTAATTATAATCAACTATGATGATAATTGCTATGGTTCTAGGACTATCCTCTTTTAGTTCTGTTATTCTTTATCTTCCAATGATCCTTCATTTTATTATATTGATAGATCTCATATTAATAATTTAAAATAGTAAATTTAATGATGGCCACACCCATCCAAGTGATTCTGCTATGCTCAGAACCTACAAAAGTTGTTTATCATAAATACTTAGTATCTTTTCTCATCCTAAATTCTATTTCCTCACCCAAATAATTGAACTCATTCCCTATTTATAGTCATGCATGAACATTGAAAACCCTGTATCATTTGAACCATTCTTTTAGGGTTAAAAGTCATACCATAGGGGAAATATGAAAACCATGTGGTATATATCATTCTATTACAAATATTATTGAATCTTATAAAGAAAAAATTGAGTCTAATACAATGGAGTATCCTAAAAAAATATCCAATTATATACATGGACAAGAATTCAATGAGAAATCCACATTAGGAAGACCCTAACAAAAAAATCATTAATTAAACCTTATATATCATCCCAAAAACATTTGTTTTTTATAATCATTAGGATACTGATTGTTTTAAGGATTAATTTCTATCCCTTTCAAAGATGATTTATGAGATAAATCAAATTAAATTCCATGATTTTCAGTCACTTATCCATACCAATCCTCAAAAAATTCATTATGATTTGTGTGAACACATTGATAATTTGAATTCATATGTTTTCTCACTGATATAATAACTACAGGTCACTGAAACAATTATGAAACCAATTCCCACTATTGTTTTCCCTTAAAAAATTTATATTAGAATCATGTGATAACAAAATCCCACAAACAAATCCATGTTGTGCTTATTTCAAGTAGTGGAACATTTTATGAAAACATTGAACAATCAATTCTCAAACCATTAAGGGCTTCAAATCCATTAGAAAATATTGAAGGTGAAATATTTGAATTTTAAAATCTGGATCAAGGAACTAAGGTAAATTTATTAGAGAATATTTAATGTTAATTTGTGGAACATGTTGAATTTTTGGAGGGTTTCTAAAACATAATGAAATTGGAATTTTTATTCAAAGTATTTAAACCTAAATCAATGGATTTATAAACTTTTTGATGGTTCCAATATTGATTTTTTAAGACCACCAATCAATGTATCATTTTGGGAAATTACAAGCATTGATCCCACAACCATTATTGAGAGTCATTTAGAATGTTTTTTAAACTTCAATTCATATAGATATAGTTATGATTATAAACTTGGTATGTGAACCCAAGTTCAATTATACATTCCAAATGATGTAAGATTGTGTTATCCAAGTTGAACTCAATATAATTGTCCAACTATCCTATCTCAAGTCTTTTACCAAAGGGGTTAGAAAAAAACATTCAATTATTATTTAGTCCTCTAAAAAATATATGTATTTTCAAATAATCCTGGATTTATAAAGAGAAGTTTATAATTAAATTAGATGGTAACTTTTTTATATTCATTGGGTTATCCCATTAATTATGAAATATTAATTTTTACTAATTTAATTACAAAACCATCCAACAAATCCCATCAAAGAGTCAGTCCAAAAAAAGTTTAAGCGGTGATTTTTTATTTAAAATTATGAAATCATGTATTGCATATATTTTGAAGTCCACATTGAGTTAATTATATTAAACTAAGATATTTACTTGAGGGGAATCGTCTTCTATGTTTTTTGTCTGTGCTTTTGGGTTAAGGGAACCCCTTTGGGATTTTGAAGCTAACATAATGCCTCTTGGGTGTTAGATTTATTAGATGATTCATTTTAGTATTTTTAAATAATTCCCATGAATTATAGTGTTCAAACCATATCGTAAATCCCAACAATGTTGTCCACTTATGACATGATTCCAAAGAGGTCAATGAGTAACACACCATGATTTCATATTACGTTAAGTCTTCAAAGTAATTCAATAACTTTCACTAAACGCAACACCGAGTTCAAGCACACGACGACTTACCAAACTTGTTGTTCAAAAGCTTATATGAATACTATTAACTTAATTTTCATGTTTATATAATACATATAATATTATAATCCATACTATGAGATTCTTATACATAATGTAAGAACAAAATCAATTTTTTAGAGAAAATAAGTATTTTAAAAAAAATGCAATTTTCCCTCCTTTTAATGGAGAACCCTTTTTAAATAGTATATTTGAAACATTTATATATTAAATTTGACAAAATAATATATAGGTTTAGAATCAGGACATAAGAATATAGTTTTAATAAATTTTTGATGCTTTTCTGATAACATTCATATTTGGGTGAAGAGAGAAAAATACTCTATTTCAACTGAAAACAACTTTTTTAATCAAAATGATTTTGTGTGATAAATTATACATTTTAATTTCTTGGAAGTATAAATAGATTATATTTTTCCCATTTAATCCAACGGTGTTCATTGTATGAAATTTCACATTGAAATTTGACATAAACAAGTGTAACTATTTTGATAGTTATTATTTCATAAAAATATGCCTATTGGTTTTGAAAATGGGAATTAATTTAAAATTTATTAATGAAACATATATGTTTTGAAATTGGTAAAATAGAATTAATTTTTTAATTCATATTATCAAAATTAACATAGGTTTATGTTTTTGTATTTTTATTAAAACATTCAATTTTTATAATAGTGAAAAACAATGCTTTATTGATTAAAACCAAAATTTTATTTAAACAATTAATTATTTTATTTAATTTTATTTTAAGTCAAAATAGATATATAATAACAATAGTAGTTCAATGTAATTCATTGGAATATTTTTTATAATAAAATTAGATGTCTAAAATTTTATTGAACTTTTTACTATCTTTTAACCATATTCTAGGAACATTTGAAAATTTTTATAAAACATTATTTTACTGCTTCTGTGAGTTGAATTTAAAAAATCCAAAAGACACGGTTAACCACAATATGTAAAATTCTGTTCAATAAGAAGAAAATAATTTGTGGTGAATAGTAAATATTGACTTTTATTTACCACAGTTAAATGTAAATATGGTATTTAAGTGTAAAAATGATGTTATAATAACCTTAAAACATGTCATAATTATATTTATTAAGTGTAAATCAACCAAAAACAACCTTAGGAGTAAAATATGACCCTTTAGGTCCAATTGGATTAGATTCGGACATTTATTATTATTTAATTTAATAAAAGAGTTAAAAGTGTTAAATTAAACTTTTCATAAAAAAACATTTTAATATAGGGTTATACCTAAGATAAATTTGACTATAAATATTAATTAGAAAGATAATAAGATTTCATACATTATGGTATATTATTTATTAATTTTAGACATTATATAATTTAATTTATTATTGACACAATGATGATGCATTAATTACCTTATTAATAAAAGATTAAAATAATTGATATTATAAATATACAAATAAATATAATTTGAAAAATTTGATGAATTATACTAATTATCGATGTCAATATGACATGTTTGGTTTTATTAGATAATTTTTTTTGAAATGATAATGTTGTTATGGCTTTCACAAAAACATAATACACAATAGTGTCAAAATTCACATAAATTAAATTTTTAAAACAAATACTATATTATTGGTTGAAATAATATTCCTAAAAATATATAGATCGGCCAAAGGAATTAAATAATATTTTCTATGTCATTTATTAACCAGTTGATGTTCTTTTGGATGTTTATATTATGTTTATTAACCATTTAGTGTAACAATATAAGAAGCCACGGTATACGATAAATTATTTAACATAAAGTTAAATTTAAATGTTAAGTTTAAAATGGAATCTAAACAGGTATAAAACCTATTATTTGAGAGGATTTAGACTCATCCGGACTGGAAAATGGAATGATTTTCCATAACCCAATCTATATTGGGAAATTCCTAAAATGGTTTAATATGCAGTTCTATATGCACAATGAGCATCTAAGAGATTGCTCGACCAATATTTCCTAGATGGATTAACCATATTATGAGGAATTTTTTTGATTTATTTATTAGATAACTCATCGTGAACATTAGTCTATGGGTGGTATGTAATGGAAATTTCTGAGAAATTTTAAACTTTTCCATGAGTGCTGAGAATGGACGATTGCAAAAATGAGTTCTACGATCAGTAATGATAGCCCATGGAATTATAAATCAAGAGTGGATGTTTTCCAAGAATAATTTAATCACATTTTAATGATCATTGAGTTTTTTAAAAATGGCTCTAACTCATTTGTATACATAATTGACAAGAAAAACGATGTACAGATATCCCCTAGTGTTTGGGAATGGACCATGAAACGGATTCCCCAATAGTTAATGATTTTAATAACTTATATGCGAGTAAGTGTCATTTGATACATTTTATGATGAATCCAACATATTGATACCTAGGATATCTTTGAAAAAAGCTGTAGGAGTCCCTTGAGAGGTGGTATAGAAAAGACAACACTTAAGAACTGTATCATATGTTTTTTATAGGAAAAGTGACAACCGCATGCCCCACTATGAAAAAATATAATGGTGGACTGTTGATCAGTTTCTGGGACACACCTCATAATGAATTGGTCTAGATAGAACTTATTGAGGAATAGATCATAAAACACATATTGTGTATGATAATAATGGTATATCTTTTGAGAATGAGTCCCTGTGAATTTGGAATAACTCCAGTAACTATGAAGTTGGCTATGTTGGCATACCTTGGGAAATCACTCGCTGAATAGAGGTGCTCATCAAGGAATGAATCAGACATAGAAAGGTGATTTCAGTTTTATTTTAATCCCATACTAGAGAGATGATCAACTACAATATTTGGATCACACATTTTAAACATCATTGGGAGGTCAAATTTTTGTAATTGACGGGCCCACCTAATCTGTCTAGCCATAGAATCATCATTTTGGAAGTGGTATTTTAGTGCAGAAGGATCTTTGATCCAAGTGATGGGGGATCCTAAAAGGTAGGACATATACTTTTCTAAAGAAAACACAATAGCATGTAACTGATTTTTAGTTGTGGTGTAGTTTATTTTTTCATTATTTAATGATGTTCTTCCATAAGAAATGACAGATGGATTTTTCTCACACTATTGTCTAAAGACATCTCCTACAAAAAAGTATCTTGCATCACACATGAGGTCAACATGATGTTTCCAAGTTGGAGACATCCGGAGAGGTGGAGAGATTAGATCTGACATGACTATAGAGAAAGATTTTTTATAGATTTATTTCCATTAAAAATGAGTATCTTACACAAATAGAGGACAAAGTTGTCGAGAAAGATATATGAAATTCCTAATGAAACTTTTATAAAAACCAACATGTCCTAGGAAATACCTCACTTCCATGACATTTTAGGGTGGTGGAAGGTGGATAATTATGTCATCCCAAGATTTATCTACTTGAATCCCCCTACTCGAGACTTGACAGCCAAGTAAAAGTCCCTCTATAACCATGAATGAAAATTTTTCCTAGTTTATGACTAGATTACTTTCATCACATAATGGAAAGACACCCTCTTCATTCCTCAAAAAACCCTCAAATGTGTCACCAAACACAGGTAAGTCATCCATGAAGAGGTCTAGAAAATTACATACCATGACTGATAATATTCCCATGATGAACCCATGGAAGGTTCCAGGGAAATTGTATAACCCAAAGGGAATTTGTTTGAATGAAAAGGTGTCTAGTAGACAAGTGAATGTAGTTTTCCAGTTATACTCTGGTGACACCTCTATTTGATTATACCCCGAGTGGCCATTTATGAAATATTAAATGGTTGGACCTACGAATTTCTCAAGGACGTTGTCAATGAATGATAATTGTAAATGGTCCCACTTTTTAAGTTAGTTCAGATTTTTATAGTCAATGTTGACTCTTTAACCACTACTCACCATAGTAGGAAGAATCTTTCCATCCTTATTGGTTATCACTATGATCCAATCCTTTATTGGAACCTCTTGGATTGTACGAACCAACTCAATCTCAGCTATAGCATATATGATACCATCTTTTAAAATTTTCAGAAGTTCTTTTCTCACTACTTCACTGAAATTGGGATTGAGTCATCGTTGAGGTAGACGACATGGAATTGATTCTGAATCCAGAACATTCCTATGAGTCCTGATAAGTGGTCTAATCCTAGGAATATTAGATAGGTTCTATACAATACATTTAATGTTTTTACTAAGGACATATAGAAGCATCCACTAATTATTGGCTTGGAAAGAAGAAGAAATGGCAGTAGTAAGTGTTCAATATTCTCTCTTAAGAAGGCATACATATGTAAAGAAGGAAGTTCATTTAGTTCATGATCTAGTTTGTTCAATATTTTAGTAGAATACTATGACGTTGGCTCAAGATCAATTTCTTTTAATATAGTTTAGATAGGATGGATTCCACACATGTATAATTTCCAGCTACTAGATTGGGTGGATCAATGTTATGGAAGGGAGTTATATTGGTCTCTATGAATGTGGTTTCACAAAATATTTCACTGTTTATTTGTTTTAAGATGTCATCATAGGTGCAATCTAAAAGTGATTCTAGCCAAGGATATAAACTTATATCATGTGAACAAAGGAAACCATATCACCTTGACGTAAATATTCCTTAAATATTCCTTAAAATATTATGTATTCATTATCAATGATTCTTATCATCTTTACATCATAAATACCCTCATCATCACATATTTAGGATCTTGAATTATAGATGTTCATGCCTAGAATCATGATTCCTAAGGTGATGGTCATGTTCCCATTTTTTACTCAGTTAATAGAGTAGATTTTTTACAAGGAAGGGGGGACCTAGGATGATGGTGGTTTGTTCATTGTTTCTTATGTTTGGATTGTTTTCAAGGTTAATGAAGTCATTAGGGTAGATTAAGTTTTCTACTTTTACCATAACATCCTATAAAATTATAAATTGAGCTGTAATTCTATAATAAACAAGTTGATGTGTGATGGATGTGGGTTGGATCTCTTCCAGTACTACCCGAAAGTAAACAACATAAGGAATGGAATTGAAAATGGCACCTAGGTCCCATGACTATTTGAAAACATCGTTTTCTCCTTTTTCAAAATTGATGTAAGGTCATCCTGGATCTTTCAACTTTGGTGGAAGGGTTAATTAGATTGTTGTGTTATCATTTTCTTCCAGATGGACTTGGTTGTTATGTGAGAATTTCATTTTAAATGAATAAAGGTCCTTAATGTATTTTCAGTAGGATGTAATAGTTTGAATAAAATCGAGGAGTAGAATGTACAACTTTACTTGTGAGAATATATCCCTCAATGTTTCATTCAATCCATGCTTGGTTTCCCCTCGTGCATTGAGGAAATGGTGTTGGTTATGGGATTTTTTGTAGATTAGTTGTTTCTTTCACATTGTTATAAGTTTCCCGAACTTGATCATGTGGTTAATTTAAATTTTATTTATAGTTTTATGATTCAAATTGTTTTTGACTTCATTATTCAGGTTTTCTAATTAATTTATGATGTCTTAAAACTGTCACAACCTTTAGTTGTTCATGATTTTTTTGAGTGCAACTTGAGTCTCACATTAAATTTGGGGATGGTACCGCTGTAGTAGGTGTAACATCCCTGGTAAATGAAGAATAGGTGGTTTTTATATTTATTAATATTTGTGAATTAAATATTAATTTTATCTTAAAAGGGTTTCTATGTTCGATAGCGTACCCGATATGCAACAACGAGTTTCATTGAAATCTTACGTAGCACACTAATAATATAATATTATTATTTTAAACTGTATTTAACTCCTAGCCGTTGTATTGGTGGGAATGAACAAAACTAACTACAATATGATTATACATGTTTGTTAAATATATTTAAATTTATCAAATAAATGTTAGAGCCTTAAAAAGTAAATGAATCTATTTTTAAGCATAATATTCATTAAAATGCTGATTTATCGACCTTTAATGGAGAAACCTCTTTAAATATAGTTTTGGTTACTTTAATACATTATAATTGACCAAATAAAATCCTTCTTTAGAATGGGGACATCAAATTTTACTTTGGGTAAATTTTTGGTATTTTTCTGATAAAGTTTATTTTTTAATGAATAGTGAAAAATATTGTTTTTTAATTCAAAAGATGTTTTTAATCTAATTTATTTATATGGTTAGATTATCTTTTTAATTGGTTTTAAAGAGTAATTAAAATTAATTTTTAATATTTAATCCAATTTTGTTCATTGGATTTAATTTCACATTGAAATTATACATAAACAAGTATCGATCTTTTGGTAGTTCTTGTTTCTTAAAAACAGGCTATTTGTTTTAATAGAGGGAATTAATTTTTAAATTAACTAATGCCACTTATATGTTTATAATTTGTAAAAATATACATAAATTTTTAATTCGGAATATCAAATATAGATTAGGCTGATTTTTTGGTATTTTTCTGAAAAACATCAATTTTTGATGAATAGTGACACCACTTAGTGGTAGTTAAAAAAACTGACGTTTTCATTTAAATGTAATTTTACCACTTATGTGAATTGAATATCAAAAATTCTACATACATTTTTGTTATAAATAAGTAAAATTTGGTTCAATAAGATTAAAATAATTTTGGTGACTAATAACTTTTGACTTTTATTTACCGTAGTTAAAGATAAATAGGGTATTTCAAGGGTAAAATAATATTATAATCATTCAAAATTACCTTAACACTTCTCCAAGTATTATTGGTTGAGTCATTTACGACCATTATCTTCTTTGGGTAGATTTTGGGACCACTTTAAGTCTCTTGGGTTTGATAATGACAATTTAGAATAATTAATTTAAATAAAAGGCAAAAATGAAAATCGAAAATATCTTTTAGTAAATTAATTTTTATAAGGGGTTATATAAATTATCTATTCGACTATAAACATTAATTTGAAATATACACCTATTTCCTACATCATGGATTTTTTTTATAATTTATAGACATCAAATAAATTAAATTATTAATGACACAATAATGATGCAGTATTTACCTCATTAATAGAGGATTTAATTAAATAAGATTATAATGAATAAAATATTATCTAAAACATGTCTAATTCTGATTGGATGATTTTATTTCGGTTATGAGTCATCTTATCATCGACCATAATGATTTTTGGACCATTATAAACCGAATATCATTATATTATAAAATAATATTTTCACTCTTTCCTAATGAGCCCCTCCTCTCCCTTATAAAAAGAGACCACTTCTATGAAATTCCTCACACCTCTCAATAGATTTGGCTAGTCCAAAAAATTCCCTATTAAGCTCTCTAAATCCCTATCCTCCTCATAGATGCCTTACCTTAGGCATAAGGCACATAAGAAGTCCTTTTGTTTTAAACCAAAGGAAGTTTCTTAAATTAAAGGTAACAATTTCTCTTAAATTGTTTTTGTTTATTTTGCTTCTCCAACCCCTAAACACTTTTTATTTCTTTTCTTTTGTAACAACACCAGTATCCTCAATATACAAGGATGTTGTTATTATAAGATTCGAACTACACTTACACACACCTCCTTCTATTGGATGAAGAACATAATGTTTCTTTGGATGGAAAACTAACGCCTCACGAAACGATGATTGTACAATTACATCTTATCGCCTCTCATGGTGGCCATTATCATGAACCTGTATTTATATATGATATATATTATGTTTATGAATAATTTATGCTTCTTTAATTCCCAATTATATCAAACCTTTATGGTTTCCATGGTGGGTAAGTACGATAATCTCATTTGAGGAAGTGCGGACTACCGCCCCCTCAAAGTGATGTGACTCGTTAATTCCCTATGTGGTATGTATAAATGATAGAGTTAATGATATTGTATATGATATTATACTGGAATTATAATATACCTATTTATCATTATGTTTTAATTCCATTAATATAAGAAATAGAAATGAAAGCAGCGTTAATGCGTACGTACGGCTTACCGTCTCCAAGAACGGTGCATTTCATTCTGTACCTACAAATGTTATGTACTATTATAAATACATGTACATGATGGAAATATATGATATATATGATACCCAAATCATGAATATCATTCTGGATATAATGAACCTTTTACCACATGACCAACATGTAATTATAAGAAGTAAATTTGTGACTCAAGTACCAAATATCGACAAAATGAACGTTATTAACTTAAATGATTACATAATGATTATAACATGGTAATAAGTGATATAAAAGGAATAATAAACTTAAAAAAGGTTTTCAAGAAAGTATAAATTATCTTTAGTTTATTATTTCGGAGATTAAAGAAGGAACGGGTCAAGTTGGACACGAGGTAAGGGACTTCGTCTCAGTCTCCTTTCATTGAGGCATATTTCGTTTTATACACAACTTTATTTTATACGGTGTATAAACCCCTTTGACTTTTACTTTAAAAAAAAGGAATCTTTTTCTATGAAACGATTTACAAAACGAAAAAAAGGAATGTTTCTTTTAACGTACGCGGTGACAACGACCTTTTCCGCCGCCGCGAGTATTATTTGGTCTTTGGATTCCTCAACTAGCCGTAATGTTTTTTTTGAAATAAATACCATATAAAGTTTTATGTATTTTGGTATTGAAAAAAGTTTTTTATAATGGATTTGTTATGTCAATATATTTAAGTGATATATTGTGATCAAAGTGTGGAAATGTTTTCTTTCCATTATATTTGTTTTATGTCTTATGATTTTATAATGGTACATGGAAATTTGATTGGTGGTTACATGATAAACCATTTGACGGGTGGTTCCGCGAATACCAGGACGAGTGGTTACGTTATAACCTCCAATGCATTGGGTATGGAATTCGGCCGTATGGCTATTCCATTAATTGATATGTGTGGAAGTTGACCGTATGGTTATTACATTTAAGTATGTTTATGTCCCAAGTTACCTTTATATGTTATGTGTTCTTTATATGGGTTTTATGGTAATATTTTGGTTTCAAAAGGGTGTCTATTGATCTTTTATTCAGTGAAGAGTTTTTACTACTCTATGAAGGTGAAAAGTGTTACTTTGATAAAGTATACATGGTTTACATGTTGTTTTGAAAAACTAATAGTTTTCATTCTTTGTGTTTCCCTTACTAAGATTTTTATGCTCACCGCAAGTTTTTTTGAAATTTTTTCATGGGACTAAATGTGGAATAGTGTCATGGATGGGATCAAGGGAAAGTCATGCTATATAAAACATCAAACTAGACATGTTAATTTTTAATAGTTTTTATTTTATGGAAACTTAGTAGAAGTGTCTACATTGTATTCTTTTGAGATGTAATAGTTAAGATCTAATTCTCTAAAACTCTAAACCTAAAAAGATCCTCAATGGGAATTATTCATTTAATTCATTGTTAAATAATACTTAAGGTCGGGTCCTTATAGTTGGTATCAGAGGTTGGTTTAGATAACATTAGGAGTTAGGATATTGTTAAATTAATATCCATAAAGTAATTTATGTTAATATTGACATCATATAGCATTCCCAGATTACCATGTTTCTTCTCCTAAGATATTTCTTTGTTTAGAATGTTTTTATGCAGAGGAAATAGGGCAGCTATGTTGGGACGAAATCTGGAGGAAGACAACCTTCCAAATCAAAAACCTAAGACGGTCGGAATTTGAACTGAATAGTTTGTTGCAGTGATGGCATAGTTGACTCAGGCTATAAATGGTGGTGGTATCTATGTACGAGATCCTCCAGATCTACCACAGAGAAACATGTTAGTAGTGGATCATTTCATGAGGCAACATCCCCCATCATTCAGAGGATTGTCTGATCCGGTGATAGCTTAAGGGTGGATTAAAGCACTGGAAAAGATTTTTGATGTCATGGGTTGTTCAGAACATCAAAATGTCAATCTCATTGTTTACCATTTTGAAGGTGAAGCTGATTAGTGGTGGTCGATGGTGAAAAATATCATGGATAGTGAGGAGATTGGTTCTCTTGATTGGGATGAATTCAAAGGTATGTTTCTGGAGAAATACTTTCCTAAGGTGGTTCGTCTTAGGATGGAAAAAAATTCCTGGAATTGAGGAAGGAGGATGACTCAGTGGCTTCTTATGAAGAAAAATTCACTTGACTGGCAAGGTATGCTCCAAACTTCATACGAGATCTTGATAGTAAAATCAACCGTTTTTACTCAGGATTAAAGCCAAAGTATCGAAGGGATTTATCATCTTGTGAGTTAAAAAGTTATGAAAAACATGTTCGTTGTGCGGAGAAGGTGGAAATGGAGTTTTCTGATGATCAAGTATTCTTTGAAAAAAAAACAAAATAAGAGGTTGAGGTGGAAGGAAAAAGGAAAGAACTCTTCAAAAAATTCTGATGGTAAGAAGCTTAAGATTATAGTTTGTGAAAATTGTGGTAAAAAGAATGTTGGGGAATGTCTTTTGAATTCTGGTAAGTGCTACCGATGTGGTAAAATTGGACATAAGGCACATAATTTCACTGAAAAATATCAGGGTAATGGTAAGAAAAAATCTGATTTACAGTCAGTAAAATGTTTTAAGTGCAATTAAATGGGTCATTATGCAAATGAGTGTCCAACAAGGAACTCAACCGATGGAAAGAAACAAGACTAAAAGCAGAAAGGGGCGGCGAAATCCTTTGCAACTACATCAGCAGATGTTGGTCCATCAAATGAAGTTGTATCAGGTAGATTGTGTGTTTGTTCAGATTATACCAATGTGTTGTTTGATTTAGGGTCTAAACACTCTTTCATTTCTGAAAAGTTTTCTAGTAAATTGGGAATTCCATCTCATGATATGAATACTGAACTTACGGTAAAAACACCTGGAGGAAATGTTGAGACAAAAAGAAAACATAAGAACATTCATGTCCTTGTGTGTAGAAATAATCTACCTGAAAACCTTATTGTTTTTCCTTTAGTAGAGTTTGATGTTATATTGGGAATGTATTGGATTTCTGTTTATCATGCTATGATTAACTGTAGAGCTAAAGAGGTTTCTTTTTAGAATGATTTTCTGTTTGTGTATAAGAATGAACCCTTTCCTTTGATAACATATCCGGAAGTCGAAAAACTTTTAAAATATGGAAATGAATGTTACCTTGCACATATTTTTGAAAACAAAGGAACAATTCAGATTAATGATGTGCTAGTGGAAAATGAGAACCTTGATGTTTTTCCTGGTGAGTTTCCTGGTATTATACCTGATCAGGAAGTTGAATTAACTGTTGACTTAGTTCCTGATTCTAAGAAAATTTCAAAACCCCCTTATCGAATGGTTCAAATTGAACTTTTAGAGTTAAAGAAGCAATTGTAGGAGTTATTAGATAACGGTTTCATTAAACCTAACACATCACCCTGGGGAGCTCCTGACTTTTTTGTTAAAAAAAAGATGGTTCAATGAGACTTTTCATTGATTATAGAGCATTGAATAACATCATTGTTAAGAATATGTATCCTTTGCCTCATATCGATGATTTGTTTGATCATCTCCAGGGAGCTCAGTATTTTTCGAAGATTGAATTGAGGTCAGGGTACCATCAGTTGAAAGTAAAAGAAGCCAACATTCCGAAGACCGCTTTTCATACTAGATATGGCCATTATGAATTTGTAGTTAAGCATTTTGGTGTAACCAATGCACCTGCTGTATTCATGGATCTTATGAATAGAATTTTCCCTGAGTTCTTGTATAAGTTTGTGGTTGTGTTCATTGATGATATTTTGGTTTATTCAAAAAGTGAAGAGGAACATGAACGTCAAATAAGGGTTTTCTTATAAACTTTAAAGCAAAATAATCTTTATGGAAAATTCAGTAAGTGTGAGTTTTGGTTACGAAAAATTTCTTTCCATGGTCACATTGTTTCAAAAAATGGCATAACTGTTGATCCACCAAAAACAAAAGTTGTTGAAGAATGGCCAAGACCCACAAATATAACAGAGATTCGTAGTTTTCATGGTTTGTAAGGTTATTACCGGAGTTTTGTTGAAAACTTTGCACGGTTATCTAGTCCAACGACTAAGTTAACTCAAAAAGGTGTTATTTTTATCTATAAAAATGAATGTGATGATTGATTTCAGGAATTGAAAAGGAGATTGGTGAATGCTCCAGTTTTGGAACTACCTTCCAGAAATGGTGAGTTTGTTATCTACGGTGATGCTTCATTGAAAGGACTGGGTTGCGTCCTAATGAAAAATGATCAGGTAATTGTTTATACTTCACATCAGTTGAAACCACATGAGTTAAAATACCCTACACATGATTTGGAATTATCTTCTGTTGTTTTTGATTTAAAAATTTGGAGACATCATTTGTATAGAGTGAAATGTGAAATATATACTGATCACAAAATATTGAAGTATATATTCACACAGAACGAATTGAACATGAGACCGAGGTGATGGTTGGAATTAATAAAGGATTATGAGTGTACGATCCATTACCATCTAGGAAAAGAAAATAAAGTGACCGATTATTTGAGTCGAAAAAGTAATGTCTCATTAGCCATGCTATGTTTGGAACAAGATCCTTCGGTTTTTGATTTGATGAAATTTGGAATAGAAGTTTTTGGTGAAGGAAATTCTTCTGTTTTGTTTCAGGTGTCAGTGAGATCATCTCTATCAGACAGAATAAATAAAGCACAGAAGGAAGACAATGAGTTGTCGAAAAAGGTAGAGTTGGTTCAGAAGGGTAAGATTCCTGAATTTAGCATTGATAATGATTGTGTCTTGAGGTTTGTAAAGAGATTATGTGTGACTTCTAATTCACAGTTGAAAAAATGAGTTGTTATATGAAGCTCATAGTTCTCCATTTTTAGTTCATCTTGGAAAGACTATGATGTACAGAGATCATCGGGAATATTACTGGTGGGATGGAATGAAAAGAACTATTGCTGATTTTACTGTGAAGTGTTTGACTTGTCAGCAGGTTAAAGAAGAGAGACAGTTACCAAAAGGAATGCTTCATCCTTTATCAGTGCTATCGTGGAAATGGGAAAATATATCCATGGACATTATTGTGGGATTACCAAAGTCATATCTAGGTAATAATGAAATCTGAGTTATAGTTGACCGATTGACTAAATCTGCTCATTTCCTTCCTATTAAAGATACCTTTCCTCTAGATCAACTTGCTCGATTGTATGTTTAAGAGATAGTCAGGTTGCATGGAGTTCCCCAATCCATTATATCTGATCATGATCCCAGGTTCACATCTAAATATTGGAAAGTCCTTCAGAATACATTGGGTACTGAGTTAAACTTTTGTACAACTTTTCATCCTCAATCACATGGGCAGTCAGAACAAGAAATTCAGACCTTGGAGAATATGTTACGTGCTTTCTCGATGGACTACCAGGGAAGTTGGGACCAACATATTTCTTTGGTTGAATTTTCTTATAATAACAGTTTTCATTCCAGTATACAGATGGCTCCATTTGAGGCATTTTATGGGAATATTTGTCGAACTCCAGTTTTTTGGGATGAAGTAGGTGAAAGAAAGCTGATGGGAACAGAATTGGTAGAAGAGATGGTAGAAAAAGTTCAGTTGATTTAGAAACACTTGAGAACAGCTCAGAGCAGGAAGAAGAGTTATGTAGATAACCGGAGGATGGATTTATCTTTCGAGGTAGGTGATCATGTTTTTTTTCTCAAAGTTTCTCCATGGAAAAGTGTGATGCGATTTGGTAGGAAAGGAAAGCTGAGTCTAAGGTTCATTGGACCATATGAAATTCTCGATAAAGTTGGATCAGTTGCATACCGAGTGTCTTTACCTCCAGGTTTATCTCAGGTACACAATGTTTTTCATGTTTCGATGTTGAGAAAGTATATGACAGATCCATCTCATGTTTTGAGCCCATAGGTAGTTCAGTTGGAAGAGAATCTCTCTTATGAAGAACAACCAGTCCAGATTCTTGATCGAAGAGAGCAAGTGTTACGAAATAAGGTAATTCACCAGGTAATGTTTTTGTGGAAAACCCATATGGATGATGAGGCAACATGGGAATCTGAAAATGCTATGAGGGATAAATACCCCCACTTATTTTGATAAGTGAATAAAATTGCGAGGATGCAATTTCCAAAAGGGGGGAAGGATGTAACATCCCTGGTAAATGAAGAATAAGAGATTTTTATATTTATTAATATTTGTGAATTAAATATTAATTTTAGCTTAAAAGGGTTGCTAGGTTCGATAGCGTACCCAATACACAACAACGGGTTTCATTAAAATCATACGTTTCACACTAATAATATAATATTATAATTTTAAACGGTATTTAACTCCTAGCCATTGTATTGGCGGGAATGATCAAAACTAACTACAATATGAGTATACATGTTTGTTAAATATATTTATATTTATCAAATAAAAGTTAGAGGATTAAAATGAAAATGAATCTAATTTTAAGCATAATTTTTATTAAAATGCCGATTTATCGCCATTTAATGGGGAACACTCTTTAAATATAATTTTGGTTACATTAATACATTATAATTGACCAAATAAAATCCTTCTTTAGAATGGGTACATAAAATTTTACTTTGGGTAAATTTTTGGTATTTTTCTGATAATGTTCATTTTTTAATAAATAGTGAAAAATATTGTATTTTAATTCAAAAGTGCTTTTTAATATAATTTATTTATATGGTTAGATTATCTTTTTAATTGGTTTTAATGTGGAATTAAAATATATTTTTACTATTTAATCCAATGTTGGTCATTGGATTTAATTTTACTTTGAAATTAGACATAAAAAAGTATCAATCTTTTGATAGTTATTATTTCTTAAAAGCACGCTATTTGTTTTAACAACGGGAATTATTTTTTAAATTAATTAATTCCACTTCTATTTTTTGAATTTAGAAAAATAGACATAATTTTTGAATTCTGAATATCAAATATATCTTATGCTGAATTTTTGATATTTTTCTGAAAAACTTCATTTTTTTGATGAATAGTGACACCACTTAGTGGTAGTTAAAAATACTGACTTCTTCATTTAAATGAAATTTTACCACTTCTGTGAATTAAATTTCAAAAATCTGACACACATGGTTGTTATTAAGATGTAAAATTTGGTTCAATATGATGAAAAACATTTTGGTGACTTGTAACTTTTGACTTTTATTTACCGTGGTTAAAGGTAAATAGGGTAATTCAAAGTTAAAAGAATATTATAATCATTCAAAATTCCCTTAAAATCTGTCCAGATATTATTTTTTGAGTCATTTACGACCATTAGCATCTTTGGGTCGATTTTGGGACCCCTTTAAGCCACATGGATGTGATAATGACAATTTAGAATAATTAATTTAAAGAAAAGACAAAAATGACAAAAGAAAATATATTTTAGTAAATTAATTTTTATAAGGGGTTATATAAATTATCTGTTCGACTATAAATATTAATTGGAAAGCTAAAAGGATTTCCTACATCATGGTATTTGTTTTATAATTTTTATACATCAAATAAATTAAATTATTTATGACACAATAATGATGCAGTATTTACACATTAATAGATGATTTAATTAAATAAATTTTTAATGATTCAAATATCATCCAAAACATGTCCAATTCTGATTGGATGATTTTATTAAGGTTATGAGTCATCCTATCTTCGACCATAATTATTTTTGGACCATTATAAACCGAATAAGATTATATTATAAAATAATATTTTCACTCTTTCCTAAAGAGCCCCTCCTCTCCCTTATAAAAAAAGACCACTTATATGAAATTCCTCAAACCTCTCAAGCCATTTGGCTCGTCCAAAATCTGCCCAATTAAGCTCCCTACATCCCTCTCCTCCTCCTAGAATCCTTACCTTAGTCAGATGGCACTTAATAAGTCCTTTTGGTTTAAACCAAAGGAAGTTTCCTAAATTAAAGGTAACAATTTCTCTTAAATTGTTTTCGTTTATTTTGCTTCTCCAACCCCAAAACTCTTTTTATTTCTTTTCTTTTGTATCAACAATAGTATCCTAAATATACTATGATGTTGTTATTATAAGGATTAAAACTACACATACACACACCTCCATTTAATGGATGAAGAACATAATGCTTCTGTGGATGGAAAACTAACGCCTCACGAAGCGATGATTGTTCAATTAAATATTATCGCCTATCATGGTGGACATTATGATGGAAATGTATTTATATATGATATATATTATGTTTATTATTTCTTTATGCTTCTGTAATTCCCAATTATATCAATCTTTTATGGTTTCCATGGTGGGTAAATACGATAATCTCATTTGAGGAAGTGCGGACTACCGCCCCCTCAAAGTGATGTGACTCGTTAATGACCTATGTGGTATGTATACAGGATAGAGTTAATGATATTGTATATGATATTATACTGTAATTAAAATATACCTATTTATCATTATGTTTTAATTCCATTAAAATAAGAAATAGAAATTAAAGCAGCGTTCATGCGTACGTACGACTTACCGTCTCCATGAATGGTGCATTTCATTTCGTACCTCCAAATGTTATGTACTATTATAAATAAATGTACATGATGGATATATATGATATATATGATACCCAAATCATGAATATAATTCTGGATATAATGAACCTTTTTACCACGTGAACAACATGTAATTATAAGTAGTCCATTTGTGACTCAAGTACCAAATATCGACAAAATGAACGTTATTAACTTAAATGATTACATAATGATTATAACACAGTAATAAGGGATATGAATGGAATAATAAACTTAAAAAAGTTTCTTAAGCAAGTTGAAATTAAATTTAGTTTATTATTCAGGAGATTAAAGAAGGAACGGGTGAAGTCAGACACGAGGTAAGGGACTTCATCCCAATCTCTTTTCATTGAGGCATATTTCGTTTTATACACATCTTTCTTTTATACAGTGTATAAAACCCTTTGACTTTTAATTTTATAAAAAATGAATCTTTTTCTACGAAGCTTTTTACAAAACTAAAAAAAGTAATGTTTCTTTTAACATACGCGGTGACAACGACCTTTTCCGCCGCCGCGAGTATTATTTGGTCTTTGGCATCTTCAACAAGCCGTAATGTTTTTTTTGAAATAAATACCATATAATGTTTTATGTATTTTGGTATTGAAAAGGGTTTTTTTATAATGGATTTGTTATGTCAATATATTTAAGTGATATATTGTGATCAAATTGTGGAAGTGTTTTCTTTCCATTATATTTTGTTTATGTCTTACGATTTTATAATGGTACTTGGACATTTGACGGGTGGTTACGTGATAAACTATATAACGGGTGATGCCGTGAATACCAGGACGGGTGGTTACGTTATAAATTCCAATGCATTGGGTATGGAATTTGGCCATATGGTTATTCCATTAAGTGATATGTGAGGAAGTCGACCGTATGGTTATTCCGTTTAAGTATGTTTATGTCCCAAGTTAACTTTATATGTTATGTGTTATTTATATGGGTTTTATGGTAATCTTTTGGTTACAAAATGGTATGTATTGATCCTTTATTCAGTGAAGAGTTTTTACTACTCTATAAAGGTGAAATTTTTTACTTTGATAAAGTATACATCATTTAGTTGTTGTTTTAAAAAACTAATAGTTTTCATTCTTTGTGTTTCCCATTCTGATATTTTTTTGCTCACCCAATGTTTTTTTGAAATGTTTTTCATAGGACTTAATGTGTAATAGTATCAAGTATGAGATCAAGGGAAAGTCATTCTATATAAAACATGGAACTAGACATGTTTCTTTTTAAGAGATTTTATTTTATGGAAACTTAGTAGAAGTGTCTACTTTGTATTCTATTGAGATGTAATAGTTAAGATCTAATTCTCTAAAAATCTAAACCTGAAATGATCCTCAATGGGAATTATTCATTTAATTCAATGTTAAGTAATTCTTAAGGCCGGGACCTTATAGTAGGCATGGGTTCTATTCCAGTTTTGATGCTTAGAAGTTCTTATTTAAGGGAATATAAATCTAAGTTCATTTTTTCCATTTTTGGACACAACATTTCAAGGATTGGAAGAGGGACTGATTGGGATGGGTCTTGTGTTGGTTGGATTATCCCTATAAGATAAATTGGTTTTTTGGGTTGTTGGTATCAGATAAGATGATATTGTTATTGGAATGGATTTGGTTGGAATTGATTATTTTTGGGAAATTTTCTGTAGGATAGGGGTTTGGTACCTGTGGTGGGATAGGTTGTTGGTAATCATTCCTACGGAACCCTGGGTGGTCATTATACCATAGGTTTCATGTGTTTTAGTATTTGAGATTTTGAAAATTCAAAGCATTTTTCTTTGCCAGTGATCCTCCTATAACAACATCATTAATTGAAGTGATGGATGGGAAGTTTTTAGTCTTGTGGTCATGTTTGTCACAAATTGTTCAATCAGGGTCAACAGTTTAAATTTCATGGTCCTTACTTAAATCGATGTTATTGACCATCCTAGTGAGTGTAACATGGTTTTCACTAAGGCTTTCCTCCTCCCTAATTGTGTGAATTCCATCAAATTTGGGTGGATTCTCATAGTACGGTGATGTTACACATATTTTATTTAGTTTATCAAGTATTTATAGATACTTGTAATCATAATTTGGGGATTTGTTTTAAAGGTCACATTAGACATCATGTCAATGTATTGTTTGTTCCCAGGGCCCAAAATTCCATAGAAAATTCTCACTTGTTCAGGAATAGAAAACCTGTTGTGTGGAACCATGTATAGGGTTTCTTAGAACCTCTACCATCTTTCATATAATGACTCTCCATATTTTGAAATAATGTTTTGGATGCTCTTTTTATGTGAAAATGTTTTGTGGTGGGGAATGTATTTTTTTGTAGATTTCACTTAGTAATTGGTCCTAAGAGATGATGGATGAAGGATAAAAATTTATTATACACATTTTAGCTCAATCATTTAATTAAAAAGAACATATCCCCATATTTTCTGATTCTAGTTGATGTGGTGGTCACATGGTTTCTACAGTGTCATTGAACTTGTTGACATGAATATAGGGCATCTCAGACTCCATTCTATAGAATGTTTGATTGTGGTTTAGAAAATGTGGTTTAATGATGTATTTGACAAACACTAAGGAATTATGTCTAATTCATGTCGGTCATTGGACCATCTAGGTGCGAGGTATTCATTCGCGGTTTGATCGACTTCAATCCCCATGTTTGGTACTGCCTCATTTGGACTTCCATTTTGGTTCCCACCCGTGTTTATAAGTTGGTTTAACTGAACGACATCCCTTGAAATGGGCTCAGTATCTGAATCTATAGTATTATGAAGATTAATATCAAATGGAAAGAGTTCCCTTGGTGTACTGGACTCTGAATCCCCATGACTATCCACCATAACTAGATGGTTTGATTGGTCATGGGAGTAGCCGAATAAGGGCCAAAATAAAAAAACGTGAAAGGGAAAAGTTAAGGGAATTTGGATGAGAATAGATGAAATGGGGGAGAATATAATTGGTGTATAAATGAATTACCTGGGTCCCCAAAAGGGTGCCAAAATTTACTCTCCCCCAAATTTACCAATTATTTTAAGGTTAAGCGGTCCCTTGTAGTTTAGCTAAGATTGTCAAATCCTCAGAGTCCTAAGAAGTAACCTACAGACACTTACATTCTATGAATTGTTTTTGGATATAAAGTGGCCAACTAGGGTTGATATTATATGGGTTTAAGTAATTTCTATGATACATATGTGAATTCAATTTAATATAATAATTTGATCCTTGGTTCTCACTTTGGGTTGATTAGATGCATTCATTTTTCAACAATTTCAACTTTTTAAATTTTAGATGGGTTCATTAATGAAGATCAAACAAAATCATCACGTACTAGTTTAAAACCTACAAAAATTAATATTAATCATCCATAAACATAAGGATCAGTGTATTTAGAATTTCAATGTAATGGTTCATCTTATCAATTAAAGTGTGTGTCCTTAAAATCAACAATGATGAAGGAGTATAAATATCACCAAACAAAACTCGCAATTAAAATAAGTGATTAGAAATTAATAAAGTGAGAAATAACCTCAAATTAGGCCCCTTTGTACTCCCTTGGAAAAACCCATATGTGGCTTATCCCTCTATTGATTCTATGGTTTCAATGAAAGTGGAATGTAGGCTCACAAGGGAAGAATTGAAAAGTAATAAAAAGACAATGAAATAACGATCACTCCACAGTTGTGTGTTAATTTAACATGGTCTGGTGTGAATAAATTCACACCATGAGCCAAAAGTATAAAATTGAGATGATGAAGAACCAAATAATAGTATAATAATTATTTTTATTCAGAAACTAATGTGAATTGAACAAGTAACATGATATAGAAAACATAAGGCAACAAAATTGAATCATAATATTACAATTGAACAAAGCATCAAAAATGATAAAGTCATCACCACCACTACCTTAAATAAGAATTTAAAGAGGTTTGGGTAGTGCTACAAATAGTAAAAAGAATCACATTTGTGTATGATAGGACTTTGGTGGTGGAACGTAAGGGATAGTCTACTTCATTATCCTTAATCAGAAGTGGAAGCCATCTTTCCTCCACAGAACCGAGGAACCTAATTGTCCCACTAGATGGTTGAATTTGAGATGGCCATAGTATTAAAACATGTAGCTTCGCATGTCTCCTAGATATATGTAACATTTTAGCCCAACTGAACTTTCGGTTATTGAGATATGATTAAATCAGTGGGCTGTTTTTCAGGACCGCAGGAAGTTGGCCAGAAGTTTATCTCCAACTTGGGCCACCTAGAACTCCTTTAAAACATCCTAATTCTCTTTGGATGCTTTTCAATGTAATTTTCCCACAAGTATCCTTTATATTCACTTCACCTTTCAGATTAATTAGGCTTGGATATTTTCCGATACAGTAGTTTTATTGGGTTGTTGTCCAGTTCAGTTCACACAGAATATTGTTTGATCAATGAAAACTATGGAGGTCTTCCAATATAGATCATCAAGTACTCCAAATTATGAATTTTTACTTATTTAATGGGTGACCTGAATATAAAATATCAAAATAAAATCAATATCATTTGGTATTTTAGAGGGTGTTTAAACATATACCATGTAATAGTGAATTTTAAGAATGAATTAAAATTATAATATGATAAAATTCTCATAGTGTGAAATGAACTAAAAATGATGTTTTTTGTTAATAAAGAACATGAATATTATAATATAAAAATGAATATTTTACTCATTAATTGTCTAATAAAAAAATTAAAATCATATACGTGGATGATAAATCTAAACATTATCTTCTACAGGAGAGTGATATAGAACATGTTCAGTTGATTGTTGTTAGGAATCAAACCTTAAACTAGAGGTATGAATACTGATCAATGATATTATAAAAAATGAAGATAATATGTGAAATGATTATTGGAATACCATTTTCCCTATGTGAAGAGATTCCTTCATTCTTTGATGACATAATTAAACATACATATATATAAACACTGTTATATCCTTTGATATCAATGTAAACTATTGATTCTTCTTCTCATAGAATTGGTTTCATTATATAGTGATGTAATACATTATCATCTATATTAAAACCCAATATTAAAAAAATTCATTTCATAAATACATGAAAATTCAAAATTATTATGAACACTTCAGAATAATTTCCATTATAGATAATAGTATCTGAATTACATTTTCCATATGAATTATCTCTTTATTCAGAAATCATTTTCTCAACATCATGAACATATTATTGTTTACCATCCACTCAAACAGGTGTTTACCAAAAATATATAACAGCAAAAAAATCACATTACATTGTACCGTTCAATATATGATCTCAAATATATAATGAAAATTATTTATTAAATAATCCTTATATATATCATTAATCAAACGATGGGAACAACATCATCCACATAAACTTATAACATATTTAAAATATCCATATATAGAAGTTCATTAATCAATTCACATCAGTTGTGTCAATGACATATGCCTTATATTGAACCCTTATCCTATTTTGGGGTATAGTATCTGGGTTCTTGGGATATTTTTTTAATAATTCCCAATGCCTTTATAGTTGATGCTTTGAACATTATTAAATTATTTCTTACCCATTGAATATTTATTTTGGTGGCCTTTTTCACTTCACATGGAAAAATATCATTTCTTTTTAATGATTGTACATATTTTCTTCTTTCAAAAGTATCACATGTTGTAAATCATTATTTCTAATTCTCACATTATCATAATTTTTCTATAATGTCCAATTAATCTCTTTCTTCCATTAGATATCATAATACTTAGAGAATTAATTCTCTATCTTGAAGACACATAAATATATGTCATCATATGAGTAATTTGTTTGAAACACCAGTCCCATTTGTATTCTTTTCATAATACCATATGTGAAATGAAAAATACTTCATTACATGTTTTGTTTGAAATAAGTATCATGATATGAAATCATTGTAAATGTAGCTTCTTACCTGAAACACTTTCGTCCTCAATTTACATTAATGAAAATTCTCATCATCTCAATTTGTCACTCATAAAAAAGTATTTATCAATGAATACATCCTTATGGGATATCATTTCCTTGAGTTATATCTCCTGTTATTCCTTTTTATTTGGGATCAATGACTACAACATATTGGCATTGTCTCTGAGGCAATACGCTGCATGTGTAACCTTTTCTTTTTCACCACATCTGTGCTCCATAGGTATCGTCTTCAAATACATATCTAATAAATTACCTATAATTGGATTAGTGTTCCCAATAATGAATGGGGGTCATTATCTCACAAATTGACAAAATAAATTGGAGTCTCAATGTAGAATATGTTACCACATCTAGGAAAGGTTACCTGAAATAACCTCATTATGATTCACCAATATGTTCATAGCTTTCCTAGTTCAAATGCAAGATACGTTTACATTCTTAGCAAAGAAAAATATACAATGACTTCTAGTGTTGATACAATTATTCTGTCAAGGATCCATTTATATAATATTTAATATACTATATTTTATCCTAAAATTCATGAACATTGTATAATTAAAAATACGGTGTCTCACTTAACATAAATTGGAATCCATATGCATACCTAATTTCGTAATCATAGACTTTATTTATTGGGGGATATATTAAAATCCTAAAAAATGATTTGTAATGAAAACATGAATTATCTTAATCATATCTAATAAAATGGTCAATGATGGTGAATAATAAGGCATGATATCATTTACTAGGTCATTACATGTCATACCCGACACATCATATAAGATTTGTTACTTTTAGGTATATTTCTACCAAAACCATGGACACAAGTAGTATAAATACAAGGATTTATTTCTTGGAATACAAAAATAATCTCTGAAATTTCAAAATTATATTATATTTTTCTATTCATATACCCATAGTATATCATTGAGATATGTTCTTTAATTTATGTTTTTTAAATCTAGTTTCAACTGTTTCTTCTAAACATAATTTAATAAAAAATATAACACCAGAACCCAAGAAGCCCATATTCTGTGCATTATATTATTACATAGGAATGAAAGAAAGGAATCAAATCCAGAATGACCAATTAGTATCACTTTTTTGGAATTCCATATTTTTTATATGAACCCATTTTACATTTGGAATTGTTAATCAAACATGATAGAAAAATAAAATTATTTGAACAGAATCCCTGAATTATTCTTCAAAGAATTATTCTTTACAACCAAGTAATTGGAAAAATAATATGTGGGAGATCTATCTATAAATTATGTTATGTAATGTGGATGAAATAAAGAATCATTGAGAAATAATCATCATGGAATGGTAAATTACATGAAAATATGTCATTTATCAAATAATTAGAGCATGAATATTATCTTGGGAAATTATAACAAATTGAATAATACCATGGAATAAAAATAGATGAATATGTAATGGTTGAATTTGTAATGATGGATGTATAAAACATATCACTGAGGCCTCCTATGAATAATTTAATATGGTAGAATATTAATTCCAAAAATTTAATAATTTCAAGGTGTTAGGCCAATAATCAAATTCTTTTACAGTTTCATGCCAATATTCATATAAATTGGAAAGGCCTTATCCAAAACCATATCTAGTATTTCTGCTAGGTCCAATAGGTTGAATACCCTAGAAGTGGGGGATTGAATCAGCTTATGACATATTAAAATGTTTTCTTCTTTTGATATTGCTTCACTGTTAGAAAATTTTCATTTATCTATCCCTCATGTTGAAATATTTGAACATATATGAAATCATGCACATGACATAGCTACTCATATTTGGTTCACAATCACAGGGAAACGTCCAAGGTGTATACAACCGAAATGTGCTGATTACCAAATTCACTATGGCTCACTACCAATAATGTGTACAATGTTTAGGATAGAACTTCCATTTCTAGGGTCACTATATTTACATGGTTTAGGTTCATCTCACGGAATTCCCACTGGTCACTCCTTATCCCACTTTATTTGGATCGCTGTCAGTGGAAAGGGTCACGACCTTCATCATCCATCACTAACTACTCTCGGAAAGGAATCAAATCACACATTATCAACTTTTATGTCAAACATAGTTTATGGACTTGTAGGTACCTTCAGTTGCATGAATTCTTCCATTCAAAACTACATATAGATGCTATGTTGATGTTCCTTTTTCACCTTTAGATGAACTCCACCTTCACGGGTACTGTTAGGTACAAAAAAATTCTTTTAGAAACATAATTGAAGGATTCACAAGATTCATTATGAAAATATTTATCCGCCTTCCTCTCTTTCATAGTTAGTATTGGGTATTGTATGTGGAACACCTCATATACGTATTGATAATGCTACTGTGAATTTCCCTTTTTCCACAGACTTCATCTACCTTCATGATCACATACCGCTACCACATATAGATTCTTCAAACCTCCGCTTCAAAACTGCTCATGTCCACATACTATTTTCTATTCTAGAACAACCGTCACTTTTGTGTTCTAGAGCTCTACCTCTATGAACCGCTTGTGTAATTATCCCTCTCACATACTAAATATTCTTCCTCCACATATTGATACAACTCTATCCCCATACAAGATATCCTTTGTAGGTTATGAGTCACCACAAAAACCATTTTCACGAACCTATTTCAGACATTGAAAGAATTCCGGAGAAAAATAAGTTATATAATGTTTTTTCATCTCAACCTTAATCGAGGGGATTTTATATTCTAATACATGCAATGATATCCTCAAAAACAGATAATCCATGTATTTCAACTGCTTCGATTCAGCCTCCACCTCATAGCCATCCTTCAGCTGCTGAGAACCCCAAGTCACCAGCGAACCATTTTTCCCATCTACTTCATGCATTTTCATTGTTCCTTTGTTGTATATATTCTCCACTAACATCAATCCATTCATGTACCGAATTATAGCAAACCCGTAATCCTTTTTTGGATTCATGAACCACATCGGTGTACACCAACAATTCTCATTCTCAATCATCTGGCTTTCTTAACAAACATAATCACATACAAAACATACTGAGGGGATTTTTCAAGATATTTTTTCCAAAAAATCCCCCCTATGTGTTTTTTGGAAACTTTTCTAATAATGAAGCATCACATTAGGATACCTCAACAATACCACTTCATATTTAACACACTATTCACGTTACGTGATAAATATAGTGATCAAGGATTTACTCAACACATAATCTAAGATCACATGAGAAATTATCAGCATGTGAGACAATAGTATTCTGAAAATATCAACAATGAACAACATCATTACTAGTCAAAATCTGTTGATAACATACAGATACATGGATACCAATGAACTAATTTCATCACGAACCTCAGCCATCATTATATCAAATCATTGATCTATCACTTCATGCATCATCATACATAATTCTACCCCTATATTATAACTCTTCCAAAATAGCTTTAGACCAGCATTAACCCCAATATCTCTACATAACAGCTTTTCCTGGTGTCTTTTCTCCCTGTTATCACATCTCTACTTAAAAACATCCCCCAATTCTTTTCAACCCTATAAGTCACACTTTCTCTCCATGTTTCAATGAACATGGAGGGCATATTAGGGTTGTCTCCAACCGGGTCAATAACATATATCTTCACATTTTGGAATGAGACATCATACCTTGGGGAGATGGGGATGCACATCCACACTTAGTCATATGGAGGATGTGGACATGACTCCCAAATCAAATCTATTCCATTAAAATGGTTCATTGGGAAAGTCCTTTGAATAATATATGCAAATTGTTTCTCTGTAGGAACATAATGGAACTATAAAATCCGTTTCTCCACTTTCTCCTTGATAAAATGATATTTGATTTTAATGTGATTTGTCTGTGAGTGATGAAATTGATTTTTTCTCAGATTTATAGCATATGAATTTTCACAATGGATTCCGATCGGAGATTTCACTTAAATTCCCATATATTCAAGTTTCTTATTGATCTATAATAGCTGCATGCGAGCTTGAGTAGCTGTAATGTATTCACCTTCTGTGGTGCTTAATGAAATGAAATCTTGCTTCATGATTAACTAAGAAATACACAACCCTCTACAATAAAAGTCACATCATTATGTTAATTTCCTATCATTTATTAATCCTTCCCAATTCACATCTATATATCCCAATAACTATGGATGATAATTTTCATTATACAATAAGAAAAAAAACATTGTACCCATTATATCCAAAATAATTTTTTTTACCAAAATCACGTGGCACTCCATGAGATTTCATTGATACCTCGCTACATGGAATGTGGCTAATACAATATCAAGCATTGGCACTGACATGTAAAATAGACATCAATGATATTCATGTATTCTTTGATATTAACTGGCGGGCCTTTATCATCTCATGAAAATTTCTACCTAGTAGAAACTGGTGTCATAATCTCTTTGTAATTACTTATTCTTAGCCTTTTCAAAACCTTTTTGGAATATATAGATTATGAAATAAATGTTACATTACTTCCATGTGTCAACTGTAATCCAAAGGAAAAATTACAGTTCTCCAATCATCGACATTTCAAACTCACTTTTCATGAAATAAAAAAAATTTCTGCATTGTTCTTTATCTTATCCAACATATATTATGGTATCGATATAAAGTGGCTCCATCAACCATTGAATATTTCGTTTGTTGCAATACAAATTGTAATCAAATCCACCATGCTAAAAACTAAGCTTCTTTAGAAACTAATCAACCCATGAATATCATGCTCATGTTTCTTTCTTGAAATAATATAAATCCTTCTTCATTAGAAAAACTATTTTCACCCTATCTTGAATGTGAAATCCATTTTGTGGGTCAATGTAGATTTCATTTTCCATAACTCCATTCAGATGTGCTAACATGACATCCAACCAGAAATAATTAAAATATTGTTTCAATGTTATGGCAATGAATAATATAATTGTCACCAGCCTTGAAATAGGTGTGAATGTTTCATTGACATCTACACACTGTATCTCGGAGTACCCTTTGCACAAAATTCGTTCTTTGTTTTGAATCACAACACCTTCATCATTCACTTTGTTCTGAAAAATCTATTCTGTCCCTATGATATTCTTGTCTTCTGGTCTTGAAACAATTTCCCACATTGTATTCATCTCATTTTGATCAAGCTCTTCATTCATAGCCTGAATCCAATTCTCTTATCCAGCATCATCACCAACGAATTTAGGCCCCACTTGTGATATAAATGAATCTTCTTGTATAGACTTAATCCTTCTTGTATACACTCATGCCATCTAATCACCAATTGTGTTCGGCCTATCAATTTCATCACTTCATGTTGGTCTTTCGGATGACACTGATTTATTCTCAACATCTAAGTATTCTTCGGAATAAATCTCTAGAGTTGGAGAATTTCATGATATGCTCATCTCTTGATTGATATACTCCAGAGTCTGATATTGAGTTTATTGAATATTATGTTCATTTTCTACAATATACAAATCATGACATTCAAATATTATACCCATATTCTTATTGATTCATTTATAATATTTTCATTTTTCTAGTAGTGAAGACATATCCCTTCATCCCAACAGAATTATCATTTACTATGTTTCCACATATTGAGAATGAAAAATTTACTTCCAAATAATCAACTATACTTAAATGATGTATTACTTCCTTACCATAACTCATATGGATTATTTTCCTCTTATGGACACAATATATCCTTATTTGAAGTGTATACTACTATCAGCACTACTTCTTTCGAAAATTTATCTGGAAGGTCATTCTCATTGAGCATTATTCTGACCATGTTGTTGACAATCTGATTTCGTCTCTCAAATGCTGCATTCTTCTATATTGTTCTTACTACTGAAACATGATTCCTTATTCCATGTTTTTTGAGATAATATTCCACTTGTCAATTTGTGAACCCTATTCCATTATCAGTTCGAATCGTTTGGATTTTCTGAAAAATCATCATTTCACTTTCTTGTCGATATATTGTAATGCAACCAAACACTTTATATTTGATGGTGATTATTGAAGTGAAAGCTATTCTCCAGTATTCTTAACTGAATGCAACATAATATCTCATCCCATCAATGAACCTTGGGGAAATTGTCCCACAAACATCAATATGCACCAACTCAAGTAATCTTGTTGACTGTTGGTCCTTTTGATTATATGTCTTTAAAATTATCATCCCTTGTTGGAAGGAATCACACGTATGTGTACGATCACATGATAAGATAGGGAGATTTTTGGTTGCATCGTCTTTTAACAGAACATCCACAAAACCATGGAATTTGTGCCCAAGTCACTTATTCCATAGCCTGTTTTCATCATCTTTGGACAGAAAGAACATATCTTCTTCTCCAGTCATGAGCTAGATATTTCTTTTATTAGGCATTCATTTATAGACAATAACACCATCCATTTCCTTGATGAATAATAATTTCATGGAAGTGCTTATGGAATGTACTGAGTCACAAAAATGACCAACACTAAGAAAGTTGTGACTATGCTGCAAATAAACCAAGATATCTTCACGTCTCATGTATTTTCCTAAAAAAATGTATTTTCCTGAACCAATAATTTTCAATCCCTCATCATTATGGAATATTAGCATAAAATATTTGTCATACCTGATTTTGGTTACTAGATTCATATTTCAAATAATATGGGAAGTGAATCAACTGTCAATTATCCATATCTCTATGCAATCTTCTTCCTTGAACGCAATTTCTATAAACACGACATGATAAACCCTTTTCTTTTTTACCCATGTCTTTGAATTCACAACTAGAATGGAATTATTATCTTGATCTACCACAGTATATGATGGGCCAACTTCAATATATAGAGTGAAAAATGGATTTTGATTTTGTATCTCACTTTATTATACTTTTGGCTACTTCTTATGAAAAAATTTTATTTTCTATGGAACATTCCACAACATTGTTGATGTGAAATATCATGACATATGCCAAAGTCCTTTACACCTAATACAATGACCATCAAATGATGACATATAACTTTTTTCTCTGTACGACCACCTGTGTTAGTCTTGTTCTCTTTGGTAACTTTTTTATATAGAACATACATTTAGAGAGGGTCCCATATTAACATAACTATATCATCTCATGTGAGGTACATTACTTTGTGGAAATAATGAACCACTAGTTTTGAATTGGGTTCTCTAATTTTTAGGATTTTTCTTCAGGACCAAATACATCCTCAATCGTGTACTGTGTTCCTGTGGATTCACTTGAACCATAATTGAATTCTGTTTTAGATCATTCCCCATACCATCCTTTTCATTCCAAGTGGATTTGTACATCTGTTCTGATGGACCACTAAGCTCAAATCTCATCTTCCCATTTTCCTATATGATCTTCTTTCCTAGTAGTTTTTCTGGATCATCCATTATTCATCATAGAATAATGAATAGTTCTTCATGTTGTTTGATACACTTGATTTGACCCTTTCTAGTTTTAGTCAAACTATCAATTTCAGTTTCCTGTTCTTTAATTTAGAGGTTGATCTCTACCACCATTTTGGGGATTTATGGCATTGAATACAATTTCTTTTCATTTGCTTTATCCAGCTCAAAATTCTCTTCGACTTACTACTATGTAAAGTTTATTTCATCACAGAAATTTTTTTTTGCTTTTTTCATTTGGATCTCAAAATATCTATCTCATATTGGGAAGCTTATAATTCATCCTGATGATTAAATCTTTTGTCTATTTATCCTTCATTATTAAAACATTATCCTCTTGTTAATGTAATTTTTGTAACACCCACTAATGCATCTTCTATATGATCCATACAGTCCTCCCACTCTTCAGCCTCAGATTTTTTGGAACATTCATCCTCTCTTCAAAGAAGATTTATATTTTTGAAGTAATTTTTTATAGTACTTCTCCTAAATTTCTCATTTTATGAATACATATTTTGGATATTTTCATCGTTTTCTTCATTTTAATAAGAATTATTCTTATGGATATTTTCTACAAATGCCAAATCTTTCTGCATTGAAAGAATAAAAATAGATGTCATACATTTAACAAAACCTTTCCCTTTTATTGAATTGGAGAGATAAATGACTTGACATCATACATACTGTTCTTCTATGGAAAATCTTCAACAGATATATTCTTCAGTAATTTAATTCCACATCCTTATACTTCCATTTTTAGGCATCATAATTATAATCATTTCTTATTTCCTAAGCTACAAGGGTACTATGAATATTATCTAGTGTCATCTCTTTTGGGGCTTTGCCTTCTAACACTGAATCTTTCGGATTGAGAAACATTGGATGTTTTCTTAAGATTAATTTCACAATATTTATATCTTCAATGTCTTATCCAATTCCCTACTTATCCTAGAAAATAACATTTATCCTATAAAATAATTCATCAAAAATATCATAGGGATTCATTTTGATATCCTCATACTAGTTCTATTGATCCTTTTGTTTTGCTTCTCTAAATTTGATGTCGTCCACATTAATGTTTAATAAATTTTCCACATTGAATTTGATGTTTTATAGGACATAAACTTTGTATAAATTTAATTTGATATCCCCTACCCCCAAAAGCATTTTTCCATTTATAATCAATATACCGAAATAAAAAATTCACTAAGGCTCACTGTGAATATTGAGTACAGTGTTAATTCTATAAATTATATGACCAGGACCAATTCCATTAAAAGATTCAGTGTTTTCTCACTACATTCTCAGGGGTCACTCTCTATGACTTTTTCTCTAGCTCACTACCGATGGAAAAGGTACCCATCTACCTCTTCCGTCGCTCAATGCGCTTGGAAAAGAATCCACTTATAGTTTATTGACTTGTAGTTCAATCATAGTTTATGGACATGTAGGCCTCTTAATTTGAATGTATTTTTTCATCCATCACTACATATAGATTCATTGTTGAAGTTTCTTTTTAACCTGCATATGAATTCTATCTTCCTGGGTATTGTTAGGTACTAAAAAATACTTTCGCAAAATGAATTGAAGCTTTTGAAAGATCCATTATTCAAATTTAAAACCACCTTCCTCTCTCACATAATGAATACTACTTTTGGAATGTCAAATCCCTCCTCTTCCCACTACAACCACTAATATCAATAGCCTTCATCTGTAAACTTCCACAGCCTTCACAGTAGCGTACCACTACCACGTACCGATTCTGTGGACCTCCTCTACAAACCATCTTCTGTCTGTGAACTGTTCTCTATTCAGAGATTGTCTTCACTACCGTGTACCCGAGCTATCTCTCTGTGTAACACTTATAGAATTCCCCCTATCATATACTAGAGATTGCTCCTCTGCCTACTGATACAACTCCTTCCTTGTATAATACTTTTTTTTGTGGGTAATGAATCCCCACAAACATCTTCAGAGGAAACCAATACCAGACAACACAAAATTACCGAAGAAAAATCTGTTCTCTAAAATTATTCAATATCCATAGTAATCAATGATTTTATATACTATTATATAAGAAATTACATCTATAAAAACCACTGAACCAAGATTTACAAAATCTTTGACTCGGCCTCCACTGCATACTGATCTTTCAACTGCCACGAACCAGAAGTAACTAGTGAACCATTTTTCTCAACCAATCTACCTAATGTAATTGTGTTTAAATTGTAGATATTCTCCGCTGACATCAGGACATCCATGTACGGCACCGCCGCTAACCCGTGAACCATTTTTAGTTTCATGATCCACTTTGACACATACTTCCCAGCACTCCACATACCTTTCACAGAACATGTTACTCGACCAATGAATTAGGGTACGAGGTTCTAATCATTATCTATTTTTATTTAATTTTTTCATACCATTAAATCCGATGAAGAAATAATTCCTTTACAAATAACAAAATCCCATTTTTGAGGCCATAAAAATCAGAAAACACAAGGAAACGACGCCACCTTAAAAACACCTATTCCCCAAACACCAACCATTCTCATTCTCGATCATTTAGCATTCTCAACAAACAAAATCACAACCAAAACATACCGAGCATATTCTTTGAGGGATTTTTCCCATAAATTTCCCATGAATCCTATTGATGAATTGAGTGGCTATAGTGGGGCCCATCAGTAAAAAATCCAAAGAATTCCTCTTATGTAGAGAAATCAATTTAATTAATAAAAAATGTGTCTTATCATAAAATATAAACATTGAATAAATAATATGATTTGGTCAATAATTCCCCAATGGAGGATAACTAAAAAGAATGGTATTGTTTTTTATTAATGGATATATAATTTATGTGTTATTAAAATATTCTTGATGAAAATAATCATTAAACATAACTATGTGTCACATAAAAATTTGATACATTTTAAAAATAATACCCATGAAAGAATAAAATTAAATTAAACAAACAATTTCATGATAATAAGAATATATAGGATAAGAAAATTCAATGGGATGTATAAACACCATATTTAAATTAATTAGTGAATATCAATAATTTCTTCTAAATTCAATGTAAATTGATATAAAAACTGTTAACTTTTGTCTTTCTTGTAATTTGTGTCTTTATATTACTGAATAATAAACTTTTGTACATTGTTTTTTAAAATTCATCAAAACAATTTTTATTGTTATAATTACTTTCATTTTACTTCATATAGTGATGTAATCCACTAAAGAAGAAATTATTCTTACGTTGGGTCTTTTGACCAAATTTGGTTCATGCATTAAATGGACATTAGTATATCAAATATAGTAAAAACATTGATTATAAAAACATATCTAGAATAATATTAATGTAATTATTATCATATATATATAAAATTTGTATATTTAAAACGAACGATGAACTATGGTTATAGAAAATGAACCAATATTACAATCATTTAGATGATAGGCCATACATACACATGAGTTACATTCGAATTTCTAAATTATTATTATAGAATGAAATTAAATTAAACAATTATATTAAATTATGATAATTTTATCATAAATTCCATTTTATTATAAATATTTTCCTATATATATAATTAATCTGATGTTAAAATAATCACATCACGTCAGGGAGGTGGCAGTCTACACGTCGATGACCGACGTTATAACGTTTTTCTATTTGAAAATTGTAATTATTAAAATGAAATATTATGTTTCCAGAAAGGTACATTTGTCATTAATGTTTAAAATCCTATATTTATATCACATATGGTTAATTAAATACAAATTTATATGTTCCATGTTAGTAACAAAATATAACATCACATTGTGGAGGCGGTGGCCCACATTTCACAAAATTATGTTAATATTATTTACAAAAAATAAAAATTATAATACTATTTTTTAAAAAATAATTAATTAATAAAACATATTTAATATATTTCATAAATATATTATACAGATAGTGTTTACATCATAATTCACATTCATATTAGGTGGTAATGGAATCAAATGACAACATCATTTGATGAGGCAATAGTTCACTACACAGAAGAATGGTATGTTTGTTACCAATTAGAGGGAAGTGTTTGTGTGTGTATGTTGTAACCTTAAAATATAAAATATAATTATATTGAGGATACTATTTTTCATATATATGTTTGGAATAATTGTAATCTAATGAGTGGAATGAAAAATAAAACTAAAGAGATTGGGGAATGATGTTACCCCTTATTCAGTTAACTCATTTTGGTGTTCACCAATGGGATTCTAGGGATGGATTTATGAAAAAGTATAATATTCAAGAATTGGTTTAATGATATTGAGTATTTTTATGGTTAAATCATGGTCAATAAAAGGAGGTTTTGGTGGAGTGAGGAAGTGATTGAGTGTCTGCCTTTTTATAGTTGGTATGAAGTGAAAATTTTCTAAATACCAATAGATAAGAAGCAATGGGGTGGATACAATATCTCATGTTCTTATAAAAAGTAAATGATAATGGATTAAAGGGGAATAATTGTTGATAAAAATCACCACAAAAAATTATGTAAATTATTATTTTATTTTTCATTAAATTATACGATTACATAGTTTTCACATTTTTGTTTTTATAAATGTATATTGTTTTATAAAAAAATTAATTTAACCATTTAAAAAATTAAAGTCATATTATCTAGAAAATATGTAACCAATTAATTATAAATATTATATACATTTTATAAAATATAAATCCAAATTATTTCACATTATTTTTAAACCAAACCGTTGTAATGACTAAAATACTACATAAATCATTAATGTGCTAACAATATTTTTACAATAAAAGGGTTGAAATATTAAATATAAAAATTCAATTGGTTTATTAATAGAAACAATTATATTTTTATTTACCATTAACAATAATTTTCTGTGATATAGTGTTTTTATTAGTTTCAAATCATGTAATAAAATATCATCTATTGGAATATAATATTAATTTCAATTTTGACATTTACGAATGTGTATTAATTAAAAAATATAAAAAATAAATTATAATTAAAATGAATTAACATTATAACTGTGTAAAATGATATATTAATCTAAAAATATTAGTGTCTCTAATTCAATCAATTTACATTCCTTTTACTATTTTCAGTAACATTTTATTTAATTAATTATTAACTAGAGAATCTATGCGTTGGTACTTCTAAAGCATTTTATGTAACTGAATCCTCTTAAAAAATTTATGTTAATTTTTTATGATTAAAATAATAGATTTATATTTAAAATGGATATGTATAACGTAAAATATTACCTTCTCGATATCATAATGTTTTATAAATTTTGATCATCAGAAAGAATCAATTTTCACTTTTTCCCTTATATAACATTTCTTAATGGTAAATTTCAATAATATATAAACCATTAACTCAAAACAAAAATCTAAGACGATATATGGTCAAAATGTCTGCAGAAAATGGAATTTTGAAAAGTTTCTTGGTCATTTTGGCTATTATATTTATGTTTTCATACCTTGTAATATTTAATATTACCTTAATCATCGTAATTAATATTTGTAAATTATAAAAATATTTATTGTCAAAAAATAAAATGAACTTGTTAGAATAAAAATAAAATTATTACTAATGTTTTTTTTTGTTTTTTTAATTCTGTAAAATGATTTGGGAACATAAATTTTAACACCAATATTGAATATGTGCTGAAAAGAGGGGTTTTAAGGTAAAAACACTCAAAATTTCAAAAGGTCATCATATTAAATTTCCATATAAAAATGATTCCAATGAACAAAATTTGATTAATATATGAATAATTTATCTATTTTTTTACATTGAGAACCATTTTAAAATATAATTTATCAATAATAATAATTTAATTAACAAGGTTTTATTTAACTAAAATATAGTAATTTTTAATATTCATCAAAAATGGAACATCAGAAAGAAATACCAAAAAGTTACCCTAAACTGATATTTTACATTATAAATTAAAAATTTTAGTATATTTTGAGAAAAGATATTATAATGGGGATGTATTTTTCCAAAATAGGTTCTCAATTAAAAGGTGGTAAACTCGGCCTTGTGTGAAATGCAAGCTAACTCAGTATTTTGGATTGAATAAGCATAATTTTATGTTTCTTATAATAATATATATTAATAGAAAAATTATTGTAAATTATAAAATTGTTATATATTATGGTTTTATATCAAAAGTTATTGTCCATTATTGTAACTATCGGTAATGTCTCAAATAGGTTATTATGATAATATCTTGATGGCCTAGGTGATGATATTTTATGATACATTTTTCCTTAATGGAGTCATTATTGAATATATTATATAAGAAACATTCTTATATTTAGAATTCATTGGAATTCTCTAGGAATGGTATATCATCTTGACTGAAATCCAAGATCTCAGAAAAAATCTATTTCATTACATCCCATGATACTTCTAATAAATGAATTCAAACATGAAGAAATTCTAGGACAATATTTCACTAAAATGTGAGGGGATCACAAAATCCCACAACAATTGTATAGTTACCACATATAATGAGATGATATATTATACCTTTATATCATCATGAATCTATATAAGAATAGATATCTCATCAACATCGTCAAGATGATACATTACAATAAGGAAAACATGATCACATTCATATGACGATGGATGATATTACATGAACACCGAAGTGGGGTCTAAAGAATGGATATTCTTCATCTCCACCACATTATTCCGAGACCAGGGAGAGTGATGAATTGTAGATATCACATAAATAATTTTTTAATTAATAATCAAAATATTGTATTTATGTAAAAATAATATATGTTTCAAAGAAATATTTAATGAGGCATTTCTCAACATCATGAAAAATAGGATCGTTAAAAGATTCATTAAGAATTAATAAAATACATCACACCATCATTATAAATATCTATATATCCATTTCATCTAAACATCACTACGTTGACACTATCTATACATCCACATTTATTAAATATTTCACATTACATTCATAATGTTAAATATTTCAACCCCCCCCCCCTCATGGATTCAAAAATCCTTTACTATCACCTTGAAATTCAACCATGGATTCAATATAATTATTCCAATTTTTTTAATTCTCAAACAATTTCATTTTAAAACCCATTTAAAAAATATAGCATTAAATATTTCATATTTACACCATTAATGAGTCTTTTGGTATATTTTTACCAAACCAATCCTTTTAATATAAAATTATTTTTGGAATGGAAATTATTTGTCAAAAAATTAACGATATTTATTATTAAAAAACACGGTTTTCAGAAATTATTTTAAAAAAATCCGATATTATTAAATATAAAAAAACTACGAATATTTTTATTGAATCAATATCAATATTCTTCCGAACTAACCTCACAAAATTGAATTATTTTTAGAATAAAATATAAAATGGTTTGCATTTTTGTTATATTATAAATAGGAATGGATTGGTAACATAATATATTAAACAATAAGCCAACCCATTATATTTCCTAGATTCACTTCCCAATCAATTTCAACAATTACTCAAATCATACCGGTCTATATTTGTAAAGTGTGAGAGTTGTAGTGTTTTGATTATGACAAAAAAAGTAATATGTGAATATCAATAAAAAATATCCTCACAAAGAATATTAATAAATTTTATCATCATGGAAATTATAACTCACAAAAAACCATTTATCAATTTTCCTTGTTAACATGTGCTTCGTCATGATGTGATTTTGATCAATAACATTCCAAAAAACATCATTTTCTGCCCCATATTGTTTATCTCATGACAACCTATTGAGGCAAAAACATTATTAATATCCTTATATCATACCAATACCCAATTAAAATAATTTATTTAATGGGAATTTAGTATCCTTTAGGAAAAGTCATCCAATAAGAAATTTTTTAACAAACCATCGAATAATAACATCCAAACTGATATTTAAACAGATTCTCGACAATTCAATATTGTGTTAGCGATATCAAAGTTAATATGAAAGGAACCTAAGAATCCAAATAAAATTTTTTATCAACTGAGCAATGTAATTAACAATAATAAATTTATATTCATGAATAAAATCCTATAAATAAATAAATAATAACATATTAGTATTCAATGAGATGATAAAAAATATCAAATTAATAGATATCTCCCAAAACCAAAATACATGTGGTCCATGAATACCCACCATTTCCTAGGTCACCTTATCTTGAGAACCCTTGTAATAAATCCAAAAGTAATATTATGAGAGTTTGATCACAAAATATATGAACATAGAGGATGAAAACACCAAAAAAATATGAATGTTGTGCTCTATGTATCCCAATAGGGTTTTTGAAATGAGAAGGTACTATTACATCAATACATCATTAGGTAATAAAAATATCGTGAAATAGGAGTAAAATAAATGATTATAAATATTTTCATTTATGAATATAAAACTAACCCAATGAATATTATTTTAATAACTTATCTATTTTTTAAAATCTATATTTTAACATTGTAATAAAATTTATAATTCCAATAAGGAAAGTATAAATTTAAATTATACAAAAACAAATCCATTTTTTAAATCCTATGAAAACCATTACATAAGATAAATTTATAATTAAATTAATAAAACACACAGAGGTTGTTATAAGTATTACCAGAGTCAATATGATATAGTGTAGGTGTATCATGTAAACAAGTAGAAAATAAATCGTGCAAGGATACTCTAGTGAGAAGTAGTGACAAAGTAATAAACCATATCTTGAGTTTCAAAAATATGTATATAGTTTTATTCCCATGATCAAATATAAATTCCAACATATTCAAGCTAATTAATATTTTTTTACTAATAATCGGGATTAGGGATACTCTAAGATGTCTCAATCAAATAATTTCCACACCCACCCACCAAATTGGCCACACATCCAATGCTTGATGCTAACATATTATCTATGAATCGACTTGTCTAAGTGTGATTTTACATGTTAAGTATATTTAAATGTTAACTCATAATATTACTAGGGTTTCAATGAACATTCAATGAACTAGATTGAAGTAATCCTAATTGGAGGATTATAATTGGGATCCTTATTAGATTAATTATTTGACTATACCCACATGTTCATGTATCATTATTATTTTTCGTTACACTACACCATGAAAGCCATAAATTCAGTAAAATCAATTTTAATACCCTTTAGTGGATAGTAGAATAATAATGTAATCCACATCATGGGATTATCACAATATTGGATAATCAAAATCCGCCGACAAATATATCAAAAATCATTAATTTAATTTTGAAAACAATTTACATAATTTCAAATTCTAAAGTGTTTCTATAAATTTTCATATCATAATTCATTTTTATAATTTCAAATGGTCCTTTAAACCCATGATTTCACGAAACCATTCCATTTTGGAATTCAAACAATGGATTCAAAATAGTGATTTTTCTAAATACAAGACATCAATATGGTAATTTATTCCATAAGAATAAACATTTTATTTTAAATAAATATAAATTGAAAACAAAAAATAAAAGTTAAATTCAACCAAATTGGGATATTCGTTATTTAAAAATTTCATCCATTTAATTATATATACCAAAAATATCATATTCCTTTCTGTTTTATCTAAATATCCTTTCAGAATCAATTTTATGGAAATCAAATTCACCATGAAATTAATCAATTTATAAAATACAAATGGTGATCCATAATATGATAAAATAAATAAATGATTTTTAAAATTCATATAAAAAGCTAAAGGTAGGTTTAATATAGAGATTAATGATCAAAATTGATAGGATATATATTAAATTGATGAAATAATTTTTAAAATTATCTATAATTAAAGACATAAAATTGGATGTAATCTAATATTATTGACAACCTTCATGAGGGTGTGAGATGATTGGATCATAGTGAAGTTCCAATAAATAAGAAATACATTTCATATAATCGAACCATGAAAATTAGTGTCAAATACTATAGTGAGAAGTTAATTTGGAATGGAAATGAAAAATAAGGTAGAACACAATAGGGAAGAATTTAACCAGAAGAGTACATCATGGTGAATGTCTAGGAACTATAGTAGAGAAGAAACCACCATAGTGTATCATTGAAACTATGTTAGAATTTTTCTCTTTGGAACTAAACCATAAAATAAGACACATGAATATGGTGCCATAATCATATCCAATGAGCTCAATATACTAATATGGAATTGGAATCATTAGTTCATGACCACTAGAGCATAGAACAAGTGTCAAGAGATATAATCTTATCTGTAATATTTCTTCAGAACATTGTAATTGAGCCATTCTATATGAAGAATCAGTATTAATAAGAGTTATATATATGATATAGATCCTAAAAAACCATATCATCCAAATATAATAATTATAAAATTATATATCTATATAATGAATATAAAAGTACATTAGAGGCTATAATTTTTGATGAAAAATATGATGAAAATGGATTATTCTTATGCTAAACACAAATCTTTGGCATACTGTAAGACATCAAGGAAAAGAAAAATTCAAATATTACTATATAGTGATGGCTATTGTCCATAATCCATGGTTGAGTTCTCTTCGGAGAATCCCTTATCCCAACTTCATGGAATCATCACTAGTGTTATGATGAATCAGAACCTGTAACCCAAAATAACAACCAACTCCTTGTGTTGTGTGGCCCATTGTTTGGCGGTGTTGTAATATATAATTTAGCTTATAGTTCCCAAAAATTTAAATTGTTGATTCCTCAAGAATTCAAAACCATATAATGTCTTTCATGGACAAGGATCATCTAAAAAACTCAATGATATGAAGAATAGTAAACATTAAGAACCATGAAACATTACTGAAATAAAATGATATGGTGTAGTAATGTGTTTCTCTAGTCTAGTTGAAAATGAAATCATTATCCTTGAATATAAGTGGGCTATCACCTCTATGAAATAGTATATTCTATTTCCCATCAACTCTATTCATGGATGGTCATTATAATAGGTTTCATAGAGATATAAATTGTTTTTTTAAATTTCTTAACACTATTAATGAATATTGGAAATATTATTTATACTATGAGTATCAATCAATAATTTCAAATTTATACATTTAAAAAATTCATAAAAAGGTGGAAAATTAATTCATACTATTTAATAGAATTTCATCCATTTCCAATACATTTAATTGTATTCAATTGTATTTTTCAAATTAATAAAACCTAAAATTTTTCATTGAAACTATGAATTTATATTATTACAACAAAACAACATAATAATTTTCTTTTTATTATATAATGTTTATTTAGGGGTTTGTCTAACCCCCACCATGAAAAAATATATAAAATAATTAAATGGATCATTGTATATATGTATTTAATGATATTATAAAAAATAAATAAGTAATTTACTATTCTATATTTCTTCCATTTTATTAAAAAAAATTATTATACTCATTAATTAAGATAGTAAAAGTCATTTAATATAATACATAGAAAAAATAGATTTCCTGGATTGTATATTTATGAAACATAAAAAATCATATAGAATGAAATAATAACAATATAATTAATAATATATCATATTTTATTTTACTATATCTTTTCCAAGAATGGGTAAGTATTGATTTATATTTGTGAAAAATATAGTTATTATAAAACTAGTTTATGATGGTAAATATTAATATCATTTGATAATGATAATATATTATAATTAACAAAAATTCATGTTAAAAATAATTATAAATTATGTTTATAATAATTTTTAGATATGATTTATGTAGATAAATATGTGATTACTAATAAAAATATATTTAATGTTAGACAAAGTTCAAAAGTGGATGTCAGGAATTAATGAAACTGTTTTTTGACAGATATTTTATTTTAGGATTCATATTTATTACTATGATCCTTGATAATGTTAATAAATATTGATTACATCTAAATTTATTTATTTCTACATATTTATTTAATTAATGATGTTTGAGGACCCAAATAGTATTCTATATTTATTTGTATTTTTAGTGACAAGATACCAATATATTAATTATTTTTTATAACAGAAAAAATTATGTTGAGTTATAATTATTCTCCATATGTGTAATTATCAACTAATTGGTTCTATCCACACAAAATTTTTATGTTATGGTATATTATGTTTGAATCTAATATAATGTTACTGTTTAGTTTATTTTTTAACATTATAAAATAAAAATTCCCAAAAACTATATTATTTCAAAGAATATTTATCATCCTCATAAAAGATTGATTTCCCAATATATATATATTTTCCATCCAACCAATGTTCTTATTTATATCTGTAAGTAAAATTATTTTTTAATTATTTTTACACTTATATTTCAATTTGACATTTAGAAATAATAATTTTTTATCCCCTTTAACATTGTGGGTTTCAATAATGATACATTAAATTATTTTCATTCCTTTATCATTTTCTTCATTTTCCACATAACATTTCATTAATTTAGTGTTTATATATTTTTATATATATCTTATTATTTCCCAGTTTTTAATATAAAAATTATAAAAAAATTTGAAATAAAATATTCATGTAGAATATATATTCGGAAAAAACCAATTAAATTGGATTTTATAATAACATTAAAAATAATTTGGAATTTGTTTGGTTCCTCTTCCATTTTCTCCACAATTTATAAATATTTATTTCTATAGAAATTATTACTCAAGAATTACCCATTAAATTCCCATAAAATATCTCAAGGAACAATTATAATTTAAATCCATTTCATCCTCTTTCTATCTTAGTCATTTATTTTTTATGATTTTCCATAAATTGTATTTCATTGTTGAAAATTTGATATTTAAATACATTTTTTTGAGTGTGATCACAATGATTTCTAAATGATATTTAATATATATTTTATCTAATTAAAAATTTATCTTTTATCTATATAATAAAGATACTATATTATATATTCAGTGTTATATACAAGGAATTTTTTTTACATTGGATACCGAATTATCTTTCATGGTTTTATTATTTTTATTGATGAAATTTTGAATATTTTATTATGTGATTCCTTTTCAAATGGATATGTAAGAAAAAAATACATGTTTACATAATTATATATTTTTTATTGATATTACATATAATACATATATATGTATGATAATTCTTGGTGAAAAATATATCTATATAATGAATCAAATAAGATAGATATATCATAATATATTAGTTTTCAGAAAAAAAATTATTTTCTAAAAAAATTATTTTCTATTGAGTTTTCTCACATTTCAATGTGTGTGCATAATGATTTTTTCACAATGTCATGTGAATAAGTAGTTGAAATAATGGTTATATATTCATATCATTTTCCATATTTTTATGTTTCTATAAATTTTATGATTTTTTATATTTCATATTTATGAATCATTTGTAAGATATTCAATAAGTTTATGTCATGCTCCCATAAATAATGAATATTGATTTCATATTATTAATAAAGTTGTAATTTATATAACTATAGGATATTGAAAAAATTAATAATATTTTTAATTATTAGACCATGCCATATTCCAATTATGATCAATACATTTTTAGGTATGACTCTTTTATCTGTCCTTATTACACTCATGGGACTATCTTATTATCACTAAAGTTATTTGACTATTTTATCTTATAATTACCATTACTAGGGATCTAATTTACCACATTTATAATTATTTATTTTCAATGGTAAATTTTAATGTTAAATTTTACTAAGTGTCTATAAGAAAATATTGAGTAGAGAAATTTTGGGATTTGTTTAAGTATTATGAATAATAAATTAGTCGATTTTATATTTAAAAAATAACCATTAATTGAAGAATAAATTTAGTTTGTTAGTTAAAATTTTTCCTTATGATTCAATACTATAAACCTAAAATAACATTAGAATATAATATAATAACATTTCTTCATTATTTAGTTTAATTATGAGATGAATGCAATATCATTCTCTAAATTTTTTTAAAATTGGGGATTAAAAATATTTTGAGATTATTATGTCATTTTATAGGGTAGTAAATGTCACGAAGTGGTCAGAAGATACGATTGATATTTTTATATATTTATTTATCACTATATATTTTATTCAATGTAATATTATCTATTTTATAGATAATTATAAAAAAAATCAAATCCCAATGGAAAACACTATGTAGAGGATTACAACCTAATGTTTTGGTAAAGTTGAGATTTTATGGTTCTCCATGAAATTTAATCTTTATTTGTATATTTTAATTTTGAAGATGATATACAATAGATTCACTAAGGTGTAATAAATTTTCAAAATGTGGTTTGAGTATCGACTCACTCATTCATCTACATCATGATCAGTGGGCCTTATACTAAACACATTATTATACAGTCGTGTGAGATATATATTAATTAATCCCATTATCTATACAATCAGTCATGAATGATTTCGTATGTTATTTAATTATGTTATTATGTATGATATTTTCCAAAATTAATAATCTATAATAAAAAATTATTGATTTATATCTAATGACAATGTAATGTAATAATTCATAAGTGTGTGGGGTTTCGAGGTTCAATTATCCATAGAGTAATTTTTGAATAATGAATTAATGGTGTTAATTTCTCATCACTTTTGATTACCTCTTATTTTTATTTTTAATTTGTGAATCCAAAATGAATCAAGTTCATAATGGATTCCATTGAAAATGTAGATATTATCCCATTATGAAATATTACATGATAAAATCTGATGTGAGAAACCATTTGATTTTGATAATCCGACTATCAAGAATCATGATTGTTAATGTTATCATAGTTGAATTAAAAAACATAACTAATATGAAAATTATACTGTCTCATGGATATTTAGATATGAATTATGATGATAAAAACAATTTTAATTTTCCTTTATGATATGAATTTAGATGAATCACTATTTAATTAGTCTCAATAGAACTGTGTTATTTTTATATATGGAAAATATGGAATAATATAAACTCATTTATGTGAAAAAAGGAAATATTTATTTAAAATAATAAATGTAATTAATGATCAAATAAAAATTCCTTTTATATTTCATTTACATTAATTCTAAAAACATGTTCATTATCCATGTAAATTCTCAAATCATAAGAAATAATTGTGTTAATCCCATGAAACATCCATGTTAGGGGAAGTAATATTCATCTAAAACTACTAATGTGATTTATAAAAAGATATCAAAAATGGAACAATGATAAATTACTAAATAACTATTTATGTTGTATTTATATCTCGTTTAGTCTACTCCTCTATAACTATTAAATCAATAAGTCCACCATAATTAATAGATAATAAATTGTATGAAAGAAAACATATCGTCAAAATGATTTTGTATCTATACATTTTAAAATATATATTTAAATAATTATAGTTATTTTACCCTCCAAATTAGTATTATAATTCATTAGATAATGTTTTATGTTATATTAGGAATGTTTTTGAAATATTAAAATAAGAAGAAAGATATTGTTCCTGATATATAAATAAAATCTAAAAATCAACCCATGATCCCAAATTAAGGGTGACAATTTAATCATTATGACCAAAATACATCCCATTATATTGGTTTATTTATTCACATATGGTTAATAAAATACCAAAAAATCGTTATATTCTTATAATGAGGAATGAGTAGAGTTATCAATTCATACCTAGTATATAATGGATAAATCATCCCTTGAAATTAAATCTATAGATTTTATCTATCTTATTATAACCCTTAACAATTTAATTAGTTAATAATAAAAATTATTTCTTGTAATAAATTAATTTGTGTGGTGGTGAGAGAATGTATTGACATTAAACACCTCCATTTATTGAGATTAAATTAATTTAATCTAATAGATTATTCAAAATGTATCATCAAACGAAAATAAAACCCTCATACATTAAAATAATGTTTGACCATCATAATATATATGGAATATAATGAAATAACACATTATGAATTAGGTAATGAAAATGGAATGAAATTAAATTGTGTAGAACACACCTCTCTTATGAAGCTAATTTTTTCATTCATATAAAATATTATTCATTATAAGGGATTTCCATTTTGGACGTAGAAGAAGAACATTATTGAAACACCCTTTGTTTTTATGGACCACATTATCGAATAAATTAAAATTTCGTTTACATATTTCAATGAAAAATGTTAATGAATCCATTCTCATGGAACTAAAATATTATACGTTATTTAGAACACCGACATAGTGTGTAATACATGCAACAATGAGTTGGCGTATTATAAATGCAACACCGATGATTCAATGAAACATATTTTTATTGATAAAATTATTTAAATGAGATAATTAAAACATATATATTAAAAATTATTATATGATTATTAATAAAAATGTTCATAATGTTTTTTATAACAGTTTTATATATATATAACAAATTTATAATAAATAATATGATTTTGTTAAAGTCCTTCAAGGGTTTAGATTATTTTTATCTTGAATTAATCACATTAATATTCCTTATTTTAAAAGTAGTAAAATTATTTCAAACACATTTAGTAATTTAATATTATAAATTATGTATCATTTTTTAATTTACAATTTTAAAAATATCATTGGGTGAATGTTTTGAATTTTTTTTAAAACATAATTTTTGGATGAATAGTGAACACATCAGATTTTAATTGAAAACAAATTTCAATTTATTTTATTTAAATAAATAATTATATTTTAATTGGAATTAAAATTTAATTATATATTTATTTATAAATTATCCAAATATTTTTCATTATAAAAAATTTCACTTTTAATTGGATATAAATATTTCTCAATCATTACATATTTTTAACATTGAAAACTTGCATTGTTGACCCAACAATAAGATTAATTTTAAATTTATTTCATCCAATATTATAATTAAAATTTGAAAAAATGGAATCCATATTCTAATAAATAAATTATAATTTCTAATAAAGTAACATTATTATTGACCATAAATATTATGGAATGTGATAAAAATTAGTTACAATGGTTAAAAGAAACATTTTGTTTATAATGTACTAATCCATAAAAATAATATCAAAAATGACCTACAAATATTTACAACACCCATTGTATGGTAATTCAACTTGTATTACTAAGGTTTTTTATGACTTTGTTTAAGTAAAAATGTGGGTACACCTAGCTTGTTTTCAAAAAAAAATTCATATTCTTTTTCCTTCGCAATAAAATGACACCACCTTTACCAATTTCCTCACAACTATCATACCACATGACCTTCTAAAAATCTTCTAAAATAATCTACAAACATCACATAATTCATTGTTAAGAATTCGCTTGTGTTTATGGTAACTCAAGGATGCCTTTTGGCACAAACCTAAAAGAGCTACATGATTAAGAGGTAATGTCTTCTATCATTCTCCATTCATTTATTTTCCTTCTCCCCCACACCACTATATTTTTTCGATACATATATTAAAAAAATTTACTCATTATACTAGTTTTTTATGATATGGGTTTTACCTAAACATATAGACACCACCGTATTATGGATATCAAAAATACTTTTTATGTCTACAACAAACAACCACTTCACTAAATAATGATTGTTAATTTCCCTATTACATCCTCACATGGTGGACAACATGATCAAAAATATGTTTATATATTTCTTATATAATATTTATTAATTATTTAATCTTCTTTATTCATTAAAAAAAATATGTTATACATTCCATTTGTGGTGATTATAAACATTTAATTTGAGGAAGTGTGGACTACTACTTCCTCAAAAAGATGTGATTCGGTCAAACAGAACATGGAATGTATTAAGGATGTGTTTAGTGAAATTATATAAAACATATAATAATAAAATTATAATAAAATTATATTGTATACATATACATTATTATATGATTTTCTTTCTTTATTTGAATATGATAATTAAAATGAAAACAACATGCATAAGTACATATGACTTATCGTCTGAATGAATGGTGTATTAAATTTCATACTACATTATGATATATATTTTAATAATACACATAATATTTATATTAATGATATTTATATTATCATTTACATTCAGTAATCATGATATAAGTATAATTGCCAATGATATTTAATATTAATACACAGGCAAAGAAAAAAGTGAATATTACCCAAAGTTAAAACATAAAATACGATTGTTAACAAGAGGGTAATATAAGGTTATAATATAATAATATATGGTTTTTTGTTTAATAATAATCTAATAAAAAATAATTATTTTAAAATTATAATTATTATATTGGATGATTTTATGAGTATGAAGAAATTAAAGTCAGAAGGATATTATATTTCATATCCTGTTTTATTCACTTAAGAAACATGCTATGTTTGCCACTCTTTCCGTTTTTTTGGTGTATATTATAATCATGATTTTATTATGTTTATATTATATCTGTATTTATGGGTATAAACATAATCATTTTATGAATTTTCATTATTGTGGGTTCAGTTTCAAAAGATACCAAATAGGTATGAAAAGTTTAGTTTCAATTTCCCTTCTTCAAGACTCATGTTTTGTTATGAACATAACCTCATTTTCATGGTGTATATACTTACATTTTAAATGTTATATCATGAATCACCTTCATTTATTTTTATTTTAATATTCATTTATTTTCCATTCCATACATGGAGAGTATGATCACACGTTACATGGTTATAAGACATTATTGGGACAATGTCATCACTTTTCGAGATTGTTTACATTTATGCTTCCTTGGATGTATTCTTCTGATCCAGCTCTCACGAATTATCATTAAATTCACTATCCATTATTTATTAATTATATACTCATGTTTTAGTACCATTATTCGATTCATTGAAAATGATGATAAATTTTTATGATAAATTTGATAGTCTATCTTTCTTCACTCATAATTCTAATTTATCCAAACCCCCATGTTATCAAAAATATATTCAAAATATCCTTGAAGATAATATTGAAGGAAGAAGGATGCGAGAAATATTACATTTTTTTAAAACCTTGCTCTATATGTTTTCAAATATATTTAGAAAGAATATTTTTTAAAAATGATTTAGGTTAAAAAATAATATTTCATGATGAAATTATATATTCCTCATGAAATGAATTTAATGATTATTTTAAAATTATAATACCCTCAAATATAACAACAATTAGGGTTACTCATTTATTTATGGTGAAATTATTCAATATATCATTACAAATTAATTATCTAAATGGGTTAGGTTTTTATGGAATGATTTTTATGAATCTAATTTCAATTTCATTAGTTATATTATTTTGAAATATGCTTCCTTTATTGTGTTCTGTTTATAATGAAATGATTATGAAACCAATCTCTTTTCAATATTTTATAATATGATTACCAGTTTATAATACCGATTTTATTTCCTTGGTAATGATAAGACTATTTATTATCTTATAGAACATGTATAAATGATTTATATTTGATATATATAGGAAATATATATCTCTCTAATGGATTGGGTAATGAATTATATCTCATGAGATATAATATAATTTTCATGAGAAAGAATCTTGACTGCTAAGATGTCCATGATAGTGAAACAACACTACCATTATGGTGTTAGGAGTGATTCGTTCTATAAATATTGATATGGGAGTGAAAAATGACTTACAAGATGGTATGTAATGTGAACCTGTACTACCAATATGTTCTTGGACGAGATTCCATGGATATTATATAAATCAAATTATAAGCTTACGTGTCTTCCATAATTACACATTTTCAAAATATGTTTTTCTTTCATGTATTATTATAATTTTTTTGATTTGATATATATCTTATGAACATCCAATATTGATACCACGATTACCATTATGATACTTGATATACAAGGTAGGATCTTATATTTTTGGGATCGTCTTCTCATATCCTTAAAATCATGTTTATGCTTACAGGTCTCCCTTGTTTACCCTAACTAGAAATATCACCTCACCCCATTTTAGGTTTCATTTCCCTATGGTTATAATGATATGTATAAGTCTGAGGTGTCTATGAGGGCTTCCAGTCAAGAATAACACTATTTGAGGTGATCTATCTCATTTATGTAGTAGTGTTTATGTTTCAATGTTTTGAAAGGAAATATACCAATTACAATCTTTGGGAATCTATTGTTATAATGTATAAGTAATTCAAAAAAATTACGTAATGTTTATGTCTTAAAATTGAGGGTCTGTGTAGTTGTTTTTTGATAAATTATATAAGAAAAACATTGTGATAATCATAAATACTGGTATTGGTATAAGCCTTTGGATAAGGAAAATTATTAGAAAATGTCCTAGAATTTTTGTGAAGGATATAGTAAATGGTTTTCTATAAATACATCAATGTCATGATTCTTCAAGTGCGCATGGCTCTGAAATAGATGTACCTTGGGGAAAAAACTCAAACAAAATGTTCCGGACATGACATGAGGTATAATTGTACAGTAAAACTAGCCTAACACCACACCTAGTTTTACATTACCAAGGGATATGCTTTTAGAATTCAAATACACGTTATGTACATTAGGAATAATTTAAATATAAGTTCTCCATGAATAAACTAGTATAGAACTAAGGTTTCATATATTAAGGAATGATTCATATGTTAGACATCGTTTACTTTATATTTCATGATTATGATATCTATTTATAACTCTATGATGTGAAGTTTAGTCAATTGATGGAACCTGAATAAACCAATTGAATGGTGATTATGACAAATAGTGACATGATTACCCTCCCGAGGAAATGAATTCAATTGGAGATAAAATTAAAAACCACGTTACTAATCTCAAACATCATCAAAATTTTATGAATCATAGTGTGATTCCAAATAAGAAATCAAGAGAACTGTATTCTATTGTGTATTTCTTGAAGGAATTTCCACCATCTATGTCGGGGTATTTTGATCCACTGGTTTATAAATAATGGATAAGAAATATTGAAATGATATTATACATTAAATATTGTTTATAGAATTAAAATTTCATTTTGGCTATTAATTAGTTAGAAGAAGAAGAAAATTAGTGGTGGGCTCTTGTCAAGATTATGAGGTAGAAATACGAGATTGAATGCATGGAATGGTTCATGGTTAGGAACATATTTTTCAATAATTACATTCCATGGTTTCTTTGAAACAAGATGTAGAAATAGTTACTTGAGTTGAACACAATGGATGATGAATCTATTGGTTCCAACAAAGGCAATTTCACATGACATGTGAGGTATGCTTCAAGAATTATCATCCAACCTGATTGTATTGATGATTGGTTCTTCATTGGATTAAATCCATGTATTATAAGGGATTTGGCCTCAAGATACATTAATATCTACAAACATATTTTTAATTGAGGATTCAATGTTAAAATAATGGTTGTAGTAATGCATGAAAATTAATGTTTTTGACAGGAATAGGATGACATAGTATAAAGGAAAATATAAAATCCATGAAGAAAATAAAATTAGATTTCCATTATGGTCTATGTGTAGGAAGAAGAAGAGTGGAAATTGAAATTGAGGGTCCAAAAAATGTTTTCAGTGATGATGGGAAGGCCATCCAACACATGTTAGCTGGAATGATGACAATAAGTTATCTAATTTGGTGAATGTTCAGAAAGTGTTTCAAAGTTGACCACCAACATATCAGAGATACAAGTTTTAGTAGAATGCATATAAAGATAACCACTGGCCCAACCCAAGGGTTGGTGATGATGTTCTATGTTAGCAACCTAATAATACATGTTATAAGGTAAATTTACATGAAACCCGTATTTATGATGAGGGGTGAAATAATGAGCTGTCGAAAGATACACATATTGTCCACTATCAATGTAGTAATGTAATATTTGAATCTGGATGTACCCACACATTCATATCTAATTAAATTTCAATTTTTTTAATATAGAAAGATAAAATAATATGTGGAATTAGAAGTGTGAACCCCTAATGTTATGATGATCTCATCAGAATTCTATGATTCTGCCCTGGTTTATGATTGTTGAAATGTGATTTTAGAATATATTTGAATACTTCCTTTAGTCAAATTAAATGTCATCATAGGCATGGATTGTATTTCTCCACATAAATACCACATATATTTTCATTGAAAGAATGTTACATTTGATATTTTAAACCCACCTATGATCATCCATTATTCTTTTGAAAAATATAAACATCATGTGGATATTTCATCATGTTTATTGGTATTTATTCCCATTCAAAATGGAATTTTATATCAATTGGTTGAAGTGATGATCAACATTGATAACATATCTTTTATTAGGGATTTTTTGGATCTATTTCTTGAAAAGTTTCCCAGCTTACCACTAATATGTGAATTTGATATTTAAATTGTACTCATACCTATTTACACACAAATTCCAAAGACTCCTTATATAATGTACCCATTTTAGTTCTAGGTATTGAAGAATCAACTCCATGAGAACCATGATAAGGGTTCTATTTGGCCAAGTCATTCACAATTGGTTGCACTAGTTCCCTTTCAGAAATAGAAATATGGATCAATGTGACACAACATTGATTATTGGGAGTTGAATATAATCAAAATTAGTAATAAGTATCTTCTTCCCCATGTTGATGAATTTTTTTATCAACTGTGTGGATCTCATTACTTTTCAAAGAGTGACATTCATTATAGAAGTGTGGACAATTTCCCATCAAATGGATTTTATTCATTCACCCAAAATATGTAATTCATTAAGGTTGGTTTTAGTGAAATTATTTGTTATATATACCTCAATATTATTATATTATAATGATATTTTATACATATACACATTTATATCATTTACATTCTTTATTTCTACACAAAAATTGAAAGGGAAATATCATTCACGCGTATGTAAAGCTTACGGTCTCCATTAATGGTGTATTCCATTTCATATATCATTATTATATTTATTATTATTATTATAGATATATTGAATATACATTATATTTATATTCTAATTTGGATCATGTAATGTTGATATAATAAGAAGGACCAATGGTATAACTAATTAAGACAACTGAGAAGAACACACCAAATATTTCTCGATGTCAAACCTTACCATAGGGTTGATTAATGGGGGTAATATAAGGTCAAAATCAAAATATATATGGTATTATGTATAATAATATTATAGATTAAAATACGTAAAATTTTCTTATATTGTTTATATTTTATTCACATATGAGTATGAAAGGAGACATGTCACAATGTTAGGGGTTTTCATCTTATTTTTTATTCCTTTAAGATTCATGCTATGTTCACCACACATTCCATTTGAATTTTCCATGTACTGGCCATGTTTTTATTCCATATATCTTATAAATAAATTTATTTGTGTCAATAAATCTATTTTAAGAACATTAATTCATGTGGAATATGTTTCAACAGTTACAAAATCAGTAAAAAATGTTTTCTCTGAATTTTCCTCCATTGAGACTCTTGTTTTGTTATGCACCAAAAATCCTTTTATGAGGTTTATATACATCATTTTTACAGGTTATATCTGAATATAATTATTGTTATGATATTTTATGCTTCATGAAATTTTCTTTTCTTACTTGGTGAGTATGATTCCATGTTACCAAGTTATAATATTTTATAGATACAATCTCATCACTTTTTGAGATATTTTATGTTTATGCATACTTTGATGTAATATTTTGATCCAACCATTGAAAATACTCATGAAATTATTTATATATTTTATTCAAGATTTATACATGTTATAATACCACATTTTATACCCCTTGGTATTAAGGATAGTGTTATATACAAAATTTGACTATCTCTCTCTCCCTATGGGCGTAATTCTATTGTTTTAAAAATAAATGTTTTTTTAAAAATTATTTTTTTTTTTCAAAATAGCTTTGATGATAATTTTCCTGGAAAAACTATTTCATTTATTTCCTTATTTTCAAATCATACTCTATGAGTTTTGAAATAAATTTTCAATGAAAATTCTTTCAAAATGTATTATGTTATAAAACATATTTTTTAAATAAGATAAGATATTTTCCTCATGATATATTTTTAATGACCTTTAAAAAATATTTTGAATCCAATATGAAATACATTGGTGTTACATATGCCATTATGGGGAAATTATTCAATGCTTCCATTCATACTCATTCTCTGAATGGATTATGTTTTCCTCGAATGATGTTTTTGAAACCTGTCAACCATTCATGGGACATATGCTTTGGAAACTAGCTTCCTTTGATGGTTTATGTTTATGACTAAATGATTTAGGAATCTTTCACCTTCCATAGTTTTTCATATGATTACATTTTCATAATATCCATTTCATTTCATGGTTTATTATAAATGAATTTAAGATCTTAAAGAACATAAATGAATGATTTCATTATGAGATTGGTGGGACCTATATCACCTTCATATTAATTATATAAAGACTAATATCTCATGAGATATTCTATGATGGTATTGAGAATAAACCTTGACAACTAAGATATAAATGGAAGTGATCCATGACCACCACATTTTTATGGCGAGTGAATTCATGCTACTAATATTGACACAGGAGTGAACTGCCACTATCAAGATGTTATGAGGAGTGAGATAATTATTAAAATATGGTATTTTCTATGATGCCTTTGATACTATAGAAATCATATTATATGATTATGTGTCTTCCATAATTCTTGTATTATCCCTATGATATGATTTTGTGACATATTCTCATTATTTAATTATGATTTTTGTATTATCGACTACCAATCATTATGGAATGATTCATATTATGATCATTCATTTGCATTGTTTGATATTTTATTTTCATTACCATGTTCTAAGAAAATATTGATCATGTTTAACCTTAATGATCATCTAATATCTCTCCCCTTTATGTTTCATTTCCCCTAGGTTATGATGATATGTATTTTGTTTGTGGTGTCTCTGAAGGGTTCTAGTCAATAAGATCCAACTGGGAAATTATGTAGCTCATTTGTATACCAGTTTTTATGTTTCCATATTCCCAAAGGCACTAGAGAAATTACAATATTTGAGAATATATTTTTATAATGTTTTATGATTCAAATAATGTTATTTTATTATTATACTAGAAAATATAGGGTCTCTATAACTATAAATAATTATATATGAAATGTAAAATTCAATAAAATTTATAACTTTTGGGATTTATTCAATCAACTACCCTTGTCAGATCACTAACCACAACTGTCATAAGATATTTAATTATTCATATATTCACCTAGATGAAGTCCCACTCTACATCTTCGTATATAGATTAAAATTACCATTAAAATGATAATGAGAACCTACACCCTTTGATGAATCAGAATATAACCGATTTATATGGGTAAAATAAAAAAATCTACAATACATTAAACATACCTTATATAAATGTATTATAGCTGGGATGGCCCCCAAAACTATTGTGACATCTTTAAAAAATATTTTTATTTTTCTTACTGTGTTTAGTATTAAAAACAGAAATAAAATATACTTTATTACTAATTACTAATTACTCTTGAATAGATTTTATTGAATGGTGAGTGTCACTACCCCCAATCAAGTGGGAATCCACATATTTCATCATCTAACTAGAAGAAGTGCACTAAAATTCTTCCACTAAAAAGTGGAAACATCATTACATATATATATCGATTAATTTTTCCTCTATATAAATGTTTCATCTACCGACTACAAAAATATTGGTATGTATAAAATAGTGAGTTTAAAAATAATCATAGACTCCAATTACATATCTAAGCATCTATCATTGATATAGTATTTAATTTTGAGCACATGAAAAACAAGATCACACTATGTAAAAAATTAAATAATACATTATATAATAAATCTCTATTTATATAGTCAGGATATCTTGGTATTTTATGAGCCTTAATTTCACAAATATCAAATGATGATAATACATCAATTTCAACATAATCTTGTTGAGGTAGTCATATTACTTGTCATTCAAAGTATATAACAAAAATTTCATTCAATTAAATTCAATTATATAGTCATTGAAACCAACATTAGAAGTCTCATAGTTCTTATGAAATTGAACGATACACTCAATCATTTAAATACTTTAATTAGGCTATTTTGGCCCTTTATACCCATGAATATCATGTGGGATTGGTTTACTAAACACTTATGCATGGTCTATGGTTCATGATTAATCTATCTAGTATTCATGTACTGGAAAATAGATATTCATAATTACCTCATAAATAATATGAGGGTCTATATTAGGGATGGAGTTTGGAAAATTATCTAAAACATCATCACGTCATTTCGTAGGGACAAGCATATGAAGATTAACATATAACTCATGACGTGTAAAACATATTTTATATGAAAACATAATTGAAAAATCAATATATTTAAAAAACATCCAAAATATAATTTAAACAACTAATTACAAGGATTATATAAATCCCCAAAATTAATATTGTGGAAAATTTGAACATTTAAACATTCCCAATGTGTACATTATTTTTTCACATGATATGGAAAACTTATCACCTGCCATTAAAGATCCAATTGATGGTTCCATAAATTATTTTTACATGTCTGACAATATTTTATAGACCATATATTCAAAACGTGAGTTGTTACATTCCCTCCCCATTTGACCCAGATACATGAAACATCCAAAATAATATTAGTTTCGCAAAAAATAGTATTCAAAAGATTTATCATTTATATTTTTTAGTATTAATATGAATTTAAAGACATAATTTCTCACCACCCATATTATGATTATGATAAATAGAAATAAAAGCTACAACAACCCTCTCCCTCACAAACCTCTTCAGATCCAATGTTTTTATACCAATTTTCCCTCTTCTTATAAAATAGTAAGAAAATTTTAATTACATTTTATAATAGAATAAACATTCTTGACCAAACCAATTAATCAAATAGAACCCTATATGTTTAATATTGCATTCCATATAACACATTTTTAGAGATTTTAACCTTGGTATAAAAATAGAATCTTTGGGAAATATTTCTCCATTAAACAAAATATAACATTGAAATAGATCCATCCCTTAATTTTTGAGTGTCCCATAAAATAAATTGATGAAAAAGTTATAATAAAAAATAAAGAAAAAATAAAAATGATTAAATAGAACAAAAATAATATATAATAACTAACAAATTCTTATGAATGATAAATAAAATGATTAACGTCATAATAAAATTTTATATAAAAATTAATACAATATATGTTAAAGGGAAAATAAGATGAATGAAAATTACCCATAATGGAAAAAAGGATCCAAAAATAATCAACCTATATCCAAAACCCCTTACGACCCATGGTCACCACCACAACCATTACAAAAAAAACATGAATTCAACCAAGAATAAACACTAGTAAACATTTATCCATTTTCATTATTTGTATAAAAAAATTAGATTTTATATACCCAATTGGTATAAATATGGTGAGAGGAAAACCAGAAATGGATAACACAACAAAAAATAATAATTTATCTCAATGTGGAAACCATTATTTCTAGTTTGCAAATAAAATTTTAATTATTTTTATATAAGAAATTTTTCTAAATATTTTAATTTAATTATGAAAACCCAAAATCTATAAAAATCATGAATACCTAAATAAACCCTTGTTTTTTAATAGACTAAAATTTAATCCACAGACACCACCACAATAGAATTTTGATATATTTGAAATATATGATTTATTAATCCCATGATGTCTTCTTTTTCATTCGTTAGACAAAAAGGAATGAATACATATTCATAGTGTCCATGTTTAATTTTTACAGTTATTATTGGAATATCCTCTTTCCAAAATCACAATTGTTGATATCATAAATGGAATTCAATATTAGAGATCCATTGATCTCCCCTTACATTATCGAATAGATCCTTAATGCATGGAAGTGGATATCTGTTCTTTATAATAACTTAGTTTAGCTTATGATAATAAACACACAACTGAAGTGTTCCATCAACCTTCTTCACGAACAAAATTGGTGGTGCCCTTGGAGACGTACCTCGTATAATGATACCCTTTCATACCATATCCTCTAACTACAAATTAAATTCATATAAAAATGTTGGTTCCATCCTAAAAGATTCATGGGAAATATAAATGGTTCATAGAAGGAGATCAATCATAAACTCCACTTCTCTTAGAAGAGGTATCCTCGATATGTTCTTGGGAATGGAATTTGGAAATTGATCCACAACAGCATGAAAAATATGTTCCTCGATCTCTTCCATTGATACCATAGTAAATGTTGAAAATTGTTAATAGATAGTTCCTGCCATTGTTTCCAACAATACCTATGTAAACTTATTTACAATCATCTGTCCTCTAATGAGATGCTCGATGCCGTCCTCAGTCATGAAACTATGTATTCTCCTATAACAGTCTATTTGATCCTTAAACGTTGTCATCCAATCCATAAACATGATTAAATAATATAAATACACCTCTAACATTGAGATTACCCATTATAGATCAGCTCCATCAACAGTTATAGCACATGATCTACACACAAAGGCAATACATTCCCATTCACCGAGTGGAATATACAGTTTCAAAAAATAAGGCATCATTTTACTGTTTTAAAAATGGAAATACAACAACACGATAATAAATGAATGAGTTTGATGCACCAGTATCAAACTACACTTAAAAAAAGGTATAATTCAAAATAATAGTCCCTCTTACTATAGATAGACTAGCCTCATCAATAGAAATCATATGCTCATCTCCATAGAATTGTTTCTTCTATATATTGTTTTCATTATCTCCCTAATGTTGTTTCCCTGGTTGAGGAGTCATGTTATTTCTAGAATCACCATGGATATCTCTACTCTAGAAAGGAGACTAATTCTGTTGTCCATGTCCAGTCGATGAAAACGATTCTTATGATGCATGAGAAGTCTCTTGAGAACCTGACATTGGGGAACTACGAAAATAGTGCTGAGGATGTCCCATATTGTTTAAATTATAAAATTATCTGGGATGTGTCATATAATCATGAATTATGTGGTCATAAAATGCACATTGAAAACAACGTTCTTTGCTCTAGGGTCATGGATGGAGGTTTACTAATCAAACTGTCTGATTCAGATTTCCACTCGCACCTTGGAAATAGGTGTCCCTTTTCTGCATGTTCCTAGTGGATGATTCCCCACATTTTCATGTATGTATCATCATGCCTCATCCCATATATCTTGATATATCATGTTCTTCCACAATCACTCTATTCACCAACTCTGTATAATCTGTAATAAAAATTACTACAATCTTTCTAATCTCTTGTCGTAGCCCAAATCCCATGATGTGTGCCTTCAAAGAGGCACCTGACACAACATCTATTACTAAGCATACAATGTTCATGAACATAGCCCCGCACTCTGTGATAGGTATACTCTCTTGTTTCAGGATGAATAATTCCATCATTTTCATGATATTGAACGTGTGAGTATAGAATTGTTTGTTGAACAGTTCCAGAAAATCCTTTCAGGTAAGTCCATCAAATTTATCATGCACAACTGAATCCCACCCCTTACGTGATAGATCATTGATCATATACATCTAAATTTTACATTTAGCTCTACTGGTGTGCCGAGGATGTCCAAGATACGATTCATCCTATATGGCCACACCTTCACTTTCTCATGTTTAGAATCACCCCAAAAATTAGGTGGATTCTACTTTATGAACTTGATGGTATGATCTACATGTCGTAGCTTATTCCTATGGTTCCCTATGTCCATAGCATGAAAATATTAGATAGTACTCTGAACCAGTCCTTGGTTCACAAGTGGTTTAGGTGCAACCACATTCTCCAAGGCTTCTTCAGGTTGGTTTCAATGATGTCAACCATGTTCAATTTTCTCAACTAACAACAATCTTCGTTAATCTAACTCTTGATAAAACGGTGTCTAGGAATTTAAAATTCTATAACATCACTTATAATAACATTCTTTTCTAAAAAAACCATTTTATATTATTCAACAATTTTTTAAAACACATCACATGCTTTTGAAAATTAATCCATTTTCAAAATACGATATGCATTCATTTTTTCAAAATCATTCATTTTAAAAACAATTAATTTTTTTTTATAAATTCAAATTTTCTCACAACATGAATCATTACTCGAAATGATGTATGCACTCTTTATGGGATGTCATTTATATTCAATGCATGTCAGGCTCGTCTCATTCCTTAAACCCATGACAATGAGATTTCAAAATTTTAGATTTGTCACAAAACACATATTATCCCAACAACCTGGTAAATTGATGTTCGACATAAAATGGTTAGTTACATCCAATTATGCTATACATTTCACGTTTCGACAATCATACTCCCTTATATGATTCCAACCCAAGGAATATACAAGAAGGGAACTCATCTCCAAAACTATGAACATCGATGTCTACTTTTTAGGCAAGGACAGAACAAGCTGATACCATTTGTATTGACTCGCCAATTCTCATTGGCATGGGAGTACAATGAGTCTTTACTAGGGATTAAGAGAGATCCCCAATATGCCAAAGGCTGCAAATAAATGATAAAGGGTTTCAAATACAAGTGGGTGATGATTTAACCTGTAATGAATAAACCAATAAACCTACCAACCATAAACACAAATTCACTATATGATGGATGAACAAATGGAAGGCAACTCAACAACTTTATATATTTCAAAATCACATCAAAGTAATAAATAGAGGAAGAATAACCAAGTATCAAAGAACATTTTGGATAGACTACACAGGACTCTCCAAATACATAAAGAATCCATGCTCCCCAAGTACCATGCTCCAAAATCTCCAATCAGCCCAAGCCACATGAGATAGTGCTAAATATGTGTGAAACAGTACCTATACACTTTCCCCAGAAGATAATATTTGAAAAAGCACCAAAGTGCCAATGTAGGTGAGAGTATAAAATTCAGTAGGTTTTCACCAATGAATTCCCTACTCAAAAAACTAGGATAGAAGAGTTAGCAACAATTATTTCAATCTACTTATATAAAAAATTTCTCAAAAACAGTTTATAACTAATTATAAACATGTTTCCAAAACCATTCATTAGCAAAGTCATACAAGTGAAACAGAAACAATTTTCTTCGGAAATATATTTTTCTGGAAAATTAAATAAACAATCATGACAACCATTTGACAATACCCATTTCTTAGAAAACCCAACAATTCTTCAAACCCATGCAACCAACCATGAATGCAACATTATGACAATTACATACTCATGAGTAGTTTCTCATTAATCTAGCATGTCATAACATGTAATTGTTTTCCATGGTCCATTAAACCATTTCCCCTGATAAAATGGTTATATTTTAACCAAGCCCCATTTATGAAACTTGATCCCACACCATATATTCCAAACGATAATACCAAAAAAACCCTTTCAATAAAAACAACTTTTTATTGAAAACCATTTTCGTCAAAACCATTTCAATTTTCAATCCATTTCATTAATTATATATTTTTATTTAAAACCAATATTATTATAATATCACTTTCATAAACCATTTTTAAACTCTATAAAATACTGAATTTAAAAACATCAATTTAAATTCATGAAAGTAAACCCTCTTTTTCACCACTATTCCCCAAGATCACGCAATATCCCAAAAAATATAATTCATTAGAAATGATGATTTTTACATGAATTCCACAATCAATAAACTAATTTGAATCATATAAAATCAATTCAATCCAATGGAGTCTACATAAAAGCCTCTTACATTGAGGGTTTTGACGAAACAATGACAACAAACGAAGAACACTAAAGAAAGATGGTTGATTCTCCATGAAGGGACTTATTTCTATTATCCTAGCAAGATCACGACTCAACATTGAATTATAGTGCATCCAAAAACTTAGATCTACATACTATATGTTCAGATATAAGAAATAATAGTTATCAGAGAAGTAGATCTATTTAGATCTAAAAAACATGGAAAATCATGAAATAATGGTGACATACCTGAAGAATCAGACTCCAAATCACCAATGTCAGTCTCTAGGATGCCACAAACTCATGTGAGGAGGGTTCTACAGCATTAAAGGGAGATTAATCTCAAAATAGGGTCTTTTTAAAGCCAAAACTAAATATACATATAGAATAAATTAGTTTGCTCCAAGAAAATATGATCTAGATTTGACCTCTGCGCAAGGTATTACCACACGGTTTGGGATGACCATGTATGGATCATGAAAGCTTCCTTTTGGTCCCAAAAATATTTATAAAACATCAATATTATTCCATCCTTAATATTTAACCTTTTTATGGAAATATATTTTTAATGAAAACATCTCACTTTTTGGAAGCACCCCACTTTTTGGAAACAACCCACTTTATAGAAACAACCCACCTTATGGAAACAACACACCTTATAGAAACTCCCAAAATTATGGAAGCTCTCTATATTATATAAACTCTCTATTTTAAGGAAACTCTAAATCTAATGGAAACACAATCTAAGACATATCATTTAAGAAAAACATGAGGAAAGGGGTTTTGTACCCAAAACAGGGGGTTCAATATTTTCCATTATTATTTTTACTAACATACATGACTAGAAATTCAAATATTTGAGGTAATTCTAAAATTATGGAGGAATATAGTTTAGAACTGGTGTGATGTAAAATTTAAAAAAATTACAAATTAACTACCTAATGGGGTGATGTCATTTATACAATACCTCATAAAAAATCTCACCAAAATTCCACTAGACAAGAATAGTATTGGGGACAATGTTGACTTACCAAACTAAATACATAAATATAATATTTCTACAATGTTTTTCTGATGAAATTATTCACATACCTTTGGTGTATATTATAATATAATAATTAAAGAGTAATATATTATTTTGATGGAAATATATTTTTTACTCCCCAGTTCATGGGGATTGAGAACATTATCTGAGTGGTCTATCATTTTAAAGGAGAGGTAGTCCGATTGTGGAATCCCATTAAGAATACAAGTATGAATGTGAAAATGAACACTACTTAATTGGTGGAGTATGAGAATTTATTAATCATCTATCACATTCCTCAAAATCTTCCAACATATTTGGGAAAAAATCATTGAGATAAAACAATATTTGGACAATTTATTTGAATAATAAGAATAAAAAATCACAAGGAATATGATGTATGTATCTAGTTATGTCCCGCATAAAAATTTAAATTTAAATTAGTGGATTTGATACTATTATTCAATGAGAATTAACCATTATATATATATATATTAGAATCTATTAAGAGATAGTTCTATGTGAATAAATGTGGAGATGTATATTTCATAATATATCTATTTTGTAATAAATAAAATAAAAGTAGACAATCATAGATGCATTGATGGTAAAAAACATCGGGTAAATAAATTCAAATAATATATATAAATCAAATATGATTGACAAAGAATCCGAGTAATTATCTTAAGAGATTTGGTTACTATTTTATGTGTCATATCATTGGATATATTTCAAAAAAAACTAATCACGTATTGATAATATTATTTTAAAAAAAATAGAGGATAATAATTAGCCATCCAATGATGCCCTTACACATCAATAATATATGTTAAATAATTTATTTTCCTCAAATTACATCCCAAAACCCATTACCATATATTATTATAAACCTTAATATCCTCCTAAACCATGGAAACAAGGAATATAATATGATTTCACTACAATCAAGGTGGTTTTGGATAATTCTTTTTCAAATTGTAAAATCATTATCCACTCCAAATCATCAAATAATTTATTTGATTCTAGTTCATAAAATTTAGTAATATCTAATATTTTCTTGGAATATTTATTCCTGAATTCAAACCATTGTATGTGATCTATTAAAAAAATCAACATATGCCATAATTTATTAATCAATAATATATAAAACCAAACCAATTGTAATTATTGGGAAAATCAATCCTAAAAATATTTTCTGTATAATTTTTTCTATTCGATACGTTATTTGGTAGATATTGTATTTCCATTCTTATATAACATATAAAAATTCAATACAAGGATATCTAATTTCATATACCAATCTATAATGTGATTAAATAACTATAGAATTATAATAATGAACTCGCATTGGAAGAATATAAATTTTTCATCACAATTCCTAATAATTTTTTATTTCTAGGTCAAATGATCATGGAAGAAATATATATTGATGGAATGAGTTATTTAAAAGAATATGTAAATATATATTCAAATAAACTACGAAGTCATTCCCTAGAGTAGAAATATGTGATTTGAAATGATCTCATACCTAGATCCCTTATAATTTTATTTAGTCTTTATATAATGGCCCTATTTAATTATTTGAGTTAAATTAGTATTTATATGATAATATGTAAAATGATTTAATATAACCTAGTAATCCATTGTGGTTGGAACATGTCCACTTATTCATCATGGATGGATTTTTTAATAAGTCCTTATATTTATTATTATGTTCATAATAAAATAAGAATAATGAAAATGTATTTGCTACCCGTATCGATTGGTTTTTTATAAATTCAATAGATACAAATACTTATTGAAGATTTAAAATACTTCATGATATAATATATTATGAAAAGGAAATAAATTTCAATCCCAATATAATGTATATGTTATGGAAAGAATGAATTTATTAGGGTTCAATTTGAACATATTAATAGTCCCACTATCATCCGTGATCTTATGAATCAGATAATTTTAGACGTAACTGATCAATAATTTTTTATAATATATAGATAATATTATTTTATATTCTAACAACTTGTTAGGTAATGAATAATATTTTTTAATTTCAATTATAATTATAATAAATGAGAATATATTTTCTATGTTTTCATGTTTTATTTCTAGTAGTATGATGTTTCATAATTGGGTCATTTATGAAATAATAAGTGTGTATCAAATGATCTATTAAAGTTGGAGGATATCTAGAAATGAACTAGAATTACTCTAGTAGGTGATAATTATAGATTTATTAGTAAATAAGTATACTGAATGTACTTTGTAATTTCTCATTTAAAAAATATAAATACTAATATTATATAATGTGTAGTGGATTTACCTTATATAGTTGGTACTGAAGCTAGATTCAAGAAAATAATGAATAGGTTGGTCACTAAATCTATACATTAATTAAAATATTGTGCAGAAGGGATTTTAATATAAAATGAATCATTAAAAGAGAACTTAGTATTCTTCCTTATATAGAATAATATGGTAATTGTTTATTCCTCATTACAACAGAATAAAAATTTTAAAAATATCCCAATACATTATTTGGTGTTTCCTACAATTATCATTAAATTAATTTTTAGTAATCACTATGTAGAAGAAGATATTTTTGATATATATATATATATTGATCAGAGGTGTATGAAAAAATATTCACAAATAATGATTAAATATTTTAAATGAATATGTTCTTAGTGGATAATATAATATGATATCCCTATAAATTTCCACTAGGATAAGGAAAAAAGAGATGAATAGTAGACAATGAAAGAAATATGTTTAAATATTATAAATGACGATGACTGAATAATATTAAATACTCATGGAATTGTAATTCATGAATATTAAAATGAAAATTAAAAGAGTAAAATCCATTTTCTTCCAAATATACTACTCAACCATCATTTTAAAATATGATTAATGAAATGAAGAATTATTTTTAATATCTATAGATAAAATGTTGGAATTATACCATAGTTCATCCTTGTCTTTAGTTATGGATCCCAAATTTGTGTCCCATCAAAAACGGATATTAAGATGAATATTGTTAATAATTCTCATAACTCATCATCCACTATTTGTCTAGGATGTAGGAATATCTATTTAGATCTAAATAAAATAATAATGTTATAAATCAAAAAGAGATTCATAACTAAAAAATGTTATTTTATTACTTAATGTTAAAAATAAAAAAAAGAAGTCAGTGGATTTGTTTCAAAAATTATCTATACAACTATGGGCATGGGAATCCATCCTCATGGGTGTTTTCCATATTAATACCACAGATGTATAAATTCCAAAATTCCATTTTGGTTTCAGATGATTTCAATAAAATGTAATTTCATTTCATTTTCATTAAGGAATATATAATTTTTAACCAAATCTATATGTTATAAATAAGAGATTTATAGTGTTTTATATTTTTACCGTGGTCTATTCTGTCTAATAAATATATAAGGATTACCATTATTTTCTAGATAATTATTCATGAAGAATTGGAGTCATAATTTAGTTTTATCATTGCTTATCTCAATCAAGTAGATGGATGGTTCAATAAGACTATCCAATCTCTATATAATTTTGTTATATATGTTTTAGTTAAATTCAAATGATATTATAATAATCACATCTTCATGATAGATTTCATATATGAAAATATTTTCAATTATAGTATTCATGTTGTACAATATTATGATATTGTGGGAATAGATAAAGGAAACCAACATGATATTATTAATTTGAGATAGGAAATTGAAATATCATTACTTAATATAAGAAATGATGAACAAAGTACTCACTACTGAATAGAAAATGAATGGAACACAAAGATAAAAACATAGTTATGGAGATAATCATCCATAATATCTATAGTATGATTTTAATGGCAGTGGGTCTCAAAATATCACAATGTATGTGGGTAATGAAATTTTTCAAGAAAAGAATGATGATCCCCATGTACTTTTGTCACATTTGGGAATCTGTATTTTTTTGGTTAGTATATTATTTCACAGGACAAATTAAATATCATACTCACATAGGTTATGTGTTTCTTATATATATTTTTAGGAATTTAATCCTAGTACCTTTCGATGTACAAAACTCCAAATCCATGAAAATTGAACATGATATCGCTTATAAAGAATAACTAGTGGATATCTTGGATTAAAGTGATATTATTATCTAGAATAAGACCACTCATCTGGATAAAGGTCTACGGAAGATTCGTATGATTGGGGATGTGATAGGAGAAAGCAATGACGTGTTGAGAAAATAGTTATAAAATTTTTATCACCTATGTAAAACTTTTTCAATGAAAAAGAGTATGTTTTAGGTGTGGTAGAATTAAACAACTCTTGATTTTAGTAAATATATTTAATTACTTTAATATTATAGAAGTATCTTATGTTGAATACATAATTAATCTAAAATAAAAACTTTGTTACCTTAGATATAGTATTTAATATTAAAAATATATTATAGATTCCAAGTTAGGAGGTATTAATATAGTTTCCAATTTTTTTAAAAATATAAAAATTTATAATAAAATGAAGAACATTTTATTCTTGTAGATATAATTTTTTTTAAAAAAAATTATAAACCCAGTACACTAATAAAAAATTAAAAATATTCCATTATTATATATTTTACATTGTAAAAGAGATTAAATAATTTGAATTAGTGGATAAAAATATCTTATAAAATATTATTTCATTTTTATAATTAAAAGAATCCTAAAATGATTATATTTTATTACACTGATAATAATAAAATTATAATTTTAAAATAATAATTTCAATAGTATTAATCAATTTTTTTAACCAGTAAAATTATAATATTTTGAAATGTGAAAATAATATAATTCATAAAAATATATATATTTATATTGATATATATTTTTAATAAATTATAAAAAATATTTAGAACACATAAGGATAAAAAATATCTAGAAAATTAGTTTCCAATTTATAAATTTTTTTAATTTAAAATTTACTTATTTTTTTTAAATTTGAAATAATTTAATGTTAAATAGTTGTTAAAATTCATTCAACCCAAGGAATTTTCAATAGGATTATTTTTAATATTTTTAGAAAAATTTAAATTCCATGAGTACATAATAATCACCCTAGTATGAAGAAAAAAATAATAAAAGAATAAATATATGAGTAAATTACCCCAAATATGATTATTACATATGTGGATTAAATTTTAAAGGCATTATATTTCAATGATCACACCACACTCCAATTTTTAGATATTATGGATCCACTAAACCTTGAACTATGTAATGATATCATTGAAAACTATAGTCCAATACCAAAGGTTCCTTTTACTTATCCTATAAAATAGGATCACATCCTTCGTTTTGATTATCCAAATTACATTAATAATATCAATGAACCCCAACCAATGTTTCCTAAAATATATGTACCTTTTATTTTTTAATTATCCTCTTCAGTATATGTTATCAAATTTCCTTTAATTATGAAGAGTTTATTGAGTGGATGTTCAAGGTATCAATGTATATATTACATACTTTCTAATGATTATTTTTAATCATTCTTTAATAAATAAAAACAAACCATAAAAATATAATTTACTTCTTTTACCTTTTAAAAGAAATTGTTTTACTATTAATTCAAACTCTATATTTATTATTTCCCATCAAAATATAAAAACAAAAAAACATCAATCATGTGTATGTGTAGTTCAATTCATCAATGAAATGATGTATTAATTTTTTAACCACAACCCTTCTTCAGTAGATATAATGGTAAAATTTAATAATAATGGAAATGTATATAATATTATAATGGTTATTAAAATGAATATTATGATCCATATTCCTTTCAAATCATTTATTGGAAAATTAAATCTTTATATGTGAATTTTGGGGACAACCACATCCCCAATGTATCATCTAGATTCATTCTTATTTATTACACTATATTCACATATTGTTCAACACGTTTTAAATATCAATAAAATAAAATTTTTCTAATAAAATATTTATTTTGTTCCAAAATAATCAAAATTAGAAATGGTTATCATCCATTAACTATTATCTGTTCATGTTTGGGTCAGTCATAACACCTTCCTAATCTATGTTATAAAACCAAATAGTGGATAACCCTAGGAACAAAAATACTACTGTTATTAAAATATAATATGCATATCATGATAATTTTATGGTTTTGGAATATTTATATTAACCACTTAATGATATAACTACAACCCTTGATACCCAAATCTTATAGTTAATTTATTAAATTTGGACTATATAATAGAAATTGCACCCTAGGCGATAATATTATTTTACATTCCTTAAAAATAAGCTATATTCTTGAATCTCACATTACATTTGTAAAACTGAAATACATGATATAATTTAATATGATTAAATTATGTTTCCCTTAAATATATCATTACATATATGTGTTTGTAATCTTCCTGGTACCCTACTATAAGGAAAAAACAATAAAATTCTGAGATAAGATGATCTATAAGGGAGTGTTCATTTTTATTTCTATCACTGAAATAACTAATGAATCAATACCATTGAAAGAATAAACTGTTATCAAATAATTCCATAAATTTAATCACATGAACATGAAACGTATCCATGGATACCCTATCTATGATGAATAATAAAATGTATATAAGTAAAAAAAATTAATTATAGAATATGAAATAGAGGATATATTATATATATTTATGAGGAATCAATCCAATTAATAATTCATAATTTTTCATGGAATATTTAAAATAAGTAGCATGTTTTTTATCATGAGACCCACAAATGTATCAAGGTGGTAGTATTTTTTGGCCCCACCCATCACATTGTAATTATAATGTATTAATCATATGAATAAATGATATTACATAATCAACAAGCCTTAATAATAAATAAATATCCATAATTGATGTACATTAAAAGGTAATATCAATACATATCCATTTCAGATAGATCCTAAGTCTTCCAGATAATACGGTGGATTGTATCACCTAAATAAATCCCAAGCTAAGCATATGAAACGTGAAATTATGTTGATATTGAAGAAATTATTTTAAAAATATTTCTAAATAATTATTAATAAAAACCACTTTTTAGTTTGAAGTCACATACATAAAATATCAAAAAACATAAAATATCATGAAAATTTTTTCTATGTAATAAACAATATAAACATGAAAAGTAGTATTCCATGGAAGGAGTAATCATGATTAAGGCATCATATTTCCCAATTATGTATCATAAAACAAACAGTTCATTAAAACAATTTGGAACAAGATCCACATTCATAAAACTAAATGAATAATAAATTTAACAACATTATAAATTGTAAAAAATATATAAAAATTACATTAATTATTCATCTTATAATATTAAAAACAATTTTGAAGTCATTTTAACTAAATATGGATATGAATTAAAATCATTACTAATTGAATTTTAAAATAATACTAGTTTTTTCATCAAATAATCCTATTACAATTTTTAATATATAGATAGAGCAAATTGAAATAAAAAATTTTACTTCCTAAGAATATATTAACAATATGAATATTTATTTGGTTATTAATATACATATACTATCCTTCCCTGAATAGAAACATGAAATTAATCATCTCCAATGATGAGGAACGTTGGAAGAAAATTGTTACCAAATTGGCACCTTTTGTATCATGACTCCCATGAAATAAATAACATAAAATGAAACATTAAAAACAAATAATATAATGAAATTAATGATATAAAATATTAATGTGGAATTATAAATAAAAATAATTGAAACATGTTCTGAATAAGAAATATTTATCACCAAATGAATTGGTAGATGTGAAACCCATAAAATGATCATAACATTTAATTTATCTTTATTCATTGAGATAATTATCTATATTAATTTAAAATACAAATAAAATATATAAAATAAAATAATAAATATTATCAGTTTTTTTTATTTAACATTTAATAATAGGGATATTATAAATATTGTTAAACTTTGTAAATATAAATTTAATTAATAAATATCATACCTAATGTCTTATATTAATTATTTGTTATTTGATTCTATTTTATAATTGTTTTAAATTTTTTATATTTATTTTTCAAAATAATATATGAAATTATAATTTCATTTATAATCAAATAAATATAATTTAGCACCTATTTATAAATAATCATTATTGAAAACATTAATTCCGAGTGATAACTAATTGATTTTTATTGTATCTTGTGTTCATAGTTTTTGAAAATTAATATTTATTATTGATGTACTATATAAATTGGTTTAATAATGATAAAATTATAATTTATATAAAATATATATCTATTTAAAAATTTTCATTAATGATTGATAAGAAAAAGGAACCAAATTACACTGTGGAGTTGGTAGTCTGAGCATATACACAAATTAAGATTCCACATCCCATATTGTGGTCCTCATTTTATATCGAAAATCTGGAACAGTCATCAGAAGGATCTTCATAATGAGATTCAATTGAGCTCTTCCTACCATCCCCAAAAAGATTGACAGTCCTAAAATAATGTCCAAACTATGGGAGACATTTTGAGTTCATTGTCACTATAAATTAAAGGAAATTTTATATGTGTCTTCATTTTTTATATTTTTCCTATAAAAATATTTTTTATTCAATTTTTTGAAATGGAAATGATTGATGAAATATATTATAAATTAATTCAAATTAAAATATTGTGTGGAGATGTTTTGTGAATGGAAACATGTAGGCTAAGAACATTTCCAAGTTCAACGAAATATGTAATTACTATTCTTTATTATATTTATGAAACACAATGTTGGAAAAATAATTATTATTACAATTTGATGTAGGAAAAAAAATATATAGTTTGAGATCGTATTTTCATGAAAATATATCCTTTGATAGGATTTATATGGTTTTGTATGAAGGTAAAAATTACCCTTAGGTATAATAAAAAAATTTATATATGTTAAATATTAATAGTTGTGTAATAATGGCATGAAATTCCACGAAGACTTTCTAAAGTACATGTTGTGTTACATATATCATTGTTTAGGAATTACATGGAAAACCATGGGCATATTCTAAACTCTAATGAAAAAATATTAGATCCTACCCTATTTTTAGGTGGTGAGCCCATAATGATACATGTTAATATAGAGAAATTACTAAAGAATCTAAAAAAATAAACTTCTTAAGGTACTTTTTGGAAATCTAATGATATGGGATGTAATGAGGGAACCACATGTCATTATTAAGAAAAAACACACAAATATTTTAGAAGTTAATATCCATAAAATGCATGATTGTGTTGTTTATGTTGGAGAGATTATTGTATCACTCGAGCATTAATTATAGTAGGATAATATTATATTATTAAAAACTATTAAACAATTAAAATTATAATAATTCATAGAACATAAATTCTAATACAATATGTTGAATTTCGATATTGAATTTAGATACTCAATATAAACTTATAATGAATTTCATAAAACTACCCTACAAATAAAAATTTCATAAAAATAAATTTTCAACTAAATATTCACTTATATATATTAGATATTGTATAATAATATTTATAATTAAAAAATTATAAGATTTAAATTTTATAGAAATAAATAAGACATCATTTGGATGAAAAAATGAGTAATTTTAAGATTTTTTTAAAATAACTATTTATTGAAGGAATAATGTATACATAATTAGATTAATTAAAAACATCATTAATAATGAATAATTAATCTTTAAATTATATATTATATGACTAAATATATGAATTTTTTTCCATCTAATTATTTTTTGTAATTATCTAGTATTTTATCAAACAAATTTATCAGTTCTTATAATCTATCATATAATATAAATAAAATAAAATCACTTAGATACCAAAATTAAAAAATTATAAAATAATAATGAATTAAATAAGAGGATTTTTTAGAAATTATGGAACCAATACTGATTGAATTATAACATGACATTTAAAATATTATCATTACCCATATAAATATAAATGCATCCAATATAAGAATAACTTCACCGTTATGGGAATAAATAAAACTATTTTAACATACGAATGAAAATTTAAAATATTTATATCATAAAATAAGTAAATTAATATCTTCAAAAAGATAATTTTATTATTAGTATTTTTATAATAATAAAATATTAATTTAAATTTTTATATTTAATATAAATATATAAATGAAAATTTAGTTTCATAGAAGTCAATTCTAGAGAGAAGTAGAATATTCTGACATTTGTTAATAGAATAAAAATGATATAAGAAACAATAATATTGTAGATAACATGACCACATCCATTAGAAACAATATTACATATCGATGTATGAAAACTCATTCCCATACCCAGAATATTTTTTTCCTATTATGATTCATAGGTACTTGGATCGAAGATCATGATTATATTGTTATTAGAACTCATTAGCGCGTTAATTGAGGATCTGGTGGATAAGGTTTTTGGAAAGATATAATAATCCTTCATCGCCTTTCTCTTCAGGGGAGAATATATAATTCCCCCACTAAAAGCCTTTCCATGTGTGAAAATTTCCATAAAAGTCATTTTACCTCCACCCAAGTCATTGATAGGGATGATTTCTCTAAGCCATTCGTCATTTGTAGATTATTCCCATTTATCATACATTAAAAAGGCTTTGTAAATTTACATGATCTTATCTTGAAGACTTCTATTTTGATCACTAGGATTCAAATCAACATTATATTTCTTCGACTATAAAAAATAAGTAACCCACATCTGTATAATTTCTTTCCCCATAAACTAGGGTTGTGTGTTGGTGTCCTCCAAGACTGAACCATCAAAAGAATCTTCATCCATTCCAGTATATATGGGAGAGATATTGAAACATTATACATATCCAGAGAAGAAAAATCACCTCTAATTGGACCAAAATCAACCTTATTTCTCCACCCCTATAGTGCATTATAATAAATAGTAGCAGTTGTCTCACTATAGACTTGAGGACCTTCAAGATCATTGCTCAATCTTCAAAAAATACCACTAATTTTTTTGAAGGGTAGTTAGATCCTTTTATATCATCTCCATAAAATGAAATAAATCACTTGAACACATAGGATAAATATCTTACATAGTTGTTCTAGTAGGTTCAACCAATGTATAACCATCAGTTGGGTCATTGTCTTGCACATTTAGGGTTACCTGTAGATAATTACCTCTTTCTTCATTCCATACAGAATGATTCAATCTATTTAATCTATATCCCACCATCTCTACTTCATGAATTGATCAGAAAACCATAACTAGCTTCGGAAAATTTCCCCCAATCTATAATCCTTGGATATAGTTGGAGGACAAGTGACCCACACAATTACACATCGAAAATTGATCATCTGATGACTCAAATACAACATCTTTCCTACAACTAAAATATTATCCTACTGTAATCCAAACCCACTCAACTAGAACTATTGAGAAATCAATCCTATGAGTAAATGGGTGACTTATAAAATAAGTTTGGATATCCGGTCATAAAAAGAAACCCACCATATTTCCCAATAGATAATTAATTGCTGGATTTTGATGTTTTAAGGGATGTGGTGGGAAACTTCCCATTATCAAGATGTATGATATATTTTTTTTCCTATAATGTTCATACAACCATAAAAATAAAATAAAATTGTAGTTTTTGCATCTATGAGGATTACTGAACCATGGGAATATCAAATCTTCTTCTGAGGAAATGAAATTAATCAAGTGATGTTTGTTAAATAGAACCTCAAATACATGATCATGTAACCCAAAATGAGGAAATTAGAACTTAGTAAAGTCATACAATATGTTTCATCAATGTATAAAATGGGAAACATGTGTTATATCTATTATTATTAACCCTTCATTGAACTCTAATGTAGAAATTGAGATGTTTGGAGCACTAAAACAAGGATCTAGGATGTTGGAATAAGAAAAATAGTCGCGAAAATTTCGGAGATAACCAGCATTTGAAAAAGGGATAAAATGGAATTTCTGTAGATCCAGAGGTGGCATTGGAAGACCATCCACCCCTCCCCCAACTGATAATGTGTAGGGGGTATATTATCATCCACCATTGACGATTAGGGCATTCAAATCAGGATAAGGGATTTGTCACCTCCAAACCTCTTTTTGAAATCTAGGCATTAAGAAATTCTCTTTAGATTTTGTTTGATAATAAATTTCCACAAAATACACATATAAATTATTAGTAATTTTACATATGATAATAAATAATTTTATAATAAAAATAGATATATTTTGAAATTATCATAAAATAAAATATAATTAAAAATTTTTATTTTTCAAATAAATGTTGAATTCAATTAATAATTAAATATAACATACATAGAAAACAATTTTCATAAAATGGTGTACATTTTTCAATTATAAATGTAATAAGATTGTTAGCATGATTTTTCCCAATTTTTCATAAAATAGAATATTTTTTTGTGAGGATTAAAATACATTAATATAATGTATATATAAACTATGAATCATATACACTCATACTTTAGTTTTTAATGTTGTACAGACCATAATATAAACCTACACATTTTGAAAACACCCATCCCCACCCCTATAATTACAACCCCTCACCCCTATACTACTCACACATTCTATAATTTTATACATTTCTGAATTCTACCAAAATCACATCTTAGGACAATTCTACAAATCCATGAGGATCATGTCTAAATAATAAAAAAACCAATTTCCCTAATTAGGTTCAGAAAGAGGACATTTTCGAAGGTAAAATTCTCAATATCATTCTATTTATTTCATTTAATTTCATTTTCATTTTCATAATATCTACTCACCAAATATATCTAAATGTTCATTTTCAACCTAGTATCTCTTATATAAATTAATTTTATCATCTTAATGTATAATCCGTCATCAAATTCCATTATATATCATTCTATCTATATCAATAAATGAATTCATCTCCCTTTATATGTCAATTTACGGATATCATGGAAGAAGCATTTTCGGTTAACATTAAAACCATCATACTATTCAAAAATCCACAATAATTTTCGTTATATATTTTAAAAAAAATTTAATATCCATTTTAAATTCAATATCTAACATATAAACAAAATAATAAATAATATAACAAAACTATTTTGTGATGTTTGTAAAACTGAAAAAAAAATGATTATCACTAACCATTTATCTATTGATTGATCCCCATAACATTTGACCAATTGATATATATAACCATTAAAAAATATTTATGATCATTAATAAAATATAATTTAAATTATATATAGTTATTAACATTCAATATCATCATCCAAACACATATTCAAGTGAACCAAACCTGAAAACCAAGAAAAAGATCAATCCTAAATTTTGAAATTTAACTATAAAACTCATCTAAAAGGGAATAAATGTACATTATAAACTATAATAAATCAAATAAATATATAATATTTTATTTTATTTTTTAATTAATTAATATTATTTGATTATCCAGGATATTAAAATGATGAAAGCGCTCAGTCATAAGGTATGGTCATTTAGGATCCCAACTCTATTTCTTTTGGTTTTTCCTCTTTTACACCAATTCAAAATGAGTATTCCATTAATGATACATAAATATAATCTATCCATACATCCCTTTTATGTTTTGGATACAAATATTTATAATCTTATTTTATGACAAATTCAATGAATTATTTAATAGAACTATCCTTTCCAAAATAGACCTTTTACTTCTTCTGAGATTGCTTCTTCATCACAAAAAATTAATGATTATTATACCATGTATGTTATTTACTATTTCATTTTGGAGAACCAATGCTTATTGATGAATCCAATTTTTGTGAAATGAAACCCACTTCTATAAAGAGGACATTTTATTTACCTGATTGATTTATGATCTATATGGCATGAAATATAATGTAAATGTAATGATGTGATAGCTTCACCCAGAATTATATAAAACAAGTGTTTCGATGCGATGAGTGAAACATGTATTATATATCACACTAACTCCTTGGTTAATGTGATGAATCTAATTATATAATGTGAAATATGCATAAAGATGATTCTATCACTATTTTATACTATGTTTGGTAGTAGAACTCTAAGACATTATGTCACATTTTTATATATTTCCACATTTTATGACCTTATCTAATGCTTCCACTAATAATTACGATAATGATCCCTGGATTATTTTATGATAATGTTGATTTTTATCACCCCATATCTTGTTGAATAATGTTAATATATATCCGTGTACATGGATTTTACTTTACACATTTCATTAATGTATATACTCATGTAATTTATTAATAAGGATGTAAAAATGACCACTAAAAAGGTAGAAAAGGTGGAATTAAATAATTTTTTATATATTATATTTAAATGTTATTTTTGTTCATAATTTTTCAAATATATAAATCCTTTGGATCTTAGTTGTGTAATGCATTAATTTTTTTTATCATTAAAATTATGTAATAGTTTTGTAACAAGATATTGGGTTGCTATAGTTGGTATATGAGAAAGGTTTCATTAATTTTAGAAATATGATTAGAGATCCCTAATGAAACCCCTATGTTTGAGACTATGTATATATATGTACACAATAATATTTTTTTAACATAGTGATCCCATAATATATAAATTTATATTTAATTAAAAATAGTGATTATTAATTCAAAACATGTTAAATTATGTGTTTTTATATACATATATATTCATGAATGTTGTTGGAAACATGATAAACTAGGTGAAAACCCATGTGGGTGAAAATAAATTTATTTAACAAATGACAGCCCCTATGTTATGAGATGTGGACATCAAAATATCATAGTGATGCATACGCAGTTGTCAAAATTTATAAACAATTTCGAACCTCAACCTTCACCTAAGAGGAAGAAACTATCTATCTGGTTCTTTATGTGACAGTGAACACCAAAATATAGTTGATCTTATAATCCACTTGCCTTGGAATAGTGTTTCAACTCAATGGATAAGGAATTTTATATTATTCACTGTTTGGAGTTAGATAATGTGAATCTATGAATTTATCATCTAGATGGATAGGTCGACCAATGTGGGATATTGATTAAGAAAACTATGTTTTTTGAAGCACATAAAGATATATAATTGGAAGGCATTATGATAATGTTTATTAAAAATTATTTCCTAAAAACTCTTCACACAATGATTTAGTGTGAATTTATACAGTTGATAAAAAATGATGGTGAATCAATCCAGACACACATTCTAAATTTCCAATGTCATTCTTGGTATTATTATGGTTCTATTACAATCAATGCTAGAAATATTTATATATTCATTAATGGATTAAAACCAATACATCAGAAATATATATAAATTTAATACATTGGGTGTTATGAATATTTTTATTGATTTTTACTCAATGTGGATGTCGATTTGGGACAATGTTCCCATGTCTTTGGTGGTAAGAAATAATATAAGGATTTACAAGATGGAGGATATTATGAAAAATGATAGAATAAATCTTAATAAGTGAAATTTATAAAATATGGTAATATAGATCATAGTAACTATATCAATTGAATGGGTTAATGATATAAGTATTGGAGAGAATTCCACAATTCTCATGTATATCAAAAAAATATAATGATATTGGGAGATATAATGTGTCAAAGGAGAGAACCCCATATACTCCAAGGCTACTATAACAAGGAGAAAAGGGAACAATAAAATCCATTTCACTAAACCTCGAGTCCTCAAGGGTAATTTTATTATGTAGTCAATAATTTAAAATTAGAATCATATGGCTTATGCAGTTAATACTATTAATGTGGAGTTAGAAAATGAAACTGTAAAAAGTACACTTCCCTTTAAATGAATAATGAAAAAATTATTAGTTTAGTATAGTTCTACACATTCCTTTAAAATATGCATGATTTCTATGACTATTGAATCAAATTCCTAAAACCTATATATAGAGATATCGTTAAAAACATATAGTGGTTAGATCCATGAATACCATGTGTTCAACTCTTCTCTTATTGGTGCATTTGGGAATATTATGAAATATAAAATCATGATACTTCCCTTGGATGAATTTTATGCTATATTGGTATTGTATTTGATATCATTACATAGATCTCACATCAACTATAAAGAAAATGATATATATTTTAATATTATAAACCATCCCATTCTCCTCAACAAAAGCCAGGAAGATCAAGAATCTCCATTGTAAAATCATTCAATTGTTTGATTGTTGTTTCCCAATAAATAAGCAAAAGTCACTGAAATGGTTTAGACAAATGAATGTATCAATAGAGGGGGATTTCCTATTATGAGGGAATACGTTGATTTTTCTCCAAAAGTGTATCCCAAACCTCCCCAAGATTATGAGGTAGAGTTCCCTATATAAATCATACATGGAGCTAATCCTATATAAAAATTCTCCTACAAGATGGACATAATCAGACTGGAGGTGTTAAAATTTTGTTGCAAGATAATTTGGATAAAGGGTTCATACACATATTTCATCAACTTGGAGTGAAAAAGTTATATTTATCAAGAATAAGGATGTATCAATGAGGATACATATTTATTTTTGGTAACTCGTCAAGATCGCCTAATAGTGAAGGTATCCTCTTCCAAGGATTGATGTATTTTTTGTTCAACTACAAGGATATCAGTTCATCTAAAATGTGGATATTTATTCTAGACATCATTTGCTATAGGTGAGGAATGAAAATATTCAGAAGGCTTCCTTCCATAAATGTTATATTAATTATGAATTTATAATATTATAATTTAAACATACTAATTCATCTATGATCATCATGCATTTGAGGAATATAATATTAATAAACAACCATGAAATTTTAGGTAATGTTTATCCATTATATTATAATTTAGTCCAACAGTATGGTCAAACCTGAAAAACATATATGTATTATAATGGATACATTACAGAAGGTATAATTAAACACCATATTCAGCACGTGTGATTTATGTATGTGTCATGTCACATTCATGTGATACATGAACACATGTGAGGGAATTTCATTGGACCGTTCAAATTTATATAATTAATTATTTTCCAAGACCCTATAATGTCATGTAAATCTATAGTTTTTCTAGATTATAAGGGTACTATATAATTTTTTTGGGAAATATATCATGATATTCAAGCCTAAAAACTAGGATAACAAATAATTTTGTAGACATTGTCTAGGTGAAAAAATGTGAGGAAATATTCAAGGTGAAAAATCTGAGCCTAATCATGGCACATGTACTAACATTATCAACATGTGGAGAATTTTTTCTGTTATATAGTGATTCTTCAAGGAACATCAATGGTTTTTACTCATGCATAAGGATAACGTGATATACAAAACCTATGAATGCTGAAGAACAATGACCAAAACTACACGATGCATGATCTAGAGCTAGAAAATATTATTTTTTACCTTTAAAATATTAAGGAAATTCAACTATGGTGAGAGGTGTGAAGTACATACCAATCACAAAGGCCTAATGTATATATTCACCCAAATTGAGCTCAATATGTGTCAAATTAGATGGTTAGAGTTAATCATGTACCGTGATTTTTCATTACACTGCTATCATGCGAAGGAGAATTAGGTTGATGATGCTATTTGAATCACAAAACCTAGTACTCTATACATATTTCTCATTGATAATGTCCCAATATTCATGGATATGAAATGGATAGATTTGTAAATCTGTATAAAATGGAATAAATCCAATCATTCCGCAATGATTTCCTAACAATCTGTATAAGAAATCATTGATATGGCATAAATGGATGGTTTACAGTTACAAAATAACATGACTACAATAAATGATGTGAATCTATAAGTGTTCTATATTAATGATGATGATGTGATTCTATTTGGAACTAGTCTATATGTACCTTCATCAAATGGTATAAATAAGTAGCTATTGTATAAAGCACATAGATCAAATGTCACTCTCTAGCATGGGAGTAAAATGTGGTTTCATGATAATATAGATCTGTATTTATTAGAAGACATGAAGAATGATATTGAGATGTATATATCATGGTTCATGATATGTAAGCATGTTAAAGTGGGGATACATAAAGTAAAAGTAATTATAAAACAATTTCTTGTAGCCATGTAGATATGGGAGAATATCCCTATGGTCTTTCCACTATTATTACAATGAAATTATAAAAGAAATAATGCATTAGTGGTTGTATTGGAACGAATCACCATGACATCCCACATTATTTCTAATATAGAATATCTCACACACAAACATCTTTCAACGATATATGTGAATGAATTGGTCAGACCATATGGGGTTCAACTCTCGATTATCTCTGATCGTGATCCATAGTTCACATCAAAATTCTAGAGGAGTCTTCAAAATGACTCAATTACTAAATTGAATATCATCATGGAATATCACTCCCAAATTAATGGCCAAATTGATAATTACTATCTAGACACTCAATATCATGTTAAGAGCTTACTAAAATGAATATAATGATGGTTGGGATCATCCTCTCCCATTGGTCAAGTTCTCAATGAAAAAAAATCATCCACTCAAGTATTCAGATGGATCCATTTGAATCGTTGTGTGTGAATCAATATTGATCTCTAATATGTTGGGATGAAGTTGGAAAATGAAAGATACTTCGACTGATCTTGCATAAGAGATGATATTTATAGTTTAATACATCCAGCAACATATGAATAATTCTTATTGTCAAAAAAGTGATACACATACAACTATGGAATGGACTTGGATTGCAACATTAGAGAAAAACTATTCCTTCGAATTTCAGAGTGGAATATATTAATATGGATTGAAATGAAATGTAAGAATAGCCTAGGGTACATTGGACCCTTTTATATCCTTGATCAAAATGGAGTAGTGGTCAATCCACTTGCAATTCCAATATTTATGGCACAAATTTGTTATGTGTTCCACGTATCGATAATGGGAATGAATATAACAGATACCACACATTCATGAAACACTTAGGTGTTATAGCTGGAAGAGGATCTATATCACGAGGAGCTTATGGTAAGGATTTTTTTACTAGAGATATGATTTTTGTATCGGTGTTTTTATAGATTATAAATATTTATATATAATATTTTAATTAATTTAAATATTTAAATGTAATATTTTCATAAAATAAACTAGTAAATTAATAATATTTTTCCATATTATAATAAGATAAATTTATGATACCTATGTAAATTTTTGAATGTGACAAAAAATTAGTTATAATATTATAATTGGTAATTTCATAATACATGGTGATTTAAATTGAAAATTAATTTCCTCATATTTATAAATTTATTTTCCTTAAATTTATTTCGATTTATATTTTGATCATTAATAAATTATTAGGGGTACTTTTGGGGATGGTCAAAAATAATTTAATTATTTGTTGTCTAGTAATATATAGTAGTTTACAGAATATATACATTTTGGGTTAAATATAATATTCCTTCAAGCAGTTCTAATGTAATAAAAATCCTAATAAATTATCACTCATTTTAAAATTATATTTAGTTATAATTATAAGTATATCCATAGTTGTAAGAAAAAAATAATAAACTAATGAATAAAATAATTACAAAACATACCCCTCCTTTACTATAACAACCACCTATCCTCCTCACAGATTCTATGCAATAAGCCTTGTCCATATTTTTTCTGAATATCTCCCAATACCCATCCCCACATCCAATATGTTATTGTCTTATCAAAATTACCTACATAGTTTCTTTCACTTTTTTCTCAAATGTTAGAATTTAATATGTTAAATCCTTTTCCTTTTACATTAATTTTTTTTTAAATTTTTTTCTTTTATAATAACACACCCTGTCAAAATTGGAATTATAAATATTATTTATATTACATAATATAATTAAATAATTTTAATATTGGATACATCATCAAAATAAATTCTCCCCCCCCCCACCATTATTCAATTAATGAAACCAGATCCTTTACTGTTCCAATTTACTAACATAATGGATGATGAATTTTCTTTTTCAATTAACTCATTCAAGGATATACATAAACAAACAAATTTGGTTTATAAATAATCTAAAATGTATTTAATAAGATTTTTTATGTTCTATAACTATGTTATGTAAAAATTAATAAACAGTGGAAGAATACTAGTTTGTGATGTTCGAAAAAATGTTAAAATATATTAACGATTTTAAATGAAATTTTATCTAATGATTCATTCTAATAAAATTTAACCAAATGATATATATATATATATATATATATATTAAAATTTATACACATTGATTTTAAATAATTATATATAATTTCTATTATAGAGATTTAAAATCATTGTTCATAATCTACCACACTCAAATTCAAGTGAACCTATCATCAAAACCGAGAAATTGAACAATACAAAATGATTACATTGAATTCTATAGATTATATATAATGATATAAATTAACATAGTTAAACTATAATAACTAAGCTAAATAAACATGAGGTAGTGTAATGTTAATTTTATTAATTTAATATGATTATATGGGATATTAATGTGACGAAATAATTCTGAAATAATGTAAGGGGTTTGTCAAACCTAACTCAATTTACATGTGTTTTCCAACTTTCACTCCACTTTTATTATTAAGGATCCATTAATGATTATTAAATATAATTTATTTATTAGTAAACTTTCTTTTATGGATATACATTTTATGAATATAATATTATGGCATATTTAAAAAAATTTCCAAAATAAAATTTCATTCCAAAAATAAATATTTTACATATTATGAAATTGTTTCTTGTTGAATCATGATTCATGATTCTTATACCAAGTGTATTTTTTCCGAATTAATTTTGGAAAACGAAGATTTATTCTGGATTGTGTTCATTGTGAAATGAAACACATTTCATTCTGTGGGTTATTTTACGTCCCAAATAGATATAGGTTCTAGGTGGCACAAAAGAAAATATATATATTGAGATTTGATGAATGCAACTATAATTATATAGAACATATAAATGGTATGAGGTGATAGGTGAAACATTAATTATATTTCACTCCAATTAATTTTATAATGTTATTAATCTCATTAGATTATGTGGAATATTTATGAAGATGATTCTATAATTTTTTACAACAATACATTTTAGATGACCACTTAGACTAGATAATTCATTTCTATGCATTTCCATATTTCATGCCCTTATCTATAGGATCCCCGTTATTTATAAAACATTAATTCTTCATTTATTTTAATATTTATGAATAATATATTTTTTTAACTTTAAATGGAATGTATTTTTTAATTTCTTATGCAATATGCCACATCATGTTTCATTTAAATATTACATTGCACTCAATATTGTGTTATAATATAAAATATTATGACAATATTATTAATTTAAATGGTAGTTAAATCCTAGCCAATATAATGGAGAGAATGGACAGAAAAAACTAATATATGTTGATACATTTTTGTTAAATGTCTTTACATTTATCTAATAATATTTAAAGGGGTAAAATAAGAATCATTCTGATTTCAAACATGAAATACATTAATATTTTTAAAATGTTTGTTTACCTCCTTTTAATGGATATCCCATTATGAATATAGTTATTTTCATTTTTATATGTTATATTTTTCAAATTAAAATTCTTATTTTAATGTGGGATAACGAAATTTTATTTGGATGACATTTTGGAATTTTACTGATAAAATTCATATTTTTTTGATTAGTGAAAAATACTACATTTTAATTACATACTATCATTTTAATCAAATTTATTTATGTGAATAGATTTTAATTTTAATTATTTTTAATAAGAACTTATATTATATATTTTTAATTTAATCCAACAATGGTCATTGTATGTAATTACAATTTTAAATTGTAAATAAACAGTTTTCATGCTTATTATTGTTATTTATTCATAATTTTTTAGTTTTGACAACATAAAGTAATTTAAATTTAATTAATGAAACATATTTTTTCTCTATTTAGAAAAATGAATTCCATATTTGGAATCATAAGGTTAAATTGTGTATATAGTTACATTTTATTTTTGCTCATTATTAATTGTAATATTAGTTATTATTTTATTTACCATTGTTAAATGGAAAATCTTGTAAATAAGGGTAAAAGAATAATGTAATATTAAAAATAAAATCCCCTAACATATGTCCTATTTCGACTGAATTAGATATTTCCGACCATGGGAATCCATGGTTCGATTTTGGGACTATATGGATCTACTTGGGGTAGATAATGAAATTTTATAAAAATAAATTCAAAGTAAAGAAAAATATAATATAAACATATATTTTTTACTAAAAATTTAAATGGTGTTATTTAAGTGATCACTTCAACTATATTTATTCATTATAAATATAGAACGATTTATTACAACATGGTATTTTATTTACATTTTTTATACATCAAATATATTAATATATTTAAGAAAAAATGATGATATGATGATTTCATTATTTTTGAATTAATTAAATATATGATATTTTAAATATTGAAATACATTTATTTTGAAACTATTTATTACAATCACGAAATTTATTGATGAATATGAATTATTATATTTTAAATAATTATGTTTTTATATAATAAATTTGTTTTGGTTTTCTAATAATTCGTGATATGAATCAAATAAAAATTGACATAAATGAGTTTTTTTAAAAAAATACTATTATATTTTATGACATTATAGTCCAAAAAATATAATATTCATCCAAAAAAATTATAATGTGGAAAATTTCATTAAATGAACCAGTTATGGTTCTATTGGAAATTTATAGTAACAATATTAACAATATAGTGTTATTATTCAAGATGACATGGTAAGAGTTAAATTAGTTTACTAATTGTTAAAGATAAAATATAAGGTTGAATTTGTGATATAGATTTGTAAAAAACATAATGGTTGGGTTTTTTTAACCAAAAAAATGTTATATATGAACTAAATGACATTGGTACAATTTGAAATCGAAACAATTTTATAATAATATAATATATCAATACCTTTGAAAAGTTCCCCTCCTCCCACTAGTAAAAAGAGCATCACATCTATCCATTTAATCAAACCACTAAATCATCATGGCTCATCCAATTTATACTCACATATTCTCCAAATATCTCTTATTTCTTTCATGAATCGTTACCTTGGGAAGAAGGCAGTTCAATAAATCATACTGGCTCAAATCAAAGGGAGATACCTGAATTAGAGATAACATCTTCTCTCAAGTTCCTTTCCTTTATTTTAATTCTCCACACACTATGATATTATTAATTTTTTCCATAAAATAAATAATATCCTCAATATACTATGATGTTATTATTTTAAATATTTTATATACACTTACACACCCCACCATCTAATAAGTACAGATATACTATTTTTGTGCATGATGAACTATTTCCTCACGAAATGATGATTGTTCAACTATCTCCAACCATATGTCATGGTGGACAATATGATAGAAAATTATTTATATAGGATATATACTATATTTATATTTTCCCTAGTATTTATTTTATGAATTATTCAAATCATACTTTTATGTTTTCCATAAGGTCTAAATACGATAATTTCATTTTAGGTTGTTCGAACTACCGCCCCTTCAAAGTGATATCACTCATTTATGCCAGAAAAAGAACCCATAAAGGTTGGAGTTAATAAAAATATGTAACATATATATAATATGATATTATATTGGAATTATAATATACCTATGTATCATTCATTTTTCATTCTATTAAATATGATAGTGAAATGAAAGTAGTGTTCATGCGTGTGTAGAACTTGATGTCTTAATAAACATCGAATTTTATTAATTATCAACCAATGATATGTAATATTATAAATAGATGTATATAATGGGTATATATGATATTTAAATTTCCATTATCATTTTGGAGATGATTTACTTTTGACAACATATAAAATTTACGGCAAAAGACATTTATTTTCGATTCAATTATGTAATTTCAAAAAAATGACCTATATTATACTAAATAATTATATAATGATAATAAAGTGGTAATCAGTTATATAAAAGGAATAATAAAATGTGAAAATTTCTTGAATCAAGTAGAAATTATCCTACGATTATTATTCAATAATATGTAGAATAAACGATACAATTCAGACTCAATGTAAGGGAGATCGTCTCAATCTATATTCATTAATGAATATTTTGGTTAATAGACTACCTTATTTTATACGGTGTATAACAATACACAGTCTTTTTTAATATATTAAATGGGTTTCAAATGGAATCTTTTGTTTTAAAATGCATTTTACTAAACAACAAAATGTAATGATTCTTTTTAACGTACGTGTTGACAATGATCTTTTTTACACCACAATTATTATTTTATATTTGGATTTCATAACATGATATAATGTATTTAAATCGAAAATAAATACCATATACCCTTTTTATGTTTTTTGGTATTTAAAATGGTTCTGATAAATCATTTATTATTTTAATTTATTGAAATGAAATATGTTGATTGAAATTTAAAAATGTTATCTTACATTTATGTGTTTTTTGTGATATGATTATGATATGGCTATTTGGAATTTTTTAAGTATATGGGTGGTTCTGGGATAAAACAATGGTGGGTGAGCACTAGATATATCTCCAATTCATTGGGAAATGTCACTAAGGTAAACATTAATATTTCTTCTAAATGATTTAGGGAATTTAATGTGATGGGTATTCCAAATGCAACTCTCTATGTAGTTTTTAATGATAAAATGTATGCATGTTATGGATACCAAATGTTACCATTATGATTTATGAGTTCTATGTTTTATTTATGAATCATATGTTTTCATGGTATATGTTAAAGAGAATATGTTTTATTATTTAAATGTATGATTTTTTTGATTTTTTTTGTATTCACGGACTAATGTTTTCTTTCTATATCTATTAACCCTTACTAAGATTTCAATACTCATATCATGTTTTTTAATGTTATTCACAGGGTATAAATATTGTTAAGTGAAAATAATAATAAAATAAGACATATATCTTGAAATTAATTCTTTTTTAATTTAAGGATATTTATTGTTGTGAAAAAATTGATAGAGTAAAAGTGTCTACATTCTAATTTTTGAGATGTAATATAATAGTTACGGCCTTATTTGCTGAAACTCTAAACCTGTAAAGATCATCAATGTGAATTATTGATTTAACTCAATATTATATGATGTTTAAGGTTATCACCTTATTTTTGGTATCACAGGTTAGTTTATCCATCATTAGTAGTTTAGATATTGGTACACTAATGTCCATATTTTATTTTTTTCATTATGGTAAGAATGAAATGATATAGAATTTCATGATTACAATGATTCTTCAACTATGATATTTCTATGTTCAAATGGTTTTCTATAGAGGAAATATGATAGTTAAGATGTGATAACATCAAGGGGTAAACAACTTTCAAAATCAACAACCAGGGATGGTTTGAATCAGAACTAAATAGTTTTTTGTAGTAAGGGAAAAATTGACTCAGCAAATAAATGGTTGTGGTATCCATGCACAATATCAACCAGTTCCACAATTTTTGAACATGTCATTAGTGTAAAATTTCAGGAGGCATCATTCCCCACCATTTATATGATCATCTGAACATGAGCTAGCTGAAGGGTGGTTAAAAGGATTGAAAATTATTTTTTATGTCATGGGATGTTCATTACAACAAAATGATAGTCTCTCTATTTAGAATTTTAATGGTGAAGCTGATAAGTGGTGGTCGATGGTTAAAAATATCATATATTGTGAGCTGATTTATGCTCGTTATTTGGATGAATTTAAAGGTATATTAATGGAGAAATATGTTACAATGGATTTTTGAGTTAGGATGGAAAAAAATTTATTTGAGGTTGGAGGATGACATTGTGGTTGTTGAGGAAGAAAAATTCACTCGACTAGCAAGGTATTCTCCGGATTTCCTTTAGAAAATTGAAGGAATCTGTCATTCATAAGACTGTGATTCATATTATATATAGCCATTATGATTTCTTAGTTATCCCTTTTCGGCCAACCAATACACCAACTATATTGATGGATCATGGGAATATAATTTTCTTTGAGTTCTAGGATATGAATTTAGATGTTTATATTAATAATATTGTGATATATTATAAAAGTTAATAGGAGCATTAAATTCATTTAATGTTTCTCTTGAAAACCACAGAAGAAAATAAACTGTATTTAAAACTCACCAAGTGTGATTTTTGGTTACAGAAAACTTCTTTCCATGGTCACATTGTTTCAAAATATTTCATTAAAATTGAATCTTCTTAAGAAAAATTTGTTGATGAATGGAAAAGGACCAAAAATATAATTGAGATTCACAGTTTACATGGTTTATCAGGTTTTTCCCATAGGGTTTTTGAAAAAATTTCAGGGTTATCTTGTCAAGTGAATATGTTAATTCTAAATTTTTTCATGCCATCTAGAAAAAATATTGTGATGAATGTTTACTTGAATTGAAAAAATGATTGGTTAATTATCAAGTTTTTGTTGTTCCATCCATAAATGTTTAATTTTTTATCTAAATTGATGAATCATTTAATGGAATTGGTTGTGTCAAATTACAAAACAATCATTAAATTTCTTATGCTTTATATCATTTAAAAACTCATTAGTTTAAATACCCTACACTAGATTTGCAAATAAGTTGTTGTGTTTTTTCTTTAAAAAATTTGAGGCATCATTTGTATGGGGAAATTTATGAAATATATAATGATTAAATTTTTTACGTATTTATTAAATCTGAATAAATTAAAACTGAGATAATGGATATTGATAAAATTATTGAAGTATTTTGATTTCACGATTCATTACCATTCTAGAAATGAAATCCAAGTGGATGATACTTTGATTCTAATAATTAATTATACATTAACCATGCAATGATGGAACAATATCCCTTGGTTTTTTATTGGATGAATTTTAGATTGGATGTTGTTGGTGCATGGAATTTTTTGATTTTGTATGAAATGTTAGTCAAAATCATCTCTAGCATACAAAGTAAAGCATTCTCAGAAAGAAGATAGTAAGTTGAAGAAAAATTAATAATTGGAACATAAGGGTATGTTACATGAAATTAACATTGATAAAGACTGGTTTTGAGGCTTTGAAGGAGATTATGTGTTCCTTGTGATTCACAGTGGATGAAAGAGTTTTTATTTCAAAATCATACTACTATGTTTCTAGTTCACCCAAGCAGTTCAATGACATACATTGATCATCAGTAGTATTACAGGCAGGGTGGAATGAAAAGTTATATTTCTTATTTTCCTATGAGATGTTTGATTTTTCAATAGGTTAATATAAAGAAGAAGTTATCAAAAGGGATTATTCATCCTTTTGAAGTGAAATAGTTGAAATGTGAAAATGTGTACATGGATTTCATAGTGGGATTATCAAAGACTACGCTAGGTAACAAAGAAATATGGGATATTGTTGACAGATTGAATAAATTTTATAATTTTCATCAATATGAGATACTTTGTATCTATATCATCCTTCATGATTTTATATTAAAATGATAGTCAAGTTACATTGAGTACCCCTATCCATTGAATCTAATTGTGATTAATGGTTCACTAATAACATTTGGAAAGGACTTCAATAGTCCTTGGGGAATTAATTATATTTTTGTGCGTATTTTGATCATCAATCAAATTGGAATTCAGAATGAACAATTAAAAACATAGAAGATATGATACTTTCTTATTCAATGTATTTCTACGGATGTTTGAAGCAACATATTAATTTAGTAGGGTTTTCTTATTATAACAATTTTCATTCCTATATATAGATGGAACCGTTTGATGATTTTTTTTGAAAGTAGTGTCAAACTCTAGCATTGGGGATGAGGTTGGTGAAAGGATTTTGAAGGAAATCAAAATGGTAGATAATATGGAAGTAAAAATACAGTTGATTCTGAAGACCATTAGAACAGCTTAGAGTATGCTGAAATGTTATGCAGATAAACAGAGGATGGATATTTCCTTCAAGGTAGGTGATTATTTATATCTCAATGTTATATCCTAGAAATGTGCGATGTGTTTTGGTAAATAATGAATTTAGAGTCGAAGGAACATTGGACCCTATGAAATCCTTGATAATGTTGTATTCATTTCCCACATAGGGGAATTAGTTTCTTATTTTTACCATGTACACTACATTTTTCATGTTTCAATTTTGATAATGTATATGATATTTAAATCTCTTGTTTTGAGTCCAGGGGTAGTACGGTCGGAATATAATCTTTCTTATGAGGAACAACCAGTACAGATTCTTGACCACAGAGAGCATGCATTTTGTAGAATAAAGTTATTAATTAGGTAACGGTTTTTTGTAAAACCAAGATGTTTGAAGAGGAAACAAGTGAATATGAATAATTTATGAGAGATAAATACCCCCACTTCATTTATAATTGAATTAAATTTCTATGATACAATTCCCAAATAGGGGAATGTCGTAGGATCCTTGTTATTTATCGAATAATACAGTTTTATCTCTATAAATATTTATAAATAAGATATTATTTTTACTTTAAACGAGATTCTTTGTCAAATATCATTCTCAACACATAGCTACATGTTTATTTGAAATCTTTAGTTGCACACGACATTGAGTTATAAAAAAATGTTATAATAATGTTGTTATTTTAAATGGTAGTTAACTCATAGACATTTTATTGTTGAAAATGAACCTTACTAAATAAAATATGATTATTGATGTTTTTTAAATTTCTATATATTTATCGAATAAAATTTAGAGGCTTAAAATATAAATGACTCAGATTTTAAGCCTGAAATACTCTAATATTTTTAAATGGTTGGTTTACTATATATTAAAGGTGAATCAATTTAAATATAGTAATTATAAAAAATAATATTCTATATTTGAAAAAATAAAATTCTTCTTTAGAGGGAGGGCATCAAAATTTTCTGAAGGACATTTCGGTATTTTCCAGATAAAATTTATATTTTTATGAAAAATAAAAAATATTGCATTTTCATTCAAAACATCCAATTTATTTAATATATTTATATGGATTTATTTATCTTTTAATTTAATTTAATTTGTAATTGGATAAATTTTTTATCAATTAATCCAATATAGGTCGTTGGAAGTAATTTCCCTTTTAATTTGGAAATATATATATGATAATATTTTGATAGTTATTACATCTTAAAACACCACATTTTAGTTTTGACAATGAGAAGGAATTGATGGTCCTGGAAAAGTTGTGGTTCACTATTGAGGATCCCCATCCTATTATACTATTACATTAGGATGCATCATGCCTCAACAAGTGTGTCCTAATGAGGTGTGTTTCAAATAATATTTGGTATGTGTTGTTTAAGTAGTCATTGGAGAAGGTGGGGCATCGTTTCGCCTCTTTATTCATTATTTTGGTTCAAACTGTAGTTGATCGTCTTGGTGGTCATTGGAATCATCATTTAAGGGTCTCTCATTGTTTGAATGGGTGGTCTTGATGTGCTCCATTGTGTTGTATATCATCTCATAATTGGTCTGTGTTGATGTTTTGGGTGCAATGGTGAATTTGATGATTGTGTTTGCTTGTGACGACGATGATGTCAATGAGACGATGGTGAGGATGAAGGTGTCTTATGTTGTTTTTTTGATATGTGAGGGTTTTTTGCATTACTTTGGTGAAAGTAGATAAAGAAGGGCTTCATCAATGATGATAGTGCTGGTGATCTAATGACTTTGATGGTATGCAATGTGACTTCGAATGATGAGTGTGACTCAAGGATTGAGGTATCTTGAGATTATGTATCCCTAAATGTGAATTTTTTAAATTTTTAAGTTTGCATCGTTTGAATCACACTTTATGTTTAGTGCTATTTTAAAAATAAAAAATAGAGATTACAGGTAATAAAATTAAACTACCCTAACACATGTCCTAATATTACTGGATTAGATATGGCAAACCATGGGAATCCAAGGGTCAATTTTGGGTCCCCATGGATCCACTTGGGAGTGACAATGAAATTTTATATAAATTAATTTAATGCAATGAAAAATATAATGTAAACATGTATATTTTACTATAAAAATATTTATGGTGTTATGTAAGAGATGTCTTCAACTAAAAATATTAATTAGAAAGATAAAATGATCTCCTACACCACAGAATTTAATTTATAATTTTTATACATCATATAAATAAATATACTTATGACACAATAATGATGTAGTGATTTACTTATTAATGAATGATTTAAATAAATGAGATTATAAATTTTAAAGTAAATTTACATTAAATCATTTTTAGCCATATAAAAAATTTATGGATGTGTATGTCATGTTATCTTGGAAATAATTATGTTTCTTCGAAACAATGATGTTGTTACGGATTTTTAAAAAGTCATTATATGAATAGTATAAAAAATGACAGAAATGAGTTTTTAAAACAAGTACAATATTAGAAATTATATAATAGTCCTAAATTTTTTTGATTCCTCTGATTGATGTAGATAATGTTTGACATGACATTAATGAACAACTTGAGGTTCTATTTGAATTTTATAGTAAGTATATTAACCATATACTATAAATATAAAAGAAGACATGGTAAGAGATAAATTAGTTAACTAAGGGTTAAAACAAAAAGATAACATTAAATTCATGATGTAAACATGACTAAAACCCCATGGTTGATAGTTTTACGACACAGACACATCATACCATTGAAATAAATGACTTTGGGTGGATTTTAAACGCAAAATAATGTTTGAATACAATAATATTTCTATACCTTCCTAATGTTCCCCTCATTCCTCTGATAAAAAGTAATCAACTATACCCATTTAATGACACCACTTAAGCCTCTTGGATCATAAAACATATTCACAAATTAGCTCCAAATATCCATACCATACCCATAGAAGCATCACCTTGTGATTAAAGTAATTCAATAATTCATTTTGGCTCAAATCAATGGTTGTTACCCAGTTCAGAGGTAACGTCTTCTCTAAAGTTCCTTTCCATTATTTTCCTTATACACTCCCTATAATCTTATTTTAAATTTATTACAAAAAAACACTGGAATCATATGTATACTATGATTTTTTATGTGATGTATTCGACCTTCATAAACACACACCTCCATCTAATGGATATGAAACGGTTGTTTTTGTATACAAAAATCTAATGCCTCAAAAAATGATGATGGTTCAATTTCCCTCTACTTCCTCTCATGGTGGCCATTATGATGGAAATTTATATATATTTAATATATATAATTTTTTAAATTCCTTTAGGATTATTTTTTATTTAAATCGTGCATTTATGATTTCCATAATGTTTAAATACTATAATTTCATTTGACAACCTTCGGACTACAACCCACTCAATGTGATATGACTCGATCATGCCATACATAGAACATATAAAGTATAGAGTTAATGAAATGTTGTAATGTAAATAAAATATTATACAATACTAGAATTACAATATACATATGTATCATTTAGTTTCCATTCATTTAAATACGACAAAAAAATGAAAGTATCGTTCATGCATACTTACAGATTACCATCTCCATTAATAGTGCATTTAATTTATTATCTCCAAATTTTATCTACAATTATTAATACATGTATATAATCTATATATATTATATCTAAATCATGAAAATTATTTAGGAGATGAAGTACATTCGAATACATTGACAATTTACAATAAAACAAGTTCATTTTCAACATTAGTACCGAATATGGAAAAACATATGATATTAACTTAATTATATATAAAATCTTTATAATATGGTAATAATTTATATAAAATGAATAATAAATATAAAAATGATTCTGATCGTATTATAAATTAACATATGTTTATTATTTATGAATATAAATATGAAACGTGACAAGTGGGACTCATGGCAAGGGACATCGTCTCAATATCCATTCTTTGAAGAAAATATTGGTTTATGTATGACCTTGCATTATATAGTGTATAATTATAAACTATTTATTTTAATTTTAATGGTTGTTTTTTAAAATGAATCTGTTTTTATAAAGCATTTTACTAAATGAAAAATAGAATGTTTAATTTTAACGTACACTGTGTCAATGGCCTTTCTTCCACCGTGATTATTATATGATATTTGTTTTCCGTAACAAGATGTAATGTTTTTAAACCGAAAATAACTACTATATATCATTTTTACATATTTTGGTATTGAAAATTGTTTTTAGAAACAATTGATTATGTCATTATCTTGAAATTTTATATTTTTATTGAAATGTGGAATTGTTATCCTTCTGTTATTCATATATTATATGTTATGATTATATTATAATCCTTGAGAACTGTATACATATATTGTTGGTTATACGACAAACCATGGGCATGTGATACTAGGATATATCTCTAATGAATCAGGTAACATGATGGAGGAAAATGATAATGCTTCTCCTATGATAATTATGGAATATACTGTTATGGGAATTCCAAATGTATTTATCTTTGTAAATGTGAAATCTACAATTTAACCATGTTATGGATTCCACAATCATCCTTTATGTTTTATGATTTCTATGTTTTATTCATAAAACTTATTATTTCATGATTTTTGTTAATTATTATACTTTTACAATTGAAAAGTATGATTTCATTGATTTGTATGTATTCATGGAATATTGTTTTCTTTCTATATCTATTAACCCATACAATGATTTTTCTGCTAATCAATTGTTTTTAAAATGTTTTTTCCCAATGTGTAAGAAAGGGTAAGATAAAGGAATAATTCATGAAGAGTTATGTAAAAAAATAACTAATTTTTTATCTATCGTGTTTTATAGTTATGAAAAAAAATGATTGAGCCAAAGTGTCTACATGGAAATATTTGAGATGTAAAGAAATAGTTATGTCTTGATTATCTAAAACACTAAACCAAAAAAGTTCCTCAATGTGAATTCATGACATAACTCAAGATTATGTGTTGTTTAAGGTTGGTTTCTTATATTATCAATTCATTTTCTCTTGATTATGATAATGATCCCATGATTATGTTATGATGATAGTAATTATTATCCCCCATGTTATATTGATTCATGTTTTTATCTATTTTCATAATGGTATTTTAGCTCACCTATTTCATTGAAATATTTCCTTAGGTGATTATTTGTAATAAGGAGGACAAAAGGACCACTAAGAATATAGATTTTAAGGAATTAATTTTTTTTTTAATTTTTAATTGTTATTTTGGTCCACATTTTCCCAAGTCACTAAAACTTTATGTCCACGTTTTGAAATAATTTATGTTTTTTGTCTTTAAAATGATGTAATAGATACTAATAAAACGATGTGTTACTAAATCACTACAAATCATATAATTAATATATTATATTCTTATACAAGAAGAATGAATATCTTGAAATCTATTTTTCTAAATGATTTATTGGTATATTAATAAAATAAACCCTAACCATTTATATTAAAAAAATCTTGAGAAATTGAATAAATAGATAGAATCATTATAATTAATATTACAAAACATGTTCTATTTAATTTATAATGATAATGATTTGTAAATATGTTAATAATTAATTAAAAATACTAAGATTAAATAGGGTGTTTCCCACAATAATGGTCATATATTAAAAATAGTATTTTACTCATATTGAATTTCAATGAACAAATTGGGATAAATTTTATTAATTATTAGATATAAATCATCTAATATTGTCCAAATTATTTTTTTTCATAAATAATTAATTTTCAGTGTTCTATAACTAGTAACATTTTTTAGAATATAAATGGTAAATGTAAGTAATCATAAGGTATAATATAATAACATTATTAAAAATGATTTATTTTATGTTTTCGGTGTGTGGATTTCCCTTAATATCTATATAATCCATTAATTTTTTATTTTTTAGGCCTCAGGGATGAGAGTGACTTTTTATTAATGAATATTTTTGGATATTTATAAAAATGTCACTCATCAGCAAATATATTAGGACACACCATTTATCTCATTGACTCACTCATGCAAAGACATTTGTATATACCAAACCCTAAAATATATATCAAAAATGTTCTTAGCCACATTATATAGGTGTAGGTCCCATAAAAATACTAATCATAGAGCCCTTAAGAAGAGATACAAATTAAATTTCTATAAGATAATATAATAACCTTAACAATGATCATTATTTTTCATTCATCAATTACGTCTGTTAACCAAAAATTATCACATAATATTTAAATAAAATCCCTAATATAATGAGATTTTATTATATTGGTGGAATAATAATTTTTCCATATTCCAAAATCAAATGGGAAACAATGACATTGCTCAAGTGTATGGTGGGACATCTCCTTGTTAACTAATGTTATTAGTTATCCATCATTAACTCACATAGTTAGACATAATCATATAAATATGGAATGTATATATTAAATATGGAATGATATTGATTATTTAAATTTAATATGTCTTACACTTCATTTCCATTTATATATAAAGTGCATGATATCATTTCCCATGCGTTTGTACAACATATCATCTATATGAATCAAAGTGATTAAATTTCCATTTAAAAAATTTATGGATTGTTCCAAAAATATATATAATGATTAAATATTATTTGAAATACATTAGTATAAATCTAGATATATGGATATATATATTATTGAAAGTATTTGTTAACATCATTAAAAAAACATGCATGAAAAAATAGGGAAACTGGCAACTGATGTATTTAAAATAGTGAATTATTTTTTACAAACCATCGGTATGATGTTACAATCGGATCATATATGATATCATATATAATATTACTAGTTTTTATTAATTACTAACATATTTAAATTATTATAAATGAGTTTTATCTTATTTTCAACTAAAGAGACCCATTGGGTATGTTATTTCAAATTAAATTCCATTCCATTGAGATATACCTGTTAATATGAAGCTGCTAACTTTTATATTGTGTATACTAAGCCCATTTGATGTCATTATCATATATTATTATTCACGTTGTAATTACTTTTTTTCAATGAGTATCAATTTTAATGTTGAAAAATATATAAGAATCTATATTTAAATCTCACATGAATTTGATATTGATTTTTCCCTTATTCGTAAATATTATCATTTATCCATAATATTCCACAATAAATTACTTATCCAACAGTTATTTAAGTATTTTAGAAATTATAATAATTTTTTCCTTTTTTTACTTGAATAAAAAATAAATTTTCATATGGATAACATATTCAATTTATAATTAAATATTATATGTCTTCCTTTTATGTGCATGTTTTCTAAAATTGTTTTTCAAATTAATATTATATAATAAACTGATTTATAATGTAAATTTTAATATTTTTTGTTATTTAAAAAATGGTTTAGTTCAATATTAATTCCATATGTACAAAGGTGTATTTTGGGATTGTGTAAAATAATTTTTTTAACTCATATGATGATATCATACTTTCTCACATCCATTATAGTTTTAATAAATATTTAACATTCCAGATTTTAGAATTGTCAAAAACAATTATTAAAAATTAGTTAATTATTTAATATCCATTCCAATTATTCATTGACAATACACAAAATTATTTAAAAATACAATATACCAAATAAACTGATTATCAACTCTCATTTATTGATTAATTTTGTGATTATTAACATTATCATCACGCAATCACTTTCCTATTATCCCTTATCACTGGTTATTAAATATATATTTAACAAACAAATTTTTTTGATAAAGTATTTGATTGTTTCCAAAACCATATCCACTTTAACATATGTTTTTTACAATGAATATTATTTTATAATGTGGTGATATAATTTCAAATACGTATTATTCACTCAATGAACATATTTTTTGACAAGTCATGTAGTTTGTTAGTGAAATGAATCCTTAAATATTTGAGAAGTCATATGGAAATCATGTGATGGGTGGGGAATATAACTATATATCACTTTGATTAATTGTAATGTATAATTAAGAAATTCACCTAGCAAAACTAAATGGGGTTTTACCGCAAATTTTTAACATTATCGTGAACTGGTTTGATAGGATAAATATCACAGTGATTGAGATTAGTTCATCTGACGTTAATAGATTTCTTTCTTTGATAATACATTTATTATTATCCATTACACTTTTCATATTTATATTATACAAGGACATAATTTTTTCCCATGTTAATCATTAAATTGAACATGTGATCAATTATTTTCATTACAATATAGATTTGGAATTATATAATATATATATTCATGTTATTAATTAAATTTAATGTGTGTTTAGTTATTAAATATTGTATATTAGGTATTTTTTGTTGATATGGGATAAATTTTTTTCTATGTAACACTTACTGATCTTATATTCTTACACTTAATTTGTCTCATTTTCCATGTATATAAATTTTAATTTTTTTAATGGTTTCAATGGTAATGACTAATTTCTATCAAAATTTTTTATATTTTTTTCAAATGTTAAATTGTTATCAATAGTTTACATATAATTATTACCCTAATAATATGCCTAGTTCAATGGGAATTGACCTCTTATATCATTTCCAATGTAATAATGCTGACACCACATTCATCTTACTAGGATGGGTGTTACTAGAATTTTATTTAATTTATTTGATTATATAATAAACTATTGATATTAAAAAAATTGGGTTTTCTATGTTAATTATGGACCCATCATTTGAATATGTTATTATGATTTATTTTAAATGATCAAGCATTTTTACTATTCCTTATCCATTTAAAAATAATTCATCCCTTGTAGATTAATGAATTATAAATCACCCTTTATGTGAACTTTATAAACACTCTATTACATTTATAATGTTTTTGTATTTAATATATAATATGTTAAAATATATTAAATGTTAAACAATTTCAAAATGTTATGAAACCCATTTTTTTACCATGGATTTTTTATAACTCTTAACATGAATTTTTTTTTAATATTGGGTGGGATCCTATATCTCCCTCAAATGAATTTTTTATTTCCATACATTTAATGATATAATGATTTTTTGAAAAATTAATATATTCTATAATCCAAATAGTGTACAAAAATTTATTAGTTTCCAATTTTATGAGTGGACATAGTTGGGTTTTTAAATGACATAAATGGTGGGCATAAAAGGATCTGTTCGCAATTTATAGGGTTGACAAAATTTGATGCTTTTAAAATATAAATAACATAAATAAATTAATGTATTCAAAATATTTTCTTGGGATATTTTATATTACAAATCTAAAATATGTTACTTAATTTCAAGTTATTCCCAATGTTAATTAAATTCCATGATCTAAATCATTCAGCATTCATAACCCATAAGATAATAGATTCTTTTACTATATTTATATTCTTCTTGCGCATGTATTAATTTTTTATAATATATTAATATACCATTATATGTAATGATGGGTTAAATTTTATTATTTTCCCTTATTTTTATGTGATATAATTATTCAAAATTTATACCTTAGTCATGTTTTCTATCTCATTTATTAGTCAGCCATTACGAATAGTTGATTTGTTTCCATTATTGATAATTTCAACTCATCCATTTCTTATATTGTTTAACCCAGTATTTTTATATTGATATTAAATGTCATATTTTATGATATGTTTTTATTGTTGAGTAGTAATGAATTTTATTATTAGTATTAAAAATAAGTTAATTATGTAGAAATTCAACCTATAAAATAAACATATAATTGTTGATATTGTGAAAATAAATTCCATACATAAACTGTATTCCATTAAATTAAGAATTTAATTGTGTTATTTCAACTGTGTGACTCACACAAGTTTGAGAAACATCTACACAAGAGTTTCATGTTCAGTTTTACCAAATTACTGAATGTCTATCTTGTTAATATGTTCATCAAACATATATATAATAAATATATTTATTCTCATATATACGAACTAATATTTTCCATGAATGGTTCCTCTTTTAAATGATGTTTCAAATCATATTTTCAGACAAATCATTCTTCAATCCATTTCATTGAGCACTTAGTGTGATTAGAATTGTTTTCCATATAAATCAAACCTTATATTGTCATTATAACCCTAATTCCACATGAATTACCAAGAATTTTAATAAATTTATTCTAATATTTAAAATAATAATTATATATAAATTAAATAAAATTGAAACCAATAAGAATATGTTTCTTATTTGGATGATAATGTAGTTAGGGTTGCCTACATCAACAATGATATAAACCTATCACCCTCATTTACATTTAAATGAATAGGAAAAAATTGGTTCGTATGTAACAAAAAATTCACGAAATTTAATTTAAACCCATACATAACCCTTTTATTTTCTCTTATAGATATACTTAGATCCAATACTATAAGAAAATAAAATAACATGGTTGATGTAGTGGAGTTCATTAGAAATAAAAACTATATCCTGACATATTTCAAGGTAATACACTTAAGGTAGAAATAATTTCCCTTATAATGATAGAGAAATAATGATATATTTTAGTGAGGGGACAGTTATTTTTAATGGAGTTAAATAGGGTGTTCAATGAATAATATTTATAAAAGGTATATTACAATTTTGTAAAATTTTATGGAAAATAGAAAATTCAATACGATTGGTTGCATAGATATTCCAATCATTCCCTACCCATGTGGGGAAAATGAATTTAATAATATAAATCAATGGATTATCCTATATATTTTACAATAATAATGAGGAATCTGATTTGGTCACATACAAAAAACATTAGGATTCATGGTTACCTAGATATCTCACATGGTTTCGCAGTTCATGCATCAACCAAGTACATTGAAGCTACATATATATTTCTCTCATTTTAATGGATGGGTGAATTGATATACCTAATAGTATTCTAAAGGATATATAAAAAATGTATCAAAAGAATAACCACTAACCCCTGTTTATCCAAAATATATAAAGCAATAACATAACTATAAATTTATACGAAACGATGTGTTCATCTATTTTGTATTATGAATAGATGATTTGTGACATTTTTAATGGAACTGTTATATTTTTTTGGAAGTGTGACTCTCATCATTTAAAATTATCGAAGAAGGTATAATCCATAATTCATAGGAATACCCAATTATATTCACTTATAAAAATCATTATTTCACCGTTTCTTTAGTTACATAATATATAGGAAATTTTTATAATCCTCAACTGAACTATATATATTTTTCATTTATGTGATTATATTCCCAAATTGATTTCCAAAAATCAATTTAAATTAATATATGCATATTTCAATGTCATTTATTGTTTTCACATTAACATTCAATAGGAAATTTTTTACAAGAATGGTGGAATTTTTAATTTCATCCCATGAATAGAGCATCTGTTATAATACATTTTGGGTCTCAGTTAAATCAACCATAAAATTATAATTTGTTTCTCTAGCTAGAAAAGAATTTTATTTATAAAATCTTGTAATAAAATCCTTCAATTAAAAATAATTAATAATTCTTTTTAACATACCAATCTTCTTCATGGATTTATTTTCCAAATAATTCTTTACCATATCTCGTCATGTGTTCGCATCATATAGAAAACTGATAAAATAAAATATAAATTTGAGTATTTGAATCATATATATTTTTCATAAATACATGTTTTATAGTAATATATCACAAAATGATTCAACACAAAACAAATTCATTAATTCTTAACCATGATTCATTATAGAGATATTTGTTCAATGGTTAGACAGTAAATTCTTCACGTTGATTGTCTTAAAATATTTATGATTCCTTATTATATTTCCTTATAAGTAAGGACTTTTTTAGAAATAATTTTTTAAATTGATCATGTTATTACTGTCTTTTATTATATAAAATATTTTGAAATTATAAACGAGATCCAAAAAATAAACCAAATATTAATTTTTCTCCCTAGTCTATGACCCCAATCTAATTCCCAATGAATAGGGCTGTCACTACTAGACCTAAAGAACACCGTATTATTTTCCAAATAATGAAAAAATACTGTGACATTTTTCTATGTTGTGAATTATATAAAAACATTAACATATTGATCGAATATAAAAATAATAATAACAAAACATGTCATGATAAAATAGTAAGTAGACAACTAAACAATATTGATATATAATCAATTAAGGACAGTGATATACTTAAATGGTATTTTAAGATAAATTATTTATGGCTTTACAATTTATGCATACAATATATAAGGATACCTAACAACCAAAAAAACAAGAAATAATTTAGCCAAGTTGTCCTTAGTCGTAGAATAGTTAAAAAATCATGTTCTCCATTCAATCTATACAATCATACATAATTCACATGGTTCTTTCCTTTGTCCAATCATTTTAACATAATATCTTGATGGTAAATAAATATAGTCCTGATCACGGTGTTATTATGAATCATTAGTCTATCAGAAACAATGTGTGTAAAAATATCAAATTTTCAAATGAAGCATGTATTGATTTGAAAAATAAATATATTTACACCAAAAAAATTTATACAATCATTAACCTTGTAGATTGAAAGAGGAACCATGAATTTTTAATACATAAATTTTCATAATTAATATATATCTCTCTATATATAGAAGAATTTATTTATTAAACCAAGAGGAATATTTCCTTACTAGTTCCAAGGTATCATACGATATTAAAAAAATTAATCCAATATTCACCTATATAATTCAAAATTACCAGGATTCATCCCCAAACCCAATGGAATTTAGACCAAATTATTAAAAATTATCTAGATTATTCAAATAATGAAATGTTTATATTTCCAAATCAATTTTATATTATTTGAATTCATCAAAAAACATAGGGGGTTATGACCCAAGGCATTAAAATGTTTCATATTTCTTTGTCAACAGAAGCATAATCATTCCCAAGGTGTTATAACTTATAAATAAATATCAAAAAATTCCATGGAGATATTCCTTAATGTTATAACCCTAATAATATAGAATATATTTCTATTTCGGAAAATTGAAATTTTTTATAGATATTAATACACACTACATAAAATATAAATACACAATAATATTGTTATTAAATTAGTCTGTGTCACTAAATATGATGTGTTAAAAATATTAACAATATTTTAAAAAATTATGGATAAATATTTTTTATTGGATTATATATAGGAAATGATGTATACAATATTTTATTAAATCCATTATATTTTTCAAAAATAAAATATTAAAACTTGATTTTCATGGGTTCTTATATAAAATTAAGAAAATTTATTTCATCAAAAAATTTAAATTTTATTGGAAAAAAATATATTAAATTTTTAGATCATTATATAAAAACAAAATAAGGGAGAAATTGAAGGATTTTTAGGAATTAATTAATTGTTTTAGTGAATAATGAAAAATTTATGATCTATCAAATACCACTTCCTCTTTTCATTAAATAAAGTAATTTAAAGGTCCCATTATATTTTAAATTCATATAAAAGAAAAATATGATCTGTTGTATTTTGAAATAAATTTTTTTTTCCATTTTAAGAAAAAAAATTATTATTCTAATAGAAGTTAGGTTTTTTTTCATATAATGGAATATTTAAAAATTAGATTATCTTTTTGTTTTACATGTTTATAAAAAATAATTTTTCATTGCACATCTATATATTGATTCTTAGAAACTCAATAACATATTTGGAAATATGATTTTCAAAATTGGTAAATATTACCCTTTATAATTTTTTCTATGAACAATAGTGGTGGTAAATATTTAACCACTTTTTAGGAGTATCGTAATTATAATATCTTCAATGATTTGGATAGGTCATTAAAATTTCTCATGAACATTAATTTATCATATTAAATAGAAGGTGTTCATAACATTTAATTGAAAACAAAAATATATGGAATATTGGTGCCATTCATATCTGATTATGTACATTATATTAATTTAAAAATGAAAACATAAAAAATTTAGATCTATTGAATTTAATATCATAAAAAAATTACATAAGGAATAAAATAGAATATTGTATATTATAAACATTTTTATTGAAATTTACCTTTTTTTCTTGGTAAATTATTTATAAATTTTTTATTGGATTATTTCCATAAATATTTGCACCGCATCATCTCATTATTTACACTATTACCAGCAAAATAAAATAAGTCCATTAAAATATTAAATTTTTTTAAAAAAAATTGATTAATTATTGTAATCAATAAATGGATTAATTAATAATATCATTAAATGGATATTTAATTGGTTTATATTACATATGCATCACCATCTTAAATCCAATAAAATAAAATTTAATGAATAGTTTCCAAAATTACATTAATGATAATTCATGTTAAATAATATTTTAATAAATATTTTAATAAAATTAAAAAATTATAAATTTGATAATTATGTTGATAAATATTCAAAATTTTCATGTAGTGGCTATTAATGAGGTAAATTTTAACATATTGTTACAACTAAATCGATTTAATGATAAATATTTCATTGCATGATATTATATTAAAATTAGTTAACTGAGGGGAGTTAAGAAATGATAAAATCTAAATGGACCCCCATACCGTTATAAATTTAGTTTTTAATCGATAATTAAACCAGATACACATTTTTTTAGAATAGATATCCTTCTGGATTCATTTTTGTAAAAGTGATTTAATTATATTTTATTCAATTAGGAAATTATAAGTATATCATTTCAATCCCTAATAAAAGGAAACCCACTACCTATTTTCATTACATGTATTTGAGCCATATAACAACTATAAACTCTAAAAAATTACCTTATAAAACTCCATAGACATGAATTTTAGGTACTTAGATTCATGAAATACCATTCGTAGAGGCCATAAGAATTAATATAATTGTGGCCAACTAAAGAAGTGGAAGTCCTCATATATCAATTTATTTCTTCTTTTATCTCATATTAATATGTTTTATTAATCATAATATATAATATATTATGATTTAAATATACTATCAAAATATTATTAATATGAAACTGGCATTTCCATCCTTATTCTCCATCAAATGGTAGTTGAATGTGTCGCTTCTGTGTAAATGTGGACTACCACCTCCACGTTAGAACATGATAGATTTTCTAAAACTATATTACCTGGATGTTTAATATTATGGTTTTAATGTTTATATATTAAATTTATGACTTATTCATTATTTGTATTGTAGCTTATTAAAAATACCTTTATATAATCTTATGAGTTGGAAATCAATAATGTTGATTTTGTGTATATGTAGACCACCAACTCTACAAAGCAATGCGATTCATTTCTAATTTTGGATTTATATGATTTTTAATAGGAAATTATTTAGTGAATATATATAAAATATAAAATATATTTTTTATTTTCAAAAGATATTTATTATTTAACATTATTTTTTTCAATCCATTAATATATAAACACTATATTCATGACTACATACGATTTACCATTTCCCAAAATGGTGAAGTAAAATATTATAAATCAAAATTATATTGATTATTATAAATTTTTATATAAGGAATATATATGATATTATATTTAAAATTATAATTGTATATATGATGTAGCAATGAAAAATGTACATGCACTAGAACAAGTAAAAATAAATTCAGATTAAATTTGTAACTGTTTACACCCAAAAAGGATAATTTTACCATAGAATTAAAAATAATTTTTTTAAAAAATTATATCTGTTATAATGATTGACATTATTAATATTTAAATGAATATTATATATATATATAATAGTATTAATTTTTTTATACTGTGTTATAATGCTATTTCAATGAATATCAAACTCATTGTAAGAATTGTATATTATAATCTCACTCTATATTGGAGTCATTAATGAATAATATTTAGATAATTAAATTTTATTACATATATTTCAATGAACCCCTGAATTATATTTTACAATGGTAAATAATATAAACTACAGTTTTTTTATTTTACTATACTAATAAACATATTATTTTGACAAATTATTTTTTGGGAAATCTGACATTATTTATCTCTTTTGTTGATTATCCTTTTACATCTATGTGATAGTTTTCAATATAATAATTTCAATAATCATTTTAATAATATAATATAAGTTTTTAAATAATTTATTACTCTTGTTTTAATTTTTATATTAATTTTTCAATCGAATGTTCATGTATGTTTTAGAAATATGGAAATTTTTATTATCAACCAAAAATTAATGTGAAATAATTGTTTTAATGCCCACATCATGATGTTAATTGTCTCATGTTATTACAGAACAATTATTTGAAGAAGATTTTATTTTTTACAAATTTAATCATCAAATAAATGGTTTTACATAACATTTAAGGACTGTATTTAATTTTAAAAATGTTTTTCAATGTTAAAATAGTACATTACTCAAGAAATATTCCACCAATATTTTAATAAACTTTTCATGTAAGACATAATCATTGGATGTTACATATGATTTTATAACGATATGTTCTAATGAAACCATATTTTCTCATTATCGTAATTGTTTATGTTTACTATTATAGCAAATCTATGTAACTAAATTTTTTATTAGATAGGTATGCAATGAATATTTTTATGATATTTTCGTATGAATATGAATGGATTTATAATTTTGTGAATCATGGGACAATAATTATATATTAAACTAATGAATTAGGCAATTAATCGTGTAATATGATACTAAATTGAAATAAATAAGGTCATCCTAATATAAAAAAATAGTATGCATAGGAGGATATAAAAAATATTAAAATATAGCACATGAAATATTATCCCACAATGAGTGTATGATAATGGGTTGGTATCAAAAGAATAATGTGTTCTTAATGTATTAGTCTATAGACTTGAAATAGTAATCTTATATATTTGAATATGTAACACATTTATAAAATCATTTATGTAATAGTATTATGCCAATGTTACATTCTCATTGATCTTGTTCATTTATTTCGTTACAATTCTTGAATTACATACAAATAATCATTATAGAATGACTCATGTATATTTTCATAAAACTTATGCGCACATTTATAAATGTAAAAACTAATGTTCTCATACCTATATTACTCATGTTATGTTTACTTGACCATTGTTATTTTCTAGTAATATCATTATTGAGTATATAATATCACCCTATATTAGTTTTTAATCTCCCAATGATATGATGAAATCATATAAGTATAATGGGTTTTAATAGGAATTATATTGAGATGAACTGAGTTGGAGAATATATAGATCATTTATGAAGAAGTTTCTTATGTATCCATGTTTCCATTGAGTCTAAAATTTCACAATATTTTCAATGTATCATATATTTTTATATATTCAACATTTATATAATAAGATAGGATATTTACAAATGATATGTATGGGTCCCTATAGATTGTATCAGATCATGGTTTATTTTTCTATGGATATCAATATGAGACAAATTAAATGAGAACTCATAGTATAATACAACATGCATGTGAACTACATTTCTCATGGTTAAGAATGGAGTATGGTTTTCCAGATATAATATGAGTTCTTATCCTCAAAACATTAAATAATCTTTAATTGAAACGATAATTCATACTGGAGGTATTTTAGGTTTAGAGTTTTAGATAATTATGCCATAACAATTACATTACATCTCAGAAATTACAAATTAGACACATCTATTATGTTTCCAATATTTTAATAAAATACAAACTCTAGAAAAAAGATTCATGTCTAGTAGCATGTTTTAGAAAGAATGACATTTCCATTATCACATCCTTGAACCTATTCATCAATTTTTCCTCTGAAAAACATTTCAAAACATTTGTTGTGCATAGAAATGTTCTGTTAGGGTTATAAAATAAAGAATGACGACATTATCCTATAAATAAATACAATTCAATGAAACCAATCTTTTCAATCATAACATACCTTATGAAACCATATTATTTATGAATAACATAATGGAATCATAAATCATTATGTTAACATATGGAATACAAAATATAAATACATTTTATATTTCACACTAATGTAGGGAGTTGTGTTTGAAATAACAATCACAATATATTCCCTAAATCTCTATGGAGAAACATAAATGTTTATCTCCTTCACGTTACCCAATTCATTAGAGAGCTATCTCGGGCTCACCTGCCCATGGTTTATCACAACACCACCTATATACGTAAACAATTTCCAAAAACAATAACTATTCATAACACATAAAACATGAATAAATGGTAGATAAAATGTCCACATTATAATCACAATAAACTGTTTCATGTTATTGACATATCAATACATTATCAAACGATTTTACAAACCATTTAACACTTTTAATAAATAGATTTTTGATTCAAATTGTCCCATAACACATTGATTATTTTGAAATATATTTTAATTTAAAAACATTTATGTCCATATTAATAAATCCCTAAAACAATTTTTAAATCATGGATATTAATGAGGATGATTTATATGAATATATCATTAAACATTTAAAATGATATTTTAGATTAAGAGTTCCTTAAAAAATGGATGATGTTTGAAGATAAATAATTGAGGAATAATGTTAATATAAGCATATAATATCATGAAAATAATGGATTCATGAAATAATATTCCAATGGAAATTATTAACACAATATAAAAGTGAATTGGTGCATAAAAATGATGAAGTCTCAATAGAATGTAAATGAAGAAAAAATCCCTTATAAAAACCATATCCTTAGATTAAGGTTAAATAATTTACATAATAATGTGTGTGAAATATAAATACACTCAATATAATTGGATATTCATAGTAAATCATGCAGAGGAATCTCACACATGTTCTTTTTAAAAGAAAACCAATGACATGGATGTTTAACTCAATTAATGGAATTTGAGTAATGATTTTCCTTATTAGGTTCATATCAATGACATGAGAATTTAAAAATGGAGTGATTATGTGTATCAAAATCATATCCACTCAAAGGGGAGTATAAATTACAAAATAAATAAATAAACAATGATCGAAAAAATAATCATATCATGACATAATTAAAAATTATATGATTTACCCATGGAATTGAAATTGAGTTAAAGTGTCCCCCTAACGATTTGGTAACATACAAAACATATAACACTTGAATGAAATATCAAAAAAATAATTTTTAAATACCCAAAAATTATTTTATATTACACAAGTAATTCAATCATGGGTAGTATATACGCCACACAAAAAGATATAGTGGAAATATAAACAATGAATCTCAAGGGAATAAAAAGTGAGATGACAACCCCTTACCACATTGTAATATATCGAGTCATATGACCAATTGATAATTACCACAAAATTAATCCCACAATACCATGAATATAAATAAAATAATGATGATATATATCAAATGGATGTACACAATACACCACTTTCAATATGTGGGGAACAATGTAAATCCCATGGAATTAAAAGTTAGATAAAAAACCCCTAACCTCATGTTTGACATGACCCATATGTTCCATGTTCTTCTTGATTGATAATATTTAGTTAACTTATACTTCCTTAATAAAATTTTCCAATTTAGTTTTCCTTTTATATAATTAATTAAATTGATATAATAATTGTTAATTATTTGAGTTCATATTATACATTTTGTCGATGTTCATAACTTTAGTAAAAAATAAACTTGTTAAAATTAAAAAAATTCCATGTTGTCTAAATTAAATTATCTATAGAATGATAATAATGATATAGATATCATATATATCATATATATCCTGTATATATTTATATTTATAATAGTAAATAACATTTGGTGGTAATAAATGAATTGTACCATTCATGGAGACAGTAAGTCGTACGTGCGCATGAACGCTACATTTATTTCTATTTCAAATTTAGTGAAATGAAAACAAAAGGATACAAAGGTATATTGTAATTATAGTATAATAATATATATATATATATATATATATAATTTCATTAAATATACCCTTTATACATTCCACGTATGGAATGAATGAGACATATCATTTGAGGGGGTGGTAGTCCGCACTTCCTCAAATTAAATTATTGTATTTCCCCATTATGGAAACCATAATGGTACGATATAAATGAAATATATTGGACTATAGATACAATATAAATATAATATATTTCACATATAAATATAGTTCCATCATAATGGCCACCATAATAGGTGGTAGAAAAATATTAAACAATCATCGTTTCGAGAGGAAGTAGTCCACCGTCCACATAAACAGAATGTTCATAAACCATTAGACGGAGGTGTGCATAAAAGTAGTTCGAATAATACCCATAATGAAAACCTATTATATATAAAATATTAGTTTTTTATAAAATAATAGAATAAAAAGACTTTAGGGGGTTGGATAAATAAAATAAATGAAACGAAGTTAAGAGAACACATTACATTTAAACCGGGTTACTTCTTTTGGTTTTAAAGAAAACGATTTATTGAAGTCCCTTCTGCCTAATGTAAGGCTTCTATGAGGAATAGAGGTATCATGAGAGATTATTTTTTTAGTGTTTGGACTAGCCAAGGGGAATGAGAGGTGTGAGTAAGGAGTTAGAGATGAGGTATCTTTATAAGGGGGGAAGAGGCGCTATTTTGGAACATTTTAAATATTATTTTATTATATAATGATATCCATTTTATAATGTTCTAAAACATAATAAATTATAATATAATATGACTCTTTTTGGAAAACAATCATCCAATAATAATTAGATAGTTTTTTGATATTGTTTTATTCATTATTATCTTATTTATTTAAAATATTAATTAATGAGGTAAACACTCCATCATTTTTCTGTCATATATAATTTTATTTATTTGATTCCTAAAAATTATGAATAAAATACCATGACGTAGGAAAACTATTTATCTTTAAAATTAATATTATATTCTATAATATCACTTATATAACCCCATATAAAAATTTATTTACTAAAAGATATATGTTTAAGTCATTTTTTCCATTATTTTTAATAAATTAACATAATGTGTCATTATCAGTCCAATGTGGCTCCCAGGGGTCCCAAAATCAACACAAGGATTTCCATGGTCAGACATGTATCATCCAATAGTATTATGACCCATGTTAGGGTAATTTTATTTTGTTATAATATTATTTTTACCTTGAATTTCTCTATTTACCATCAACCACGGTAAATAAAAGTCAAAGTAACTATTCACAAATAATATTTTAATTTTATTGAAGCACACTATATATACTCAAAACAAACATGTTTGTTATATTTTATAAGTTATATTCACAGATGCAGTAAAGTTTCATTTAAAGGTATAAGTCGATTTATAACTACTACTCGGAGTGTTAACTATTCACCAATAAATTTATGTTTTATAGAAAAATACAAAAAAAAAAGAAAAATCTATATATGATATTCCAATTTCAAAAATGATTTCTATTTTAAAAAATTAAGAACATATAATTTTCATTAATTAATATAGAATTAATTCCCATAGATAAAAAAATGTGTGTTTTTTAAAAAAGATCTATTAAAATATTAACAGTTGTTTATGTCATATTTCAAAGTGAAATTACATAGAATGACCATTATGCTAATAAATTCTAAAATTATAATCTAATTATACTTTAAAACCAATTAAAAATTAAATCTATCTATATAAATTAGTTATGTTAAAAGGTAACTTTTAATTAAAATACATAATTTTTCACTTTTCATTACAAAATGATTTTTATTATAAAAATAAAAAAGAATGTCCCAAAGTAAATATTAATGTCCTAATTATAAAGAATAATTTTATTTTTTCAATTATATCTTATTAAAGTGAAAAAAATTATTTAAAATGGTTTCCCCATCAAAATGAGTTAAATTGACCTTTTAAGGAATATTAGTGTATTTATGCTTAATATTAGATTCATTCATATTTTATGTCACCAATATTTATTGGATAATTGTAAAAAAAATTAACAAAAATGTAAAATCATATTTTTGCAGTCTTATTCATTTTCGGCAATACAATGGCTAGGCAATAACTACCATTTAAAATAACATTGTATTTTTATTTTTCAGTATGAACCAATGAAGTGTGTAACGTAAGATTTCAACGAAACATGTTGTTGAGTGTCTGGAACGCCATAGAACATATCATCCCCCCTAAATTAAAATTAATATTTAATCCAAAAATATTAATAAATAATATTTTTTTTCTTTACGGACTTGGGATGTTTCATCCTTCCCGCTTTTTAAAAATTTCTCCCACACAATTTTACAATTCGGATTGGAAATAATATTAAAATTCTCACATTAAAAAAAGTGTCAAAAAAACTATCACATTAAAAGAAATAAACAGATGTACAAATGTCACCTGAGATAACCCATTCTAGGATTCCTTTAAATTTTTGATGTGGAAGAGAAACCAAGTGTCTTTTTCTGATGGAGAGTGATATAAAACATGATTATGAGAATGTTAACCACCATAAAATCAGAAATGTTTGATAGGTTAAATGGTCTTTTGTTTCCTAGTAGAAAAATTAAACCGACAACATTTTTTTGATTTATATTCTTTTTCATAATGTTGGAGAATTTATTGATGAGATTAAATTAGGAAATATGTAAATATACATACATTTCATGCATAGTTTCATCATTTACAAAGTTTCTACCAAAAACACATCTTTTTCTCAAAATATTGAGTATTCTTGATGACTTTTTCACATCTGAAGTTCTTGAATCCAATTCTAGAGAATCATAAAATCCAAAAAAGATGAATTATATATTTTCCCTATTTTAATACCTCAACCAAAACCAAATTATTAGTAAAAGATTAGATAATCCCAAAAAAGGATAATCTTTTAAAAAAGAAATATTATTTCCAATCTAGAAAATCCAATTATCAATACCCAAAGTTCAACAAAGACCATTCATTAAATATTTTTCCAAAAAATTCTGTCATTAAAAAAACAAATATTGAATCCCAAAACTCAGGAGGATTTAATAACATAGTCTTCCATAGTAAATCATTACATTAATCTCCAAATAACATTGACTACTCTTATTGTCCCATAATGAATTTTAATTATCCTAGTAACATATTCTCTATGCTAGGTTAATCATTTTCATAAATAACCCAAATATCCATAAAACATAGATTCTTACAATATAAAATTTCATCCGTTATTCCAAAAATGAGTCCCCATGGTATTCTAATTTCATTTGGCATGTTGTGTTTCAAAAATACAGAGAACGTCTTCCAAAATAACCACTATCACATAATCACAAAATCATTTTCTTATAATAATTATATCTATTTGATAAAACATAATTTCCCAAAATGAACTAATTATCGATCCATACAATCATTTAACTAAAGCAAAAATCATACTAAACAGGTAATTCAGATAGGAAAATGGTATGTGATGCGCCCTTGTCGGCCATCAGTTGTGGGTTCGATTCCCATGACCTTTCCGGACGTGATGGGGTTTCACCCATCTTACGGTTATTCATTTTTATAAAACCCTAAAATAAACCTAATATATTTTAACCTCAATGGTTGTATTATACTTATCATTTACATCAAAACCCATTAAGACATCAATATATTAACGAAGACTCATATATATTTTTATTTTTTATTTCACCTTAAAAATATAAAATAAAACTATTCCAAAAAGAAAAAACATCATACCTTGATCATGGTATCCACATGCTTTTATAGTTATCTTGTTCACGAAGGTAGAAGGTACATGCATTGCAATAATGATTTATAGATCCTTTAATATCATATCCTTCATTCATCCAAATACACATTCTACAACATGGGACATATGGGTGTTTGCAGAAAAATAGTTTTAGAAAATAATCATGTATAAAATATAATTTCAAAACATATGATAATAATTTATTTTTATAAAATAGTCATAATAAGTTTTAGTTGAATTTTTCAATAAATGGTCATTTTAAAACACCATAAGTATGCGTGGAAAGACTATAATTAAAAAATATATAAATAGGTTGCACGACTGTATCTATAATGACCCATACTTTGCATACATGGTTATTACTTCTGAATTGAAGCATACTTATTAAAACATATAACAAAATCATGATTGGACCGTATAGGTATGGTGTCATTAGAAACTGGGAATCATAAATAACTAGTAAAGCATCTACATTGTCTCTTGTTTATTTCATCATATCTATAGTCCAATTGGAATATCCTACTTAATAGCTTTCTTCCTGACCTGGGGAAAAGAAAACATACAAAAGGGTGAGCTCAAATGCTCGGTAAGGGTAATCAAAGGAAAAATCATATTCATAAGAACATAGCTTTTCGAAAATCATAAACTACAAAAGAGATCATAATATCATAACATCGGATAAATAATAGTAGTGAAATGTAATCCCAATAATCATAATTTAAATCATGATACATTGTGCCATACACACATAATCATAGATAATCAATTCATAGTAGTCAATAATCATTGACACGACTATCCTAGCGGACAAAGTCCATTTCTGAACCGAGTTCACTTCTCATTTCAGTTCTGTATCACTGAACTGGATTAACCTGTCTTTCTAGCCATGTCTATCTACTGAGATATAAATCTTTACCCAATGAATTTAAGGGAGATATAGGTCCCACCCATCTCATAATGAAACCATTCTTATGTGTGCCACAAAATCATAAATCATAGCATAACCCATGTAATAAAAATGGGATTCATAAACATCATTCCATTGTAACATAATCCATATAAGATAATAGAACATCATAAAATTATTTCCATCATATAATAATCAAATCAATGTAAAAATAGGGATAGAAACAGAAGCCTATATTATCTTAGATGGATAATAATTTTGATAAAAAACTTGAACTCCATTCTTGAGAAAAATATCCTTTCTACTTTAAAAACATTTTACCTTTATTAACATGTCATACACTTTTAAAAAAAATATGTTTATTGAAAATAAACATGAAAACATATAATGTAATATTCATGGAAATAATGTTATATAAAATCATAAAAATCCATTCATATCGTATAAGTTAAAAAAATATTCTTCTCATGCTTTGGCCGAAAAAGTAAAAAAGTACCTCGTTCTAAAAATGAAAAAAGATTACATTCATATATTTTACTCACCAAAGAGTAAAATTTGATTTAAACCATTGTATGGGAATAAAAATAATATTACATTTTCAGGAAACATGGATGTGGATGATAAATATTCCCCAGTAAATTCTGAATTATAAACAATCTCGGATAAAAATGAAATTGCGAGATTTTCCCATAACTTATGTCCGATTTTCTTGGTACATATCCGAACCTCCTGTATAATGATTTATATAATGTCAATGACTTATTAAAAAATCATATTAATTGTTATTATATCATATATGGTCATATTCTTATCTTCATATTAGTATTATTTCATTACTACTTGTTATTCATGTGTTCATTGCTTTATGTTCTTATGCATGTTTTGTCGAATAAATTATTATTCTTCTTTTTAGGTTATATATACCTAATTTACATAATCTTATTAGTGTAATATATATCATAATTATTCATTATATTCGTTTATATAATCATTATTCAATTGAGATCATTTATAACGAGTTGCATCACATCGTGGAGATGGTAGGTCGTACGTACGCACAAGTTATGATATCATTCCCATGATCATGGAATTGTATTTAAGCATATGAATACTATTTAATAATAAATATAACTTTACAATAATCATATAATTTTATTCTTTACACCATTATACCCTTCCATGTAAGGTGGTGGTGGAAAACAGATTACACCACAGCATGGAGATGTTATTCCGTACGTACACAACCTTAGTGATTTCATTTTCTGTAGGACGGATAGAAGGTGAAATATGGTTTTTTCATATTTATAATAAGATATCAGTATATTAGTGATACTGATGTTATTACTTAAAAATTAAACAACTAAATAAGATAAAGTAGAAGAAGAAATCAATTTTAAAGAATCGGTAACAGATATTACAACTTCTTTGAAACGTCTCTTTGAAACCTCCTCTTAGGGAACTAAAGTTGGTCTTTCAAGAAGACCAGGACCTATATAATATTTCTATGTGAGTTTATAAGTGTAAGGGTCAGGGGTTGGCCGAGCATGAAGGCTCAATGTTGTGTAAAGAGGAGAGGGAGGAGGTTCCTTTTTATAAGGGAGGAGAGGGGCATCTTTGGTAAGTGTGAAAATATTATTTTATTATAAACGTATCATCGGATTCAAAAGGTCCAAAAATTATTAAAGATGATGATAAGATAACTCATAGTGTAAATAAAATCTTCCAAATCAGAATTGGACATGTTTTGCATAATAAATAATCATTAGGATCTTATTTATTTAAATAATTTATTATTGATGTAAATAGTGCATCATTATTGTGTCATGAATAATTTAATTTATTTAATGTCTAAAAATAATGAAAAAAATTCCAACATGTAGGAAATATTTTTATATTTACAATGATAATTTATAGTCTAAAATATAATATATATAACACCTTATAAAAATTAATTACTAAAAGATTTTTGTTAATGTCAATTTTGTCTTTCGATTAAATTAATTAATCCAAATTTTCATTATCTCTACCAAGTGGATCAATGGGATCCCAAAATCGACCCAAGGATGCACATGTTCGGCCAAGACTTATCCAATAAGGTATGTAAAAGTGTTAACGTAATTTTAATTATTATAACATTATTTTAACCTTGAATTACTTTATTTCCCTTTAATCGCAGTAATTAAATGTCAAAAGTTACTACTCACCAAAAATTATATTCATCTTATTGAATCACATTTTACTTCTGGATAACAACCATGAATGTTGGATTTTTAAAATTCAATTCACAGATGTGGTAAAATTTCATTTAAATGAATGAGTCGGTTTTTTTAACTACAACTTAGTGGTTTCACTATTCCTCAAAAATTGAAGTTTTTCAGAAAAGTACCCATAATTCAGCCTATGATATATTTGATATCCCTAATTAAAAAAATATATATATTTTCCCAAATTCAAAACATAAAAGTGGCATTAACTAACTTTAAAATCAATTCCCATTATCAAAACAAATAGCATGTTTTTAAGAAACAATAACTATCAAAAGATCGACAATTGTTTATGTCCAATTTCAATGTAAAATTAATTCCAATGAACAAAATTGGAATAAATGGTAAAACTATATTATAATTACACTTTAAAACTAATTAAAATGAAAATCGTAGAATAAAAATTATTGTGATGAAAAAAGTTGTTTTTAAATAAAAAGTAGCGTGTTTTTACTATTAATTATAATATGAATGATATCAGAATAATATGAAAATTTTATCCAAATTAAATTTTTATATCCTGATTCCAAGGAAGAAGTTTATTTTGTCATATTGAACTTATAAAAATGTCAAAATCTAGATTTATAATGGGTGCACCATCAAAAGGCGAGAAAATTGCTTTTAAAAAAAATATTTATTTTACCCGAAAAATTTATTTTGTTCTCAAACCATGATATAGAAAATATGTAGGATGAATAATAATGTTATATAATTTAAAATAAAGTTAATAATATTCATAACAGCTAGTCCAAATTAATATTATAACAATATTTCATTGTTTAGTGAAATCCGGTATTATGTACTACACACGCTATCGAGGAAAGTCATGATTGCGTGTAACACAAGACAAGATAGTGTTGTGTGCAGTGAAAGATTCTTTTGCTGTTTTGTATAAGATAAGATATTTAAAAAAAAAACTTCTCATAAAATATCAGGGTGTTACATTCTACCACCTTATAAATGAATTTTTCCCTCAAAATTTGTCATTTCGTAACAAACAGACGAGGATACCTCTCCCAAATCATATCCTCAAGATCCCATGTAGCTTCTTCTAATTAGTGGTTCCTCCATAAAACATTCACCATGTGAGTGGTCTTTTTCCGTATAACTTTTCACTATGATCCAGAATCTCTATCGGTTATTCTACATAAGAAATATCTTGCTCCAACAGTACAACTTCTGAGCTTAGTACATGTGAAGGATCGGGTATGTACTTTATCAGTAGAGATAAATGGAACACATCAGGAAGTTGAGATAGATTCGGTGGAAGCTCCAATCGGTAAGCTACCTTCCCAACACGATCCAGTATTTCGAAAGGACATATATAACTAGATCCCATCTTTCCCTTCTTTCCAAATCTCATTACCCTCTTCCAAGGAGATATTCGTAAGAACACTTTATCACCCACTTCAAACTCTAGGCCATTTCTTTGGTTGTCAAAATAACTTTTTAGGTGACTATGAGCTGCTCTTATGTGTTGTTGAATAGATATGACTGTTTCTACCATCTCATCAACAAGATCAGGTCCTATTAGCTTTCTTTCCCCAACTTCATCCCAGAAAGTTAGAGTCCTGCATTTCTTTCCAAAGAGAGATTCATAATAATGAATCTGAATAATGGAGTTTAAACTATTATTATACGAAAATTCCACCAATTCTAGGTGTTAATCCCAACAACCATTTAAATGAATAGTGAAAGCTCTTAACATATCTTCTAGAGTTTGAATAGTTCTCTCTGAATGATCGTCTATCTGAGGATGATAAGCAGTGCTAAAACTCAACATTGAATCTAAATTATGCTAAAGACTTTGCCAGAACATCGAGGTAAACATTGGATATAGATTGGATAAAATAAAAAGTGGTACTCCATGAAATTTTACCATTCCTTCACATGTATCCTGGCAACCTGATCTTGAGAGAAATCTTCTCTAAGAGCAATGAAGTGTGCCAACTTCGTAAGATGATCAGCTACAACCTAGATATCATTATTTACATTGGATGTTTTTGGAAGTCCATTGACAAAGTACATAGTGATGTTTTCCCATTTCCATTCTAGTATGGGTAATGGTTGTAACATCCCCTTAGACTTCTATCTCTCAGCTTTAATATACTGACAAACCATGCATCGAAAGACATATTCGGAAACAGCTCTTTTCATTCCATACCACTAGAAGTACTCTTTCAGGTCCCTATACATCTTTGTGATTCCAAAATGAATTTAGAATGAAGAACAATGAGCCTCATCAAGTAGCTCCTTCTTTAATTATGGTATGGGAGGAACAAAAACCCGATTCTTGAACCTTATTATCCCATCACAATCATGGTTGAATTCAGAAACATTTCTCACCTTAATTTGTAACTCTACATCTTCTTTTTGTGCCTTTTAATCTTCACATGTATAGATGGTTGAACATTCATTTGAGAAAGATAAGATTTTTCCCCTTCCATTATAATTCAATGATCCATCCTTTGTAAATCCATAAATATTGGATCTTTTTTGATCGTCATCATGTATAAGCCAGCATGGTCTTGTTGACTTAATGCGTCTACCACCTTGTTTGATTTCCCAGGGTGGTAATGAATTGAGAAGTCTTAATCCATAAAAAGATCCAACCATATTCTTTGTCCCATATTCAGCTACTTTTGTGTGAAAATATACTTTAAACTTTTATAATTAGTATTAATAACACATCTTTCACCATAATGAGAATGCCTCCAAATCATTAATTCAAAGATTACTGCAGCTAACTCCAAATCATGAGTTGTGTAATTTTTCTCATGGATTTTCAAATGTCGTGTGGCATAATCTATCACCATATCATTTTTCATGAGAAAACACCCAATCCCTTCTTGGATGCATCACTATAGATCTCAAAACATTTCTCAACTACAAGGTAATGTGTGCATAGGTGCACTAGATAACCTCCTTTCCAACACCTTTAAATTCTCTTCACACTCCTTCGTCCACACGAACAATGCTCCTTTTCGAGTCTACATGGTCAGTGGATTAGATAATTGTAAAAAAACTTTCACAAAACGTCTATAATATCCATAAAAACCACGAAAACATCGAATCTGATTTATAGTGGTTGGTGTCGACCAACTTTCGATAACCTTTATTTTTGATGGATCCATAGATATCCCCTCTTTTGAGATTATGTGATCAAAAAATGAAACTTTTTGAAGCCAAAATTCACACTTGGTAAATTTGGCATAAATCTTATCCTTTATTAGGATTTTAATACAATTCTCAAGTGATCTTCAAGTTCTTCCTTTATCTTTTAATAGAAAATAATATTATCTATAAAGACTACCACAAACTGATCAAGATGGTCTCTAAATACACTATTCATTAGATCCATGAAGATAACAAGGGAATTATTAAGACAAAATGTAATCACTATAAATTCATAGTGTCCACACCTTGTACTAAAATCCATATTTGGTATATCCTTTTTTTGACCCTTAATTGATGATACCCTGAATGAAGATAAATCTCAGAAAAGTATTGAGCTCCGCGTAGTTGGTCAAATAAGTCATCAATGTGTGGGAGAGGATTTTTTTCTTGATAGTGATCTTGTTATGTTCTGGATAATAAATTCAGAGTCTCATTGGTCCATATTTCTTCTTAACAAATATAAAAGGTGATCCCCAAGGTGATTCACTAGGGAGTATGAACCCCTTATCAAGATTCCCTTAGAGTTGCTTCTTCTATTCCTGAAACTCAATTGGGTCCATTTTAGAAGTTTTATTTGAAATGGGCATAGCACCCGATATGAGTTCTATTGGAAACTCAGCTTCACGATTTTGTGGAAGACCTACCAATTCCTCCGAAAAGGCTCATCAAATTCTCGTACAATGGTCATATTCTTAATTGTGAGTTTCTTTCCAACCATTTGAGATAAATAACTTTCATTTATTGGAATCAAGACCCATAAGATGGAAGAAATTTCCACTAGAAGGTTATATTCATCCTTGAATCGATGGATGATAGTAGATTGATCAGGAATATTAAATGTGATTTCCCTTCTTTGGAAATTGATATGAGCTCCGTATAAAGAAATCCAATCCCTTCCAATAATCACATAAAATTCCACTATAGGAAGGATCAAAAGATTTTCAGGAAGCACTTTCCCACAAAAATCAATTAGAGAATAATTATAATCTTTTAATGATTTTTTTGTGCCATTAAGTGTTGTAACAGCTAACTCAACATCTAATTGTTGATTTAGTACGATGATACAATTAGAAAATTATTCAGAAATAAAAGGGTGGGTGGATCCAGAATAAAATAAAACATTTTCTACATTAGAGTGGATGGTAAGTGTACCTTTCACCACTTCGTTATCGTACTCCACATCGTTTATAGAAATTTCATGTGACATTCCTTTGTCTTTGGCCTTAATAGTTTATTGATCTCGATAATCATCTACAACCCTTGGATTAGGGCACTGATTTTCATAATGCCCCATTTCCTTGCACTTGAAACATTGAAGTGTAGGAGGTTCATTCTATGTATCCCTTTCTTTTTTGACATCATTAGAGATGTTCTTACAATTCTTTTGACATTCAACTGCCCGATGACCTTCTTTTCCACACATAAATCATTTACTTGTCCCATTAAGGAAATTCCATCCATGTTTAATTCCACACTTTGAGCATATAGGAAAACTCATCTTCTTTTCATTTTGGTCTTTAAATTTTTCTTTGAATTCTATTTTCCTCCTCTTATCAAACCCATATGACTGATTTCTTACTCTAATCTCCATCTCAACCTTGATAGCACCTCGAACAACTTCCTCGTAGCTATTAAAGTCCCTTATGGCTAACACCCTTCGAAAAAATGGTTTTCTGCCGCTAAAGAATCGATCAATCTTACTCTCAAGTTGTATAATAATCTTGGAAGTGTACATTACAAGTCTTGTAAAATTTTCATCGTAGGTACCAACTGATTCATCCTCCTTTTTCTTTAGTTCAAGAAGCTCCATCACCATCTTAGTTTGAAGAATACGAGGGAAGTAATTATTGAAAAATTTGTTATTGAACTTGTCACATTCCATGGACTCAATTTCATCCTTTTGCCTCGTATTCTTAGTAATATTCCACCATTGATTAGCTTTACCTTCCAAATGATATATTTCTAAGACGAATTTATCATGTTCAGAACATTGAAGGATAGAAAATATCTTTTCAGTGCTACTAATCCATTGTTCCGCCACTAATGGATCATAAGACCCGTCGAATGAAGGTGGACGCTACTTCATAAAGGATTCAACTGAATGTTGATCCTTCCTTTGCTCGTATGGAAGTCCTTCATGATTCATAGATTGAGAAATTTGTGTGAGTATGGCTACAGGATTTTTCATTCCAGATCCCATAACGTTTGGTTGCTCAGGGGGATAATCATTGCATTGCCCGTCGCATTCTGCATTAAAATGGTTCCTTCGGGTTCCATACATTGACTAAAACCAAGAATCATAGTGTGAGAATCACTAATAACAATTGGAAAACTACATAATCAAGAATAAAATTTCACACTTTAGGTCTTATCATAGATTGTTTATGGCCATTTGTAAAACACTAATATTGAGTTCTATGTTTAGACATATCCTTGGATTTCTTACATAGGCTTTCACATCATTGTTTCAAAAGGTTGACTATATCATTCCTCTAATACCAACTATAATGAATCATACTTTACATAAATGGATATTACATCAGAATTGATGTATTCTTATTACAAAATATAACAAAACCATGATAGGACCGTATAGGTATAATGTTTTTAGGAACTGGGAAACATAAACAACTGGTAAAGCATCAACATTGTCTCCCGTTTATTTCATCATATCTAGAGTCCCTTTGGAATATCCTACATAATACAATTCTTCCATATTTGGGGAAAAGAAAACATATAGAAGGGTGAGCTCAAGTTCTCAGTAAGGGTATACAAAGGAAACATCCTATTCATAAGAACACAGAATGTCAGAAATCTTAACCTGTAAAAGAGATCATAATATCATAAAATTGGAGAAATCATAGTAGTGAAACGCAATCCCAATAATCATAACATAAATCATTAAACATTGTGTCCTACACACATAATCCTATAGAATCATTTCTTAGTAGTATAGACTCATTGACAAGACTATCATAGTAGGAAAAGTCCATATCTGAATCGAGTTAACTCCTCATTTCAGTCATATATCAGTGAACCGGATTAACCTTCCATTCCAGCCATGTATATCTCATGAAATATAAATCTTTCAACATTGAATTGGAGAGAGATATAGGTCCCACCCATCTTATAATGTAACCATTATTATGTGTGCCACCAAATCATAAATCATAACATAACCCATGTAATAATAATGGGATTCTTAAACACAATGCCATCATAACATAATCCATATAAGATATAAAAACATCATAAAATTAATTCCATCACAACATAATCAAATCAATTCAAAAATAGGGATAGAAACATAACACTATATTTTCATAGATGTAAAATAATTTTGATAAACACTTGAACTCCATTCTTGAGGAAAATATCCTTTCTCCTTCATAAAAATTTTAACTTTGTTAACATGTCATACAATTTTAAAATAAAATAATTTATTAAAAATAAACATGAAAACTTTTAATGGAAGATTCATGGAAATAATGTTCTATGAAATCATAAAAATCCATTCATTCTGTATAAGTTAAAAAAATATTCTTCTCATACTATTGATGGAAAAGTAAAAAAGTACCTCTTACTAAAAAATGAAAATTGATTCCATTCATATATTTTACTAACCCATGGGTCAAATTGGATTTAAAAAATTGTAGGGGGATTGAAATAAAATTACATATTTATGAAACATGGATGTGGACGATATATATTCCCCAATAAATTCTAAAGTATAAACAATCTCGGATAAAAATGAGATTGCAAGATTTTCCCTTACCTTAGGTCCAATTATCTTCGTACATATCCGAAACTCCTTTATAAAGATTTAAATAATTTTATTGACTTATTATAGAATCATATTCATTGTTATGATATCATATAAGGTTATATTCTTATCTTCGTATTAGTAATATTTCATTCCAACCTGTTATTCGGGTGTTCATTGCTTTATGTTCTAATGCATGTTTTGTCGAATAAATTCTTGTTCTTATTTTTAGGTTATAGATACCTCATTTATATAATGGTATTAGTGTAATATATTTCATATTTATTAACTCAATTCATTTATATAATCACTATTCAATTAATATCATGTAGAACGAGTCGCATCACATTGTGGAGACGGTAGACCGTACGTACGCACGAACGATGATATCGTTCCCATGATCATGGAATCGTGTTGAAGTGTATGTATAAAATTTCAGAATAAATATCACTTTTCAATAATCCAATATAGTTATTCTTTACACCATTATACCCATCTACATAAGGTGGTGGTGGAAAACAGATTACTCCACAGCATGGAGACGGTATTCCATACGTACGCACGCGCGATGATTTCGTTTTCCATAGGATGGATAGAAGGTGAAATAGGGTTGGTTAATATTTATAATATCATATCAGTATATGAGTTATACTGAGTTATTACTTCATAATGAAAAAACTAAATAAGAGGAAGTAGAAGAAGAAATAAATTTGAAGGAATCGGTAATGGATATTACCTTTTCTTTGACACGCCTCTTTGAAACCTCCTCTTAGGGCACTAATGTTTGTCTTTGAAGAATACCAGGAACTGTAGAATATTACTAGGGGAGTTTAGAAGAGTAATGGGCAGGGTTTGGCCGATCTTGAAGGATCAATGATTTGTAAAGATGAGAGGGGTACCTTTGGAATGTGTCAAAATATTATTTTATTATAAACTAATCTTCGGTTTCAAAAAGTCCAGAAAATATTAAAGATGAAGATAAGATGACTCCTGGTCAAAATAAAATCATCCAATAAAAATTGTACATGTTTTGGATAGTATTTTAATCATTATAATCTTATTTATTTAAAACATTTTTTAATGAGGTAAATACTACATCATTATTGTGTCATAAATAATTTAATTTATTTGATGTCTAAAAATTATAAAGAAATACCACCATGTAGGCAATATTTTTATACATACACTTAATATTTATATTCGAAATGATAACTTATATAACCCCTTATAAAAATTAATTACTATATGATTTTTGTAAATGTCAATTTTGTCTTTAAATTAAATTAATTAATTCAAATTGTGATTATCACTACCAAGAGGCTCAATAGGGTGCCAAAATCGACCAAAGGATACTCAAAGTCATACACTACTCATCCAATAAGGTTATGACATGTGCTAAGGTAATTTTGAATTATTATAATATTCTATTAACCTTGAATTACCATATTTACATTTAACCGTAGTAAATAAAAGTCAAAAATTACTATTCACAAAAATTATTTTCAACTTATTGAATCAAATTATACTTCTTGATAACAACCATGTATGTCAGATTTTGGATATTCAATTTACAGTAGTTTTAAAATTTAATTTAAATGAAAGAGTCGGTTTTTTTAACTACCACTAAGTGGTTTCACTATTCATCAAAAATTGATGTTTTTCAGAAAAATACCAAAAATTCAGCCTAAGATATATTTTATATTTAGAATTCAAAAATGATGTCCATTTTTTCGAAATAAAAACATAGAAGTGGAATTAATTTATTTTAAAATTAATTCCCGTTATCAAAGCAAATTAGCGTGTTTTTAGGAAACAATACCTATTAAAAGATCGACACTTGTTTAAGTCCAATTTCAATGTAAAATTAATTTCAATGACCAACAATGGATTAAATGGTAAAAATATATTCTAATTACACTTTAAAACAAATTAATATGATAATAAATCCATATAAATTATTGCAATGAAAAAATTTGTTTTTAATTAAAATATAGTGTGTTTTTACAATTCAATAAAATGTGAATGTTTTCATAATAATATGAAAAATTAATAAAAACTAAATTTTTATATCCTGATTACAAGTAAGAATTTTATTTTACCAAATTGAACTTATTAACATGTCAAAATCGACATTTAAAGTGAGTGCGCCATAAAAAGGAGACAAAACATCATTTTTTTTAAATACATATTTTACCCGAAAAAATTATTTTGTTCTCATACCATGCTCTATAAAATATGTAAGATGAATAATAATTTTATAAAATTAAAAATATAGTTAATACTATTCTTAATAGCTTGTCCATAATAATATTATAACAATATATCACTATTTAGTGAAATTCGGTATTGCGTACTACACACGCTATCGAGGAAGGTCGTGATTTCGTGTAACGCAAGCCAAGCTAGTGTTGTGTGCAGTGAAAAAATAATTTGATGTTTATTATAAAATAAGACATAAAAAAATATTATTCTCATAAAATAACAGGGTGTTATAGTCTTCTTCTTCCGAACCATTTTCAATATCATAGTATGATTCAAAATCATGTAATAAGGTAAAATATTTGAGAATAACTTGATAATATTTAACTTTCTTTTAAATATGATAATATTGAGAAAATAAGATTTTATTGAATACAACCCATGATCCATGGTGGCATCAATGTTATAGAGGAGGTGTTTGATATTTCAATCAATTACTTACTAGAGAGTTGTATTTTATAAAATGTTTCAGAATGGTCCGAGCTAGACTATGCTATAATTATTTCAAGCAAGTAAGCTCGTAGAGAAAGGATTTTGGATTGAGATCCTCCCCTTTCCATTAGTGAACCACTTTAATTTATCTAAAAAATTTATAAAACTAAGATATAATTGAAATAATAGACATAGAGACTAACCATGTGTTAAACGAAAATTCCTAATCCCCAAAGTTGTCAAAACCAACTTATGTCTCAAACTATAAGGACCCAATCGTAAAACATTACATAATATTGAATTAAAAGGATATTTCATAATTATTATCTTTTTAGTTTTAGAGTTTTAGAGAATTAGGTCATAACTATAACATTACATCTCTTAAATTACAATCTAGACACTTCTATCCAGTTTCTATTTTTTTATAAAATAAAAACTCCTGAAAATAAAGATTCATTTCTAGTTCCATATATTAGACTGCAAGAATTTTCCATGATCACATCCTTGACCAAATTCATTTTAATTCCTATGAATATCATTTCATAACATTGTATGAGCATAAAATTTTCAGTAAGGGTTATAAAATAAGGAATGGAAACATTAGCCCATCAATAAATACAAATCAATGAAACCAGACTATTCAATCATAACATGCCTTAATAAATCCTACAATTTATGAATAACACAATGAAATAGTAAATCATAAAGGTAGATTATAGAACACATAACATATAGACATTAAATCTTCCACCACTATGATTGGATTTAGGATTGGAATACCCATCATAGTATATTCCATAAATTTCATATGAGAAACAATAACATTTTCATCCATTACATTACCCAATGAATTGGAGTGAAACATCTGGCTCACCCACCCTAGGATGATCACAGAACCTTCAAAATAATTAAAAATTTCCTAATAATAATAAAATATTCATGAAAAATTTAAAAAATGAAGTAATGATAACATTTCCCAATTTCAATCATGATATACCATTTCAAGATATTGACATAATGAATGTTTTATCAAACCATTTTCAAAACTATATAAAAAATTTAATAAAGAGATTATTGAATCAAAGTTTCCCACACCATATTGAATATAATGAAAAAAAAATTAATTTCAAACATTCATGTCCATATAAATACAACCTTAAAAAATTCTAAAACATAAACATTAATGAGAATGAATTATATTAATAAATTTTTAAAACAATTAAAATGATATTTTAGTTAAAGAGTTACTAACCAAAAAAGAGATGCTTGTCTAAAAATAACTAAGTAATAACATTAATAAAAGCATTTAATATCATGAAAATAAATGTATTAATGATATAATATGACAATGGATAGTATTAAAACCTTATAAAAGTGAATTGGTGTATAAAAAAGATGAAGTCTCAATGGAATGTAGATTGAGATGAAATAACTTTTAAAAACAATATCCTTAGATTAAGGATAAATCCATTACATAATAATTTGGGACAAATATAAATAACATCAATATGATTAAATTATCAGTGGCAATTAATCATAGGATAGTCACACATGTTATTTTTAAAATATAACCAATGACATTGATGTTAAACTCAATTAATGGGCATTTAGTTAAGATAACCCTTATCAGGTTCATATAAATGACATGACAATTTATAAATTGAGTGATTGTTTATATTAATACTATATCCACACAATTGGGAGTGGAAATTTCAAAATAAATAAATAAACATGGATTCCACAAATAATCATATCATCTCATTATTTCGAATTAGAATATTATCCCAAGGAATAGAAATTCGGTTAAAAACATCCCATACTGATTTGGTAACTTACAAAACATACACCCTGTGATATAAATTTCATAAAATGAATGTGTAAATACCAAAAAATTAATGTATACAACACAAGTAACACAATCATGGATAGTACATACACTACACAAAAGTAAATAGTGGAAATATTGCATGAATCTTACAGGAATAAAAAGTGAGATGAAAACCCCGTACAATGATGTAATCAATCGAGTAGTATGACCAAAAGTTAATAACCACAAAATGAATCATCCAATACCATGAATATAAATAGAATCCTGATAATATATATTAAATGTAATTACTTAATACACCACTTTCAATTGGTGGAAATCAATTGAAATCTCATGGGATTAAATGTGAGATAAGAAACCACTTACTTCATGTCCGACTTGACACATATGTTCTTTGTTCTTCCTACATAATAAAAATAAGTTAAATTAAACTTCATAAATTACCTTTTTCATGTGTTTTATTCTTTTTATATCACTTATTACCATGCTACAATAATTAGTTAATTATTTTATTTCATATCGTACATTTTGTCAATGTTCCGAACTTTAGAAAAAAATAAACTTGTTATAATTACAAATTTTCTATGTGGTCAAAAGTACATTATCACCAGAATTATATTAATGATTTATATATCATATATATCTGGTATTTATATTTATTTATAATATTAAATTAAATTTTCTGGTATGAAATGAAATGCCCTACTCAAGGAGATGGTTGGCCATACGTACGCAAGATTGATACTTTCATTTCTATTTCTTATTTAATGGAATGAAAACATAATAATACATAGGTATATTATAATTTTATTATAATATCACACACATATATATATATATAATTTTAGTAAATAAATCCTTTATATGTTCCATGTATGTAATGAACGCGTCATATCACTTTGAAGGGGCGGTAGTGCACACATACTCAAATGAAATTATAGTATTCAAACATTATGGAAACCATAATGGAATGATATAAATGAAAATTAAAATTGTATAGAGACAATATAAATATAACATATATCACATATAAATATCAGTCCATCATAATGGACACTATAAGTGGTGGTTTAAGAATATTGAACAATTATTGTTTTGTGAGCCAGTAGTTCAGTATCCACGAAAACCACATGTTTATTACCCATTAGATGAAGGTTTGTGTATGTGTAGTTCTAGGACATATCAGAACAAAAACCTAGTATATTTATGATACTATTGTTCTAATAAATATAGGGAATAAAAATAGATGAAAGGGTTGGATAAATTAAATAAAAGAAAATAACTTAAGAGAGTATGTTACTTTTAAATCAGGTAACTCCCATTGTTTTGAACCAAAATGATTTCCTGAAGTTCATTATGCCTAAGATAAGGATTCTAGGTATAATATAGGGATAATGGGAGATTATTTGGGTAGTTTTTGGACGATACAAGGGGCATGATATGATTGATTAATGGGTTAGTGGTGAGGGCCTTTTATAAGGGTGGGGGGGGGCTCTTTTGGAATGATTGAAACTATTATTTTATAATATAATTATCTTTTGTTTCAAAAGGACCATAACATATAAATGTAAAAGAAAATATAACTCTTGTATGAAATAAAACCATCCACAATGAATTTAACACGTTATAGATATTTTTTAATCAGTATATTCATAGTTATTTCAATCATTCCTTAATGAGGTAAAATACTACATCATTATTGTGTCCTAAACAAAATTATTAATTTCAATTCTAATAATTATAAATAAAATAACATGGTGTTGGAACTATTTTTATCTTTAATATGATTATTTATAGTCAATGAGATAATGTTTATAACTCTATGTAAAAAATTATTTTCTTAAAATTATATGTTTATGTCATTTTTTATTTATTTGAAATTAATTAATATAAAGTGTAATTGTCACTCCCATGTGGCTCCATGAGGTGCCAATATTGATCCAAGGATTTACATGTTCGGAAATTTATCTAAAAATTTGATTAAGTCACATGATACGGTACTTTTATTTTATTATAATATTAATTTTACCTTGAATTACCCTTATCAGCTTTAAACAAGAAAATTAAAACTCAACAGTTAATATTCACTAAAAAATATATATTCATCTTATTAAAACACATTATAAATACTAATGACATCCATGTATGATATACATTTGAAATTCAATTCACTGATGTGACAAAATTTCATTTAAATGAAGAATTATTTTTTTTATCTAATACTATGTATTTTCACAATTCAACAATAATTTGATGTTTTTCAGAAAAATACCGAATATTTAGCCAAAGATATATTTAATATTCATAATTCAAAAATGATTTCTATTTTACCAAATTCAATTCATAGAAGTTGAATAAATTAATTTAAAATTTATTCACGTTCTCAATACAAAAAAAGTGTTTCTGTGAAATAATAACTATCAAAATATTAAAGCTTGTTTTGTCCAATTTCAAAGTGAAATTACTTATAATAACAAAAATCAGATTACTTTTTAATTATATAATCTTATAAACAGTACAACCAATAAAAAAGATATTCTAAACATACAAATAAATTCTATTAAATGGCATTTTCGAATTATAATACATAATTTTTTCACAATTCATTAAAATTGAATTTTATCATAAAAATACAAAAAATATTACCAATATAAATTTTGATGTATGAGTTTTAAATAAAATATTTATTTTTTCATATAGAACATATAAATTTGATAAAAATTATATTTAAAAATGGTTCACCATCAAAATATTGACAATCGACCTTTTAAGCGTTATTATATAATTTCTGCTTAAAATGAGATTCATTTATATTTTGAGCCTTTAACATTAATTGGATAAATGTAAAAAACATTTAACAAACATGTTCAATAATATTATAGTTAGTTCTATTCATTCTCTCCAATACAATAGCATGTTGTTAACTACAATTTAAAATAATATTATATTATTATTTTTCAGTATGACCCAACATTGAGTGTAACATATGATTTCAAAGAAACTCATTGTTGTGTATTGGGTATGTCATCAAACATATCATCCCATTTAATGTAAAATTACTATTTAATTCACAAATATTAATAAATATGAAAATAGTTTAGACTTTATTTTATATTGATGATTCATATAATATTTATGTCTATATAATAATAATGCCTTTGTTTTTATAACAAATTAATTTAATTCTAAAAAAAGTGTTTTTTGACTATATCACAACTATTTTTCTAGTGCATGGTTAGTGTTCTATTAATACATGTTTTATTTGAAACTGTTTTTGGATATTCCAGGGGTAATTTGAATTTTATTTTCAAACTATCATCAATGATTTATAAAGAGATCCATAATTTTCATACATAGATATTATATTTTATATATGAATAATCATTATATATATTTCTAATCTACTAGAGTGTATTTTTTGGAATTATTTCTTTGAAAATGTTGACAAATAAACAATTGGTCCATAAAACAAATAAATCAACTCCCACTTTTTCTTTATAATTATTACCCTTTATTGAAATATCATAATTAATACCTTTCATCATAACCTATGGAAACGAATCATAATAAAAGAGTGAGCTCAAGAAATGATTGAGGATAAATATGGTATTTATCATTGATCATAATAGTATAACATGATAATAATAGAATAATACCATGATTTTATCTTTTTAAAACCTTAAAATACATATCAATGATTTCAATCATCCTTCATGGCCTAAATATTGTATTTTCATATGAAATGAATCATATTTGAATCAATTAACATATGAAATTAGACCATAATATTTAAATAATAAATGTAATAATTTCTTAAAAATAATAAATAAAACTCATTTACATATTTATGATGTATCATTTGAAATACTATCAATTCCAAATGGGTTCACTTTTGAAACCATCAAACATGACATGGTTCACTCTAAAAAACTTTATTGTGGATATTATCGCTTATGGAACTATCTTTACTACCCATTATAGTCTTATGAGTCTAATGAGATATAAGTGTTTCCTAAATTAATTGGAGAGAGTAATAGTTCCAACCAATCACAAAATTAATATCATAAAATTTTATTCCATATTACTACATATCAGTAATAACTTCATATACAATTAAAATAAATGGGTTTCATAATCATTTCATTATTTAATAACCAAAGTAAATGAAATAGGATATGTAAAAAACATTTCATCATAAGAATAAACCATCTTGCGAGAGAATATTTATGGTATCCTTGAATTATATCCCTATAATATAGTAAGTGGTATCAAGGATTATTATCTATATGTAATATAATTTCCATTAAAAGATAATTAAAACATTATTGAGTTTAATATCAATCCCATTTTGAAATAACGCAAAAAAACCTACAATATTATAAAGGGAAAAATATTATTTGAAAAGAAAAATGATAAATTTTAGGTGATTGATCGTGAAAAATATTAGTCATTATTGTGGGAAAATATATTCATGTCATATAAGTTTAATAAAATTCCATTAGCAAATTGATCTAAATTATAACAATGTACCTAGTTTTTCTAAATGAAAAAAAATCCACTCAAACAATGGATTCAAAATTCAATCATTTATAAAAATTACTATAAACAATTATATAGAATATTTAATATAGTATATAATATGTTTTATAAAAAATGCATAACAATGATAATTTTTTTCATCTAAAGAGACATACTTAGTCGATATACCAAAAAAATATATTTTCCATCTCATATGTAGATTAGATTTAATAAAAAACAATAAAACCACTATTTAAAAAAAATAAGAATAAGAGAATATAATTTAACTATACCCTGAGAGGCAGATAATAATATTTTCACATTATAACATTATAATAAATAAACTCAATAAATAAAGAAATTGTAACAAAAAACCACTAACCGTGAGTATTTCTTAGTTTTAATTTATTATATACAACTTTATAAAAAAATTATAGTTTTAAGATTCATGATCATACTAATAATATAATTTATAAATAACATATTTATAATATTTCAACACTCCATTTTATAAAAAAATCATTATTAAAATCATTCTTTTCGAGTGTTAATTATTTCATTTATCAAAAGTAACTCTGATTAGTACATCAAGTCCTTATAAATTTATCTTGTATAAATAATCACTAAAATATGATTATTTATTCAAAAACCATATATATTCATTATATATTTTTATATATATTTTTAATTCAACAATAAATGATATAGATATAAAATAATAATAACACCGTTCATGGAAACGGTTGTCCATACAAATGCATGGATTTTTTTATGATTTTAAACTGATGGATAAAAATACAAGAGGCCATCATTTCACATATACACAGTAATTATTATATAATATATATCATATATAATCATATTGGTTGTCCTAATTTCCATCCAATTGTGTCTATATATATATATATATGAAATATGATCAGTTCGTGGAGGTGGTGGTCCATATGTATGCACGTGTTACATTAACATTTCCCAATGTTTTAGATACTACGAATATAGATCTAATATAATCATAATTGAAGAATGATTTTTTCATAAAGATATTTTATAAATATTTAAAAAATTAATTATTCATCCCTAATATATGTTATTTAAAATTGATTTTTATAGAAAAATAGAGATGATAAGTCATACATATTCATGATTGATAATTTCAGTTTGCATATTAATGGGAAGAAGGCATTATACTGGTATTTTCATAACTGATATAACCTTTCATAATATTTTTGATAATTATATGAAAATTTTATTATAAACACCTAATATACCATGGTTTTATAGAAGTCTATAAATATTGTGAATACTAAAGACATTACATCTTATTTAAGACAACTCATTTAGATCTTCTCTAAATGGCTATAATGATGGTATTTTTGTTGTCCTAGGATCCCTGTAATATGACCAGCAAATATGATAATAGAACTATATATATAAATATTAATATAGATATAGGCATCAATGTTGGGAAATTAGTTGAGGGATTGGGCACCCTTCCATAATTGAGGTGAGGGGCACTTTTAGAATTTTCCATAAAAATAAAATATAATAATTTCATTCCCAAAACAATTCCTCATAATTTAATTATATTTTAGGAAAAGAGTTATAAGTTTGTAATAACATTAAATAGTATAATTTAAAAATGTTTTGGTGTCATTTTAATATTTATCATTTTGATTAAACATTAATAATTCAATTTTAATTTTAACTATGTCAATATCTATTTTAATATTAAATGTCATTTTATTAATTAAAAGCTGAAAATAGCTCCATAAAATGACAATTTATGAAATTAATTACCTGATTTTATCATCCTAGTATAATTTAAAAGATTCATATAATTATTAAATAATTAAAAAAATATTATTTTGAAAACAATATAAATATATTATGTTTTCACAATATTCATTTATTTTTACATAAAAGACATAAAAATTGTTTTAATTAGAATATATTAATATTATGAAATACTAATATGTCATATTCACCTATAAAATTATTCCAAAACTATATATTTATCTAATTATAAAACATTTAATATTTATAAAACCATTTATTTTTTAAATTTCATTGAGTATGAATTGTATTCGCATTGTAAAAGTATTTATAGTACATATATAATTTATAGAAATAATAAACAAATTTATACTCCAAAAGAATCCATTAAGAACAAAATTATTATTAAAATACGTTCAGGACATATTATTTCCCTACATGAACACTTAATGGTTTTTAAATTGTATGATAGTGACATTTTGTAAATTTTTTATTTAAATAATTGTTATGTTACATTGTTTAAAACATTCTTGAATAACTATGTACCTAGATTCCTAATACAAAATTGACATGGACCGAATAGAATTATTGGTCCCCAAATGTTGGATAAGAGAACATTCAATCATACAAGATATTAAGTGGGAATGAAATTTCCATAAAATAGTGTAAGATGATGATACATTTCAGTATTCCCAACACTCCAAAAAAATTATTTACCAAAACAATATAGGTATATAAAAAAATTAAAATGTTACATCATAGATGTACTCAAAAAAGGGAAGGAATACTTATTTTCCTATGCTCCATCAAAAGAACCCCCAAAAAAATATCCAAAAAATGCAATAAAACAGGTAAAAATTACAGAAAAATAAGTGAAATGAATTTTTATCCTCCCCCACAAAGAAACATTAAGTCCTTAAAAAACGGTTCTGATCAGTCTAGGATAAAAATAGGATTCCACTTCTCTCTCATCTATGCATCCTTCTCTAAAATCTCATGTATTACAGGAAAATTCATCCAAAGAACATGGACTAAATATATCATCCATCCAGAATGTAACTATGTATCAAAATCAACATTATCGATGGGTTGCTCAGTCACAGCTAAATTATAGTGAACATCAAAATATCTCCATATCATAACATGAGTTAAATCAAAAAATACATCCAATTTTGTGATATATGAAACCCATTATGTATCAATTTTATCTATTGTGGAAGTGCAAAATTGTATGACACACTCCCCACTATCTCACCTACCTAAAATGGTCACAGAAAACAAGAATCCTGATTATATTATGTTGAAACCCATATATGAACTAAATGAGATGAAACAATCAAGAACACCGGGTCACCAACATAAAAAATCCATCAATTTAGAATCATGATAAACCCAATATTTTTAATAACTATGTTCATTCAATATTATATGAGTAATCAAATGAATCATTACTAAAGTCTTGCAAACCATGATCAATAGAACTATGTAACATTCAATAATATCCAACCAACTTAAAAAAAGTTTTGAAGGCTATTAATAAATTGAACAAAGGGATCTGTTTTGATAGTAGACTAGTAAATATTTTTATAATAAAACATAACTAGTCCAAAATAGTTGTTATCTGAATTATTAACTAGCCCCAAATGGCCATCCCAATCTCCAAATAAAATCATGGATAGAGTGTAAAATAATATCCTTGATAATTGGTATATCCCACAATAGCTGATTTTCCATCTATGAGGGAATGTAATAATAAAATGAATCTATGATAACATCCCCACATGAATGTATCCTGAAAAACATGAAATTATATTGGGATCTCAATCAAGGAATATAGATGAGGGTTCTTCAAGAAAATATACATTCTCTTTCATGTAGATATTTAATAACACCTAAAAATTAATTGTATAAAAAATGGTTGTAATGTTATATGATTTCATCATCCTGTTGAACTGGACACATTCCAAATTCTTTATTCCCATGGTTTTTAGAAGACCAACTAAAATGTCCATAGAAATCCCACCACACCTCCATATCCGAAGTAGAAGTGAATGAAGGAAATATGATTTTATTTATTATATGACAATTATTTATTAAAATGTATAAAAATGATTGATGATTTCAATGTATTTTTATATCAAAAAATCCCACTACAATTGTATCTAAATAACATAAAACATCATTGTCATTTCCGGGTTAAATTTCAATTGGAAATTATGGAAATCCACTAGTACTTTTTCCCATGGGATAACATAAAAACAAAATAATTTAAAAAAAACTAACTCACCCAAGAGAACAACCTCTTAGAAACATCATCTCTACTATAAAGGGTTACTTTAATGGTACAAAATTCACACTCATGTGACTATTCATATTGAATCATCTGAATGAGATAAATGGTAAATTATTCACAAGTTATAACAACCTATAACTCTTTTTCATGATATATTATATGAAAATATACTAAACGATCCACAATATACAAAACATATGTTTATTCATTCATGTCCTTGTTAAGAGGATTCTTTCTCAATGTATATACCATGGTATTCCCATTCCGTAGAGAAAAGTAAATATCAAAAACAAAATAATGTTGATAAAACCCCAATAACTCTTTCTAAGATCAACTTTTTTTAGAGAATATAAAGAATAATTTATTTTTGTCAGACCATGTGGTATACTTTACTATGTAAAGGTAATGTCATGAGCTCACAGGTGCATGCATTATAACTATAATTAAATGGTAATAGTTTAGAAAAAGTTTCCCATATAGCCTATGATGATGACCACCATAGGAAAAAACATGATCACCCTGTATAAGAACACATCCCAAACCCAAACATAATGTGGTAGAGAAAACCACATAGTTTTACTCATATTAATGAATATTTAACACCAGAACATTTTTCGAATCATGATTTAGCTAAATAATGTAACTCTAAAAAATAACATCCCACGAAAAAATCATTATAATTTAACTTGGAGTTAACAATATGAAGGCCATATTTGATAAATCATTTTCATACTAATGATCATACCCCACTAAACCCAATAATCTCATAATGGAAAAAAAATGTTTAATCTGATGTCATAACATATTTCATATTCTAAAGATCAACTATGATTCCTTGTTCAGAGAAAACGTGTTAAAAACATTACTTCCTAAGTCATGAAATCACATTTTGATAACATGGAATAATGTTAGTATCTTATCACCAATTTTTGATATTCTCTATGATAATTCATGTCATTTTACTAAAACATGGAGTAAACTAGGATTTTATCCGTAAAGGCAACCGGGAATGTATCATGACACTCATGTGTGATCCAATTACCCAATTCTATAAAGAGTAAGGGATTGTTGGTTATATTAAAAGTCATGAATATGTATTCATAGTTTCCAGTACATTCTTATATATATTTTTTCTAAATGTCATTTAAATTTTTTATTAACTAGGGATAGCCATACCAATGAAAAATCTTCATGAATAATTTCACCCATTACATCATTCCAATAATATCATTAATTCATGGAATGAAATACATTCTCCATACCATAAATCATGTGATATCCTCTTATTCAAAACAAATGAAACATTCATAATTATCATTATTATATGAGTGTACTAATTCCACCCAAGGTGACACACTCAGGTGTATAATACCTTTTCTATTAGACCATCGATGTTTTCACCCCATTTATTTTCTCACGTTCCATGTTTTTTGATGGAATAGACAGTGGTGGACTAACAAACACTAAATCAGTAGATAAATCTACCTATCTTACTAGTGGGAAACTTGGGAAGAAAAAAGTAAAAGTTTCCAGAAGATAAATGGAATCTTGGGACAGTTCATCAATCAATGATTGCCACACCAGGTGAAAATAAATTAATGATATCACATTCCCCAAAACTAGATAAGAAGGTTCATATCTACATTAACATAGTTTCCATTCCTCTAGAATAATATTGTGTAATACATACGGTGATATATGTGAGAACCATTAAAGATAACTGTCAATTTGGACCTTATTATCAATTGGATAATCCATATTGTATGTGAAATCAAGATGATTAATGTTCAGAATAATAAAATCCAGTATTTGGTCAAGTACTAATAAAGAGACATCGTATGATGGAAAATATAAACTATTCTCTATTTTCGTTCCAATGGGTCTAGTAATAATAATCATAAAAGGTAAAAATTTATACACAAATATAGTATAATAAAAAAAATGGTCAATATAAATGAATGAGATGAACCATTATCATGTAATGAAATCTATAGTGATGATGTTATCCTGTTTCTACCACTCATGGTTTTTGGACCCCATATTTGATGGCTTTGGAGACACTTTTTGTATGTGAACATGATTTGTTTCAAATGTATGTTTCTATAAACTATTTTTTCATTAAGCAAATAAATGCACTAAAATTATATTTTGTGGATTATGATCCCATGACACTACATGCGGTAGAAGAGTAATAATATAATTCTTCATGTTTCATCAATGACCATAAGAAAAGATAATCTTGGGTTCCTCTGTTAAAACTCATTTATAACACCCATGATTTTCACACTAGATACATGTTAATGAGACTCTACTTTGTAATACTAGAGTTATAGAATAACCATACAATAAATATTCACTATGAGAATAAAAAAACATTCTTATTCCATTAATTCAAATCATAAAGAATTCAGAGGTAGAAAAATAAACTTCATTCAAAATTGACATACCGACCAGGTCAAGCAATTACATCAATGCATATCTATCATGTTAGAATAGGAAGAGAGAATTTGAATGGAACCCTAATAATGAACATCTGATCAATAACCCCTCTTGAAATTTCAGCTTTTCATAATCTCATTTGATACCATCTCATGTTAAAACTACATCATCTTGAAGATGCAGTTTTCATAATCCATAATGGTAATATTATATTTTTGGGGTATGAAATACTCTGTATACAAATCTATCATCATATACTGTATATATAAATTTTCCCAGAAATAAATTTTATTTCCCCACACTCTAAACCCTTATTCCTTATCACTATAACTATCTAGTGACATTATCTCCTATTGGGTCCCTCAATCATGAAGTTTTATTAGTTTACCTTGATCAAATTATGTGTTACCAAAAAAAGTCTATCAATGTACCCTAATACACATAAGGATCAATAGATCCATTGAATATTTATTTCATTTGGAAAAACATTCCTATGAATAATTTATGATTTCAATCACTATGTATCTAATACTGGATCCTCAGTTGAAATTTGTGTGTCTTCCAGTCTCTAATATTGGACTAAACAATGATTAATCACAATGAAATTATATTCTGATGGAGGATTTATACATTTTCATTCATTAGAAGCTTCCTCTTGTGGTCTATATTTGTGACTTCTTTATCAAGTTATCTAAAAAAAATAACATTGAAGACATCATAATATTATCCATATCAACGAAATAAAAAATAGAAATATAAAAAAATCCCTTCAAAGAAGATATCAATTTTTTAATTTCAACATATCCAAATCGATACTTGGAAAATACTGTAATTAAATAAAATTATTCTCTAGGACCCCATTCATAAAAAATCCATAGAGACATAACTCTCATTATAATGAAATTTTCCCTCAACGACACATATAATTACATAATATTACATGTACGGAATTTATAAACACCATACAAACAGGATGGAAAGATTCTGAACATTCACCTTTGATAACACTTTTTCAAGGACCATCAAAGATTCCATGGTACCCAGATACTAAATTGGCCACTAAATTGGTTTGAAAGGTATTCCAAATCCATATTGTTTGGCCAAAAAAACTTTTAATAATATATGATAATGGTGGGAATTAATTTTCATGGAAAAAATAATAGATAATGATATATTAAATCAGTCACAAAAATATAAAATTAGTACTTACCATAATCCAAATAAAAAACAAAACCCTGAAACCTTATATCATCAATGGACCTAACAAAATATTTAGAATAACTAAATGGTCTAAAGGATAAATATCTCCATGATCAAAGGGTCACAAATATCCACCTCCTTAATGATATTCTTCCAATTTAATTGGACCTTGAATATGGAAATATACAAATTCTCAAAGGAAAAGGTAGGGTGTCTGTTAAAATGACTATTAGGGTCTCAATAAGTGTTCCATAAAATGATTCCATAAAAATTGAAAAAATTAATATTTAAATTTAAATTAAAATAGGGAATGATAATATATATTTCTTATTTAAAAAACCTTTTTTTATTACAAGATGGTGGAAAAAAATTCTATAATTTATTAAATAATGTTTTTAAAAAAAAATACTTATAAAATAGAAGTAATGTGTAAAAACAATTAATAAAAAGATAAATATATTCTATATAATAACAAAAATAACTATGATTATCTATACTATAGTATAATAGTGTTGATTCATTGGCTCATCACATATCTCATAACAGTTATATCGAAAATATGTGTACACACATCCATCAGGCTTAGAGCAAATAAGATCCATCAATATCCCATCAATGGTAAGATGTAACGAAGTATATTTATGTTAGATTTTTCAATTTAAACCAATTTCAATGGAATAATAATCATAGAAGTTTTTTACCAATAATACATTTAACTAAATATGATTAAGTGTTCTATAGGAATTACTTGAAAATAGGAAACCATTTTATTTCAAATCGATCATCATTTAAAATTTAATTTACCACATCTCCATTTCAATTTTACAGTTAATATCCCAAACCAAAACATTGATTTTTATCATAATTTCATTAATTTATAACAAAAAACCCATTCCACTATTTTATCATTTCCATTTAATCCATTTTCATAATAAAATTCTTTAATCAATCCATCATTTCCTCCAATTTCAAAATACACAACATATTCATATTTCATTTGAATTGAAGGGGCTTTCCAAATATGCACACAGTATAAAACAGTAATTATGTCATACCCCTGACTTTTTAATGGTATTTTCATTTCATTTCCATTTTATCTTTGTTTTAGGGGTTTCTAATGAATTTTTCTAGAAATGGTGTGTTTTCTTAATTTGGACCAATCCTTGATCCCATTTCCAGATTTAAAATATAAATTTTCATACTTTTAAAACTCCCCCACTTCTCAAAATTTTACACTCCTTACAAATCCCATTTTTCATCCAATAGTATATGGAAACCACCATATAATTTTGGACTCCATATTAATCCAAATTTATTATGTATTTGTGTTTTTTATTAAGGTTTTTGGCCATCCCAAAATCCCATTTCCTATATTAATTTTTTTTAATTCATTAATTAATCATTAGTTTTTAAGTTTTTTGGTGATACCAACTCTCACCCATGCCTAAATTCCCGTGTAGAGCCCCCACAATCACTACGCCATCTTTTGAGAACATATTCATCTCGAATTAGGGTGATACATAGCTGGACATCTCAAATTGTCCAAATTTGAAGTGGTAAATTGTGTCTCTCACAAATCCTTCAATTTCGACTCATTTCTTTCTATTTCAGTTCTCACATGACGTAAAGTTTCTTATTCGATCCTCACATTAATTTTTTTCTATTTGAAAATTCAGATGCATGTATATTTGAGGCGTTTTATTTGAGATATCTCAGTTAAGTGAGTTTCCTCTCATGTTCCTCCAGTTTTTTAGGATATCTTCCACTTTTCATGAGGTTATAAAATGTTCAGAATTAAGGTATCATGCATAGGGGTCGCTTTGAGTTTCATGATCTAATAATTTGGTTTTAGGTGGATTTTATCTCCCTTTTGGTGTGGTGGTATTGCAGTTGAAGGTTTTCACCATGATTTGGAGTCTCTCACACGATAGAGAGGTGATTCCATGTGTACAGAATCATTTATGAGTTGTCTTACTTGATTTAGTAATTTTTCATTTTCCTAATATGATATCAGTGCTGGAAAACCAATTTTTGGTATCATTAGTTAATCATTTAGAATTAATGATACATTTTTTCATGATGTTATGTATTTTTCAAATTTAACTCATTTGATATCTTTTGTGGTAGTTTTTTAAAATATGAAATTGAATTATTATTTATTGAAAGGGGATTCCAATTCTGGATTGGTAATGATTTTTTATGATTTTTCCTTAATAGGGGGGTTTTGAATAGTTTTAATGTGTAAAAGCATTTTATAGTTCTTGAATGTTTATTATGAATAATTTAAATGGGATATTGAGTTACACAAAGTGAGTAAAGGATGTAAATTTACATTTTGGGTTGGTGTATGTTTTTAATATGGTCCACTTTATTTTGAAAGGGATTTTGTTTCATTTTTACCTTCGTGGAAAGGTTTTACAAAAAATCATAAAGGATTTATAGAATTGTGAAGGAGATATGAAACATGATGCAAGCTTTTTTGTGTTTAGTCTTTCAAAATGAATATGAATGAGAAAATAGATTATATGGTATCTGTGTGGCCGGTTTGGTGGGTGTGGGATGTGGAAGTGGTATTTTCATATGAAAACAACATTTCATGGAATTTATAACTTTCCTGAGCAGAAGGGGGAAAATCCAGGTATCTACGTGGTTGGACAGGTACAAGTATGCTATTTATCCAGTGGTGTTTGACCCAAGTTTCACATAACTTGTTTGATGAAAAATACACCTACAAAAATATGATGATTATTATGATGATGTTGGGGAACCAATAGGTTATGGTTATGATCCCAATTAGTGTCTCGTGTGCACGAGACCATATATTTGTATGGATACTTTCACCTATATATGAGGTTCCTGGGACCCACAATGAGCTTGTTCCTAGGGGTTAATTTTCCATTGCATGTCATTATTAGATAATTATTATATAAAATCATTTTACGGTATATATTGATGGAAAATTAAGCATATTTTTCAGTGTATTTTAAATTTTTTTATTTTTTAAAGTAGCAGAAGTGAAAACTTTGACGATTAAATGTTGCATCTCTTAAAAAATCTTAATTTCATTTCATGTTTCTAAAAGCCTGAAGGATTTTTGTATTTAAATGTTTATCTCATGGAATCATTTAGTAGTGGAAAATTATTGGGATTTCTATCACAAACTAATTACACATTTGGGTGTATGTATAATTGGTTATTTTTTTCGGAGGTTTCAGAACAACTTTTTTTTCTGATGGTTCTGGGTTTTAGCAGTCCTTCGTTGTGTAGCATTGTAGAGATGAATTGAGGCCACTGCCTCATTCCATGAGGAGGATCTTGGGCTGTACATTTTTGGTTTATTTATTTGTTATTGTTTTTCTAAATTGTTTTAAATTATGTAATTCTATTTTTATTTTTTGTAAATGATGGTTAGTTTTGAAAAATCCAGAATTGTTATATTAGACTTGTTTGTTGCTTTATTATTTATAATATTGGTTCAATCAATACCAAATTTCATTTTATGATTCCCTGGAACATAGGGAATCCCCTGGGGAACATGAACTCTCTTCAGGCCTTCTGGTGGATCACGTCTACTATAGGTTTTGATGCATCCAGATTCAGTTTGTGGAAAAATGGTATCAGAGGAGGTTCTCCCACATATGTCATGTGATTTGGGGAATATTCATGATAGTCTGGTGGTAGGATTATCTGGGCATGAAATTCCAATTTTTAGTTGGTTGCCTAACTAGCACACCTCATGATGTGATTCTTGTCGATAGGGGATGTTGGATTTTATCTGATTCATTTGGTTTTCATTGTTTGATGACGATTCGGGGAAATGGAAAAAGAGTTTGTCTCATGGTCTAAGTGTCCTCACAGGGCCTTGAAACCATGTGAAGCCATGGATATTTCCCTAGAACACTATCGGTGATGATGATGTGATTAGCATATGGAAGCCAACTATGTGTTAAAGTCACCCACTGAAACTAGTTTCCCTTCTCACTGTCTTCTATCCTTCAGTTTTTAAATCATGAAAGTATGGTTTTATAGAAAAAATGTCATGGTATAATGAAGGGTAATGTTTTTGTGAAAGAATTTTATAATAAAGAAGGAATGATTTGATTTTTGAAATGTTTGATATGGATTTTTTGAGTTGTTTCGAAATGGAAAATGGTTCCTTTACACCTATTTTAAAAGATGAACTATATTAATTTTAGTTTTTAAAAAGTCTTTCTAATAGAGTTTTATAAACAATTGAAAGGTGATTTAATGGGATTGAATATTTTGGAATCCCAATGTTGATTATGGAACTGGATTTTATTTGGTAATTATAGTTCATGTAAAATGTTCTATGAAATTTTTGAATCGTGTTTTATAAAGAGTAGGGTTGAGTTCCCGATTTAATAAGGATTTGTGAAATGAATATTTTCATGAAATTATACATGTTTCTAAATGGGTAGAAATGGTTAGAAATTAATGTAAAAAAATAGAAAGTGATATTTTATTGAATGACTGGTGATGTTTTGAAATTTTTTGTATATCTTAAATTTGGTTTTAATTTCATTGATAATGGTCATGAGAAAAATGAAGTATCAGTTGAATGTTTTGGTCTTGAAATGTGGAAGGAATTTTTGTTTTAATGTATGGTATTTCTGTGAGAGACCATATTATTGGGGTAATATGGGATGAAAGTTGGTTAATGGCTCAACTAGATGGTTTTATGGATGGATATTTTGAGTGTGTCTAGTGTGTCATGGAAATATGCATGTGTGAGGACTGGGGGTACCATTGGTTGATGCGCTAACTACCGAACCATATGATTTCAAATAGATTATTTTAAGGGAAATAATGATGTCATTCTAACTTCATTTGGATTATGTGTCTTATGTTTTTTTAGAAATTTAGTTTTTAAGGTTGTTTTGAGTCTAAGAATCCCTCCTGTTTAAATGGTGTATTGGGATTGCATTTGGTTTTTAAGCTGGGTTTAAGAGCAAGTTTGTAGTCTCCTTATGAGAAATGTTTCAGGATATATTTATGGTTGTTCCCTTCATTTGTTTGAATTTGGTTTGTGGTATCCCTTGAAAAATTGGCCATACAGTTTGGGACTGAGGGTTCTCTAATTAGATAATACATTCCCCCATTATGGGTTAGCACACAACTAAAGTGCAGCTTTTATTATTTTTCTATTTTATGATCCTCCAGTTGATTAATATACGGAATATTTTTCTCATTCTTCATAGACCAGGTATACACAATTTTCTTTTCACGATTTTTTAGATCCTCTTATATTGGGAAAGTAGTCACGGGAGGTTGAAAGAGTCCATAGTTCTTTTAGTTACATGATTCATCAAAGGAAAGATTAATTTGGGGTTGTTAGTGTGGATGGTATCGAAGATGACTGTGGGGTCCTTTATTGTCTCTTCAAAGCAGGATTTCTTGATAAACCACCATTATTTGAAATATGGTCATGAGAGGATCTAATGGACACTTGATGGAATTGTGTGTTTTTTGGGGACTTGGTGAAATATCACTTTCTATGTATTGTTTATATCAGTCAACATGGTCATGTTCATTGAAAAATTAGGATGCCATGTGTTGTTTGATGGTAAAACAATATTTTTATATTCTTCTATGAGACAATTTATTTTTAGTAGTGTGTATCCTTTCAAGAAATAACAACATACTTTGTTTTGAGGAATGTGTTTTCCTATATCCTTTCATGTTTTCATGTATCATTTGAAGAGACAAGGGGTGATGTTTATGGATCTTCTACAAACATATTTTAGTGAAATTTTTGGTTTTGGTAAAGTGATATATGAATGTTTTATGTCATGGTGAACCCATATAGTATTATGGTATAGTTTTCTTTGAACTGGAACAAAATGTTCCACTCATGGGGTTTCCAATGCCTAACTACAATGTCGACGATGCTTCAATCATTTTATCACCATCCATATGTCATACAATGATTTTTTTGCATTGTCAATGGAAATCATGGGTTTGGTCAAACCTTTTTTCAATATCCTATCCTCTATAAGAAATACGGAAATGGATTAATCATATGGTGTCGTCATCTAATTCAAGTTGTTCTCTTTTGGTGATAGAGGTTGGAGGACCTCATTTCCATGTTATATCCTAAGTTCAGGTTATTCCCTAGGATTTCCTTTGAATTTTTAGATAATGTGATGAAATATGGATAGGGAAAATTTAAGAGAATGGTTTGTACATGGTTAGTAGTAATTATGTGCTCACCGATGAAACCATGCAATAAGAGATAATAGCAGCGGCATAGTATCCACATGGCCATGTGCCTTAGCCCATGTATCTGTGTGACATTTCCCCTTAGGATATAATGTTTTTCACAGTTATCCCATGATTTCACAAACCATGCAGACTAACCATGCAGCTGTGACAACTCATTACATTTTGGGGTCTTTTCATGTTGTATAGTGCTAGTCAGTTTAGTTGGTTGGTTCCTATGTTTGGGAGACCCACTATGGATCTCTTGAATGATATCTTGGAAAAATATAATTTGATTCTACCCCGTATCCTAGGGAGTCTATTAAAGCGCCCCCTAGTTAGTCTCCTGATTCCGTCTCTAGAAAATTTATGTTATCTCTTATGGTGGGGAGAATATTTGAGTCTCCTTGTATCAGTAACTCAATTTTTTTCCTTCTACAATTCTGGGTGATAGGAAGTCTCATTTGGATATATCTTACTAGAAATATCTTCCTTGAGTAAATTTTGGGATTGGAGAGTGCCAAAAAGATTAGTTAAATTAAGGTTAGTGTACCCTTGTTCGATGTTGTTATTCATTTGGGTAAACAATTTGATTCGTGTTTAGTTTGTGTTTGATGTTCTTTTTTTGCGCTGAATTTCAAATTTCTATGATTTTTAAATAATAGTGCAGTATTTTTTGGATTGTGGGAGTGTTTCATCCTTGGTCGATCACCTAAAGATAACATAGCTTTTTCGGTGGTGGAGAAACATGGAAAAAGAGTCCATTTTGGCCTTTCAGTTGGGCTTTATTTTTTCCTTTCATCGTTCTAAGGCTTTCAAGAGTCAAAAGTAATATTGTGGTGAGAATTGTCACATCCATTACATTTTAAGGTATTTTACATTAAATTAATTTTCTTTCATTTTAGTGGTGTTTCTCAGGCTTTATGGTGGAAATAGTGGGTTTTCAAAATTTGGACCAAAATGTGATCCCATTTCCTTATTTAAAAGATAATTTTTGTTTGTTTTATAACTCTATAATTTTTCAAAGTTTTACATCCCTTCTACATCCAAATTGGAATCACCTGGTATATAAAAACCACCATATGAATTCAAACCCCATAGGTATCCAAAATAATGATGGTTTTGTGTAATTTATTATAGTGTTGGGCTAGCCCGAAATCCCATTTCCTAATTTAAATTTTATTTTAATTATTTAATATTTCATTAAATTTTTTATTTTCTTCAGGGATTCAAACTCTCACCCAATACCACTAAACCATGTCACGCCCCATTGTCTCTTACCCCCTTTTTGAGCTCATATTCAACACGAATTAGGTCGAAACAACTCTGGATGATTCAAATCGTCCATATTTGAAAAGGAAAATTATCTCATTAAAAACACAATAAATTTTCACTATTTTCCCCCATTTCAATTTTTACATAACGTAATCAGTCTTGTTAAAAACTCTATTTAATTATTGGATATTTAGAAATTCATGCACAGGTATATTTATGGCTTTTTCTTCATGAACTCTTAACAAAGTGATTTTTTTCTCATGATCCTCCAATTTGATTTGTGTTTCATCAATTTTTTTGGTTATAAAATGTGTAGATGTTATGCTTAATAACTAGGGACTTTCCTTGATTTTCTTGGTCCAATAATGTAGTTTTATGTCATTTTTCACTCACTTGAGGTGCAACTGTGGTATGGTTGATGTTTCACGCAATGATTATTAGATTATGGAACAATAGGTCAGTGATTCCATTTGTAAGAAATTATTGATGAGTTATCTTACTTGATTTATTAATTTATCTTGTTCTTAATATGCTATTTCTATGATATAAAAACCATATAGGGTAGCATTAGTTATACATTTATTAAAAATGTTACAATTTTTCTTGAATTTTTGAATTTTTCAAATGTATTTCATGTAATATCATTTGAGGGATTTTTAAAAAAATATGAATGTTATTTATTAATTGTTAAATGTGGATTAAAATTATTCTTAGGTAATGATTTACTATGAATTTTCAACAAAATGGGTGTTTTGAATGGATTTTATGTGTAAAACATTATTATACATCTAGAAAGTGTTTTATGAAAATTGTAAATGGGTTATTGAGTTACACAATGTGTGAAATTGATGTTTATAAAATATTTAGGTGGTTTTATGTTTTTAAAATGGTCTATTTT